>BSBK01006834.1:600000-1072500 GCA_027943335.1 Chamaecyparis obtusa
TTCACTGTAAGATCTGCCTCTTCCTGTAGGGAATCTACCACCTCTACCTCTTTGTCTTTGTTCATGTCTCTTGTTCAATTTCTCCTTAGCTTTCAAGGAAAACTAATAAGCTTCCTCAATATTTTCCAGTTTAACCAAACTGATTTCCTCTTGGATGGAAAATCTCAATCCATATAGGTACCTAGAAATTCTTTCCACTTCATCTTCATCATGTCCAAATCTAATATCTAACCTATATAATTCCTTAGTATAATATTTTATCGAGCTAACTTTCTGTCTCAAACTTTACATTCACCTAACTAGGTTAATCTGATAATCACAAGGTAAAAAATTTCCTTTCAATTTATTTACCATCTTATTCCACACCTTAATTTTGTCTTTGCCTTTCCTTTTTTTGTCCAATTGCAGATGCTCCCACCACAAGGATGCATGACTAGTCAACTTTGTGCTTGCAATCTTCACCTTCTTTTCCTCAAGAACATTTTCATACTCAAAATACTTTTCCATCTCGGGGATCCAATCCACCAATTCATCTGAATCCAGCTTTCCATTGTACTTAGGAGGATTGAAATGTGGTATAGACTTTATATTTGTCAAATCCTTCAACAATATTTCCTCACCCTGATCCATCATAGGTGTAGGTTCTACATCACCTTGTTCTTCTTCAATTTCTTCATCACTAACATCTTCAAGATGTATTCGTGTACGCTGGGCTATCTCAACAACTTCTAACCTAGCAAAAAGTTGTCTCAACATGTCTTACAATCTTGGATCTACATCTCACCTTCCAAAAACCATCTTGAAGCCCTTTGCATTCGTAGGCCAGACCAAAATTTTCTACCCCACAACAAATCAACTAGGGTTTGACAAGAAGGAACCCTCAAACCTAGATTCGCAAATCTAGATCCAGATCTCAACCTTCACTCTAATACCACCTAACACAAGGCAAGGGTTGATGAGGGGCCAAAGGAACACCCTAATCTAAATCTACCTTGCAGAGATCACACATGGAAGAAATAACACACAAAGTGAGAGAAAGAATGCAGATCATAATCACACTTATCAGTTCCGCAAAACACTCTATACTTATATTAATTCTGCCATCCAGTTGGTTCTCAAAATATATTACAAAACATAATAATTACTTATGCAAATGATAAACATAGAGTCGGCGATCTTATATTACCAAATTTTTTGCAATATACAACTTCTATCTGACTTAGCACGTTACCATACCAACTAACCTTGCCTTAATCATTGCGACTGTTCATAAGCTCTATTTCATTGATTCTCTATCTTCACATACCTTCCCAACACTGTATCTTACTGATCTCATTACCAAAAAATGTGTGACATTAACTAAAGCTTATACATATCCCAAAATGTCTTCTACTAACTTTGCAAGTCATAATACTTCATATATCATCTTCACTGACCAAAACAATACCATAGTCTACTGTTATTCCGATTCTGTACTTAGCCATTTTCATGACTGTGACTTCAGTACCAAAAATATCTACATGCGATCACTCTAGCATAAGTGTTTCCACAAATGACAACTCTTAAGTGATCCCTAGTGCTCCCAAAACATCACTTTCCAATAGGGTAATGAAGAGAGATCAAACTACTTGTTAGAATGATCTATAAAAGGAAAGTATAGGGTAACTTAACTGATGACAAATGATGATGGGTTCATGTATCCCATTGGTTATATTCTTGTTGTTGGAACTTGGTTGAAAAATGTATAACAAGAAAAGAGGACCACTTAAAGATCTAGTTTTTCCCAATTCACTAAATAAATTAGAATACAAACCACCATAGGAAAAATTAGATCAACATCACCTCGTAAGAGGGATGCTAATGCAAGATTTTTTCTCTTAGGGTTTCTATTCATTTTCTACTTAGAATTGGAAAGGGGATGAATAAGAATAATATGTAAATAACTAATCAAGATAAGAGAAAATATAATAAATTAAAAAGCATATGTATAAGGAGATAAAATAAAATTTAAGTGCACCTGGAATCAAAATAGGAGAAGTGAAGACTCAGATCTAAATTTCTAACTGCTAGAATCTTGAAAACACCTATAACTAATAATATTAGATCTCGAGCCTAGTATTTGTATGCACATGAAATTTCAATAATTTTAGTAGGGAACATAATGTCTAAAACATTTTGTACCTAGGTACAGAATGTTTGAAATATTGTGTACCCGGGGTTTTCTACTAGGAAATTTTTTAGAATGTATGTCTTAGTTCTAGGATGGCATAAAAGTTATGACTGTTGATTCCAAGGTTTGTTGCACCTTCAAATATGATAAATACTTGTGTGAGAGTCTATATAGGGACTTTTCTTGGTTAACCCCCTATTGTTGGCAATTTCTACCTCCATGAATAACTAGTATAATAGAAATAATGTATGTAGTGCTTGTGAATCTAGAGTATGTGTAAATTTCTATGAGCTAAAGTGCATAAATGCAATGTAAATATCTACAGTAGTGTGATAGAGAAAACCCTATATGAAGATATGGAATAAATGTGTGATTAAAAGAATGCAAAATTATAGATTCAAAACACAAGTATGTAGACCTAAAGATAACAAGAGACTATACCCAATCCAAAGAGGAAGAGTAAAAACCAATAATCAATCAGTGATTGCCTAGTCATCATCATAATCCTTTTGTAGCTTCATATGGATGTTCAAAATGTTTGAAATACTTGAATGCTTGATAAAAGATTGATGTAGCCCTTGTTGGAAAATGCAATTGAAGCAATTTTTATATTGTCATTGATCTCAAACCTTAATTAGTGAGACAACTGCTATCTAGTAGAGTACTATATCATTTTATTGATGAAGAGGATTTGAAAAGAGGAGATAACAAGAAGACCTAGTGAAAAGGTTGACTTATGAGAAACTACAATAGGTATTTTATTAGTTGGAATATTAGCAAGGTAATGTGTTGTTTATCTATAACACTAAGTGAAGAGGATAGTTGGTTAGAAGCATATATGAAATGAGGAAAGAAAGTCTGAAAGAATAGGCCTAACCGAGAAAAAGAGCAGAAGACTAAGGAACTTAAGCGTAAGACGAGTGATACTAGTATTGACCACCTAGTATAAGATGAGAAAATTTAGTGTTGACCGAGCATCAGTAATTACTGAGTATCAGATAATAGACCAAGTGAAGATAGTAATTGCCAATAAGAAAAGTTTAGTGATGACTGAGTTATCTAGTGAAGATCAAGAAAAAGAAAACAATGATGACCGAGTGTTAGTAATTCACAATTTATGAAAGGATTGAGATTCCCAACCGACATAGTTGAATTCTTGGAATATGTTAAAAATGTTGAAGATAAGGATGAATCACCTGGAACATTTAATGCATGGTAAAATATTTTTATGCATGGATTCAAAGATAATTTTTGAGAAGTATCTAGAAGAATACGAAGGAGAATGAAATGTTGGAAGGATTTGATGAATCTAACCTAAACCTAAGATCTATGGAGATGATTAAGCAGAAAAAGATTAAGCTATCTAATTGAGGAGATATAAGGATAACCTAATTGGAGGTTATGTATGAGGTTGATTCTATTGACTGGCAAACCTAATTAGAATACTGCAAAGAGTCGAGAAGATATGTGAAGAGTTGTGGTGATTTCTTGAAGGGTTTCCAAGTATATCAGAGATGGAGATGAAAATGAAGGCCAGTTAGTAGATCAACATATGAGATACATTGGATCTATATTTGCAAAGTGAGTTATTTGTATCAGATCAAAACCCATTGTTACTTTCTAACCATTGTATCAGTTGAAATCCTTTAATCAAGGTTGACCTAATAGTCATTTGTAAATCCTTTAGTCAGGATGACATTCTAATGGGATGTTCTTAAGTCCTCTAACAATTCCACTCCTAACAGGGTGATTGAATCCTTTAACAGAGTCACACCTATCAGTGTGTATTGTAACCTTTATTAGGGTTGGCTCCTCACAAAGCTCACTTCAAAAGAGTGAAAATTTGGTAGCATGTTATGGGTAGTTTTTCCCAAATTTGGTTTCCATGCTAAATCCTCGAGTCATACTTGTGTGAACATTATTTGATGTGTTTGACTATTAAGAGTTTTATATTTTGCAAGTTGATTACTTTTGGATAGTGGATTATAATTTTATGTTACTAGTTAAATGCTATAGAGACTGAGTGGATTGTTGAGTAGATTTGAGTTGTTTGAGGTGTTTAAAACTTCAATTGGTACATCTAGACCTGAGGATAATTGATTCGCCCCTCTCTTAGTTATTCTAAATCATTCTAACAATTGGTATGAGAGCTTGTGGTGCTTGTAAGGAAAATTTTGAAGGTACTTGGAGCTAAAGATTAAGATGTACAAAAAGGATGTACCAAAGCTAAAAAAGGAGAAATTCCTTGCATGGAAAATTTTGATGAAGTTACACCTAGCTAGAATTGGAGATGCAAAAAAATATAATGTGGAAAATGATTACATAGTAGTACCAACACCTTTGATAGCCCAACAGATGAAGGAAAAGCAAGAAGACAATCAAGAAATGTTAGAGATTGCATCAACCTTAAGTTATCCTGAATTTGAAGACATCAAGGATTTTACCAATGTAAAGTAGATGTGGGACACACTGAAAAATATCTATGGTGGAGACACAAATGGACTGAGAGTGAAATTTAAAAGCTTGAGAGGTAAGTTTGATAAAATGAGAATGTTGGAAGGTGAGACTATTGTTCAATATTGTTTCCAAGTTAAAGAGGTTGTGAATTCTATTATAGGAGCTAATGAAAATATTGATGATGAAAAGGTTATTAGCAAGGTATTCAAAACCCTACTTTTTATTTATGCTATTACAGTTCTACAATACAAGAACTGAGATGTTCTCTTGGTAACAACTTAACTTTGGAAGGTCTAGTTTGTAGACTTACTGCTTTTGAGTTGTCAAATTTTGATAATTTTACCACATATAATATTGAATTTGCATTCAAATCTCAATTGGTTCTTCAAAAATCTAAAAAAGGAAAAAAAAGATGTGTGAACAGTGATAGTGGAAACTTTGATGATGATCTTGATGATCTTGAGGCACTTATGGCTAGAAGACTATCTAGAGGAAAGTGAAAATTCAAAGGTAAAATTCCTATAATCTATTTCTCATGTAATAAAGTTGGTCATATTGCAACAAAATGTCCTAATGGGAATGACAAGGATGAAATAAGAGAAAGTGAGTACAAAGAAAAAAGGGATGACATAAGGCATAACGACTACAAAGATAAAGGTAAGAAATCTTGTTATATTTTTGAAGAAGAAACTAAAAGTGAATCTAATGAATTTTATGATCATGATGTAGAAGTTATTTATGTTTCTATGAAAGATGATTTTGATGAAGATGAGAAAAATGCACTTATTTCATATGTGAGTAAAGGTGATAGATGGATAATTGATATTTGTTGCTCACATCATATGATTGGTGATAAAAGTAAGTTTGAAATCTTAAATCATTACAAAGGTAGTAGTGTTAAGTTTGGTAATGATGCACCATGTCTTGTGAAAGGAAAATGATCAATAATATTGATTGATAAGATTAGTGTGATAATAATTATTGGGTTGAAGGACTTAACTATAACTTGTTGAGTGTTGCACAGTTGAACAATTTTGGTTATCAAGTTGAATTCCATCAGAAAAGGCTAAAATTTTTGATGTCACTAGTGAACTAATTGGAAGTGGATAATAGATAAGAGGTAATTTGTTCTATCTAGACCTATCTGATGAGACATGTTTGCTTTCACAATTTGATGATGTATGGTTATGGAATAACATGTTGTGTCATGTGAACTTTGATAATTTGGTAAGCATTAGTAAGATGAAAAGAGTTAGAGGATTACCAAGATTGAAGAAACTTGATAATGTGATGTGTAAGCAATGCCAATTGGGAAAAATGACAAAATCTAGTTTCAAGAGAGAAACCTATACTTTTGATGATATTTTGGAATTGGTTCATATTGAACTTTGTGGACCTATTGGAGTAAAAAGCTACTGTGGTGAAAAATATTTTATTCTATTGATTGATGACTACTCTAGAATGATGACTGTGATGTTTCTTAAAGTAAAATCTGATGTCTTTTAGTTGTTTAAGTGGTATTTGGAAAAAGTTGAAAAAGAAATAAGTAAGACCTTGAAATGTTTCAGATATCACAGAGGAGGAGAGTTCATATCTAATGAGTTCAAAATATTCTGCAATGATAGAGGAACTAAGAGATAGATGTCTGCACCAAGGACCCCTCCATAGAATGGTATTGTAGAAAGAAGGAATAGCTCAATCATTGATTGTGCTAGAACACTGATGGTAGAGAAAAATATTGCACAAAAGTACTTGAGAGAAGATGTAAGTACAACTTCCTATACCTTGAACCAAGTAGAAGTCAAGAAAGGTACAAATGCTACACCTTTTGAGTTATGGTATGGTTATGCACCTAATGTAAAATACTTTAAAGTATTTGGAAGAAAATGTTATATACTAAAGGACAATAGGAATGGAAAACTTGATGCTAAAAGTGATGAAGGCATATTCCTAGGTTATTCCACTAAGAGAAAAGCTTATAAGTGTTTGAATTCTAGCACTAACAAAGTTGTGGAAAGTGAAAATGTTAGAGTTGATGAATATGTAGAAAAGAATGAAATTGAAGGCAAGCAAGAACCTAAAGATTATAGATCATTCTTATACATGGAAGAAGGAGAGCCCAACAATTTACCTGAACTAGAGAATAAAGTTGTCAAGCAACAACGAGAATCTACCGAGTTACAACAAGAAGATGTTGAATATTAGGAGGTGTTTGTCGAGCAATCAAAAGAGGAAGAATAGATATAAAATGAACCTGAAGTGAATTTGCAAGATGAAACTAAAGAACAAGAGAAAGAAGAAAGGAGATCAGAGCATACATTAGCACGATATGTGAGAAGACATCATAAACTAGATTAAATCATTGGAGCAAAAGATTCAGGATTCATGCCAAGAAGTAAGTTGAAAAACCAAACATGCTTATTATATGAATTTGAGCCTAAAACAGTGAAAGATTCTTCGGAAAATGAAGATTGGATTCAAGCCATGAATGAAGAAATTGAGAAAATAGAAAAGAATAAAACCTAAACACTAGTACCTAGACCAAAGGACAAAAATGTTATTGGAACCAAGTGGGTGTTCAGAAATAAGATAAATGAGCATGGACAAGTCACAAGGAACAAGGCTAGATTGGTATGCAAAGGATATGCATAGGAAGAAGGCATTGACTATGGGGAGACATTTTCCCAAGTTGCTAGATTGGAAATAGTTAGAACTCTACTTGCATATGTAGCTTACAAAAAATTCAAAGTGTATCAGATGGATGTCAAATCTACATTTCTAAATGGAATACTGGAAGAAGTATACATTGAAAAACTAGAAGGATTTTTTGATCCAAGCAAGAGAAACATGGTTTGTAAGTTACACAAAGCACTATATAGATTGGAACAAGCCCCTAGAGCATGGTATGAAAGATTTCATAATTACTTGATCAAAATTGGTTTCACAAGAACAAATGGCAACAACAATCTGTACTTGAAGATTGAAAAAGGTAAAGGGGCATTGTTAGTTGAGATATTTGTTGATAATATCATATTTGGAGGACAAAATGCACTATGCCAAACATTTGCAAATGAGATGCAAATTGAATTTTAAATGTCTATGTTTGGAGAGATCAAATTATTTGTTGGTTTGCAAGTTTATTAGATGAAGAAATGTATCTACATTACTCAATCTAAATATATCAAGGAGATACTGAAAACCTTTGGCATGGAGGAGTCTAGACCAGTAAGTACACCTATAGTTACCAAATAGAAACTATCAAAGACTAATGATACATCAAAAGTAAATCAAACCTTGTATAGGTCAATGATTGGAAAGCTACAATATATTGTTCACAATAGACCAGATATTTCATTAGCAGTTGGGATTTTTGCAAGATTTTCTGCAAATCCTAAGGAGAATCACATGATGGAAGTGAAAAGGATAATGAGATATCTAAAAGGAACAAAAGATTATGGATATTATTACAAGAAGAATGATAAGTTTGAACTGAAAGTTTATACTGATGTAGATTGAGTAGGAAATGTGGATGATAAAAAGAGTACAAGTGGTGGTGCATTCTTTCTAGGAAAGAGATTAGTATCATGGACAAGCAAGAAACAAAATTGTGTTTCTCAATCTATAATAGAAGCTGAATATGTAGTAGCAACAGTTAATTGTTCAAACATAGTGTGGATCAAGCAATTGTTAAAAGGTACGATGGAAGAAATCACTGAGCCAGTTGTTATTTTCTATGATAACACAAGTGCTATCAATATATCAAAGAAGACTGTGATGCACACTAAGACCAAGAATATTTCTATCAGGTATCATTACTTGAGAGAGTTAGTTGAAGACAAAGAGGTGAGACTGGAATACGTGAATACAAAGGAACAATCAACAGATATATTCACTAAATATTTACCTAAGGATGCCCATTATCTAAGAGGTAGATTAGGGGTGATTCCCCTAACTAAGGCTACCTAGAATCAAATGGGAGTGTTGCATCAAATGTATTAATCAAAATATCATAAAAATTGATGCAAGGAGGTCACAGTTTAGGAGATGTCTAAAGTTGTAAAGACTAAAGCACAAGATGTTAATAAGTCATGAGAAAGATGAAAAAGGGAGCATATCATTTAGAGAGCTGACATTAATATATCTACATGGTGAAGAAGAATGCCTTTGGCATTTTTTTCAAAGTGGGAGAGATTCAGTAGAAGTTCCCATCAATAGTTGAGGGAGAGATTCAATAAATTGGTGTAAAAAACAAAGAGGGAAAGATCTATCCAAGAGGGAGATGATTGGATGAGAATCAGAATGAAGCTAACGATATTAATGAAGATTTGATCACATAGAGAGTTGACAAAAGCTTCTTCAATACATAAGTTTTGTATGGTATACTAACTAAGAATATGGTGTTGCCATCAATGCCAAAGAGGGAGATTGTTGGAAACTACAATTGAAACAATTGTTATATTGTCATTGATGTCAATCCTTAATTGGTGAGACTATTTCTATCTAGTAGAGTATCATATCATTTAATTGATGAAGAGGATTTGAAAATACGAGATAACAAGAAGAACTAGTGAAAAGGTTGAGTTATGAGAAACTACAATGGGTACTTAATCAGTTGGCACATTGGAAAGGTAATGTGTTGTTTATCTATAACACTAAGTGAAGAAGATAGTTCTTTAGAAGCATAGAAGACATGATGAAAGAAAGTCTGAAAGCATAGGCTTAACTGAGAAAAAGAGCAAAAGATTAAGGAAGTTAAGTGTAAGATGAGTGATGCTAGTGTTGACCGAGTGCTATTATAAGATGAGAAAATTTAGTGTCAACCAAGTATTATTAATTACTGACTATCAGATAATAGATCAAGTGAAGACTGTAATTTCCAAGAAGAATAGTTTAGCGATGACTGAGTTATCTAGTGAAGACCGAGCAGAAGAACACAATGATGACCGAGTGTCAACAATTTATAGTTTATGAAGGGATTGAGATTCCCAACTGACACAATTGAATTCTTGGAATATGTAAAACATGTTGAAGATTGACACAAAGGAAGGAATGGGAGGGGCCAAAATAGTGGCACACCCTACTTGATCCACCTTTCTCAACAACTCACAGAAGAAAAAAAAACACAGTGAGAGAGAGAAATTAGGATAATTCATATATCGTCATTCAAATTGATTCATACATGTCGAGCTATAAGGCCTTCTTAGTTACAACCATATATTACAATGAATTACAAAAGTCCTTAAACATGTGAGGATCTGCGAATAATCTCTAATCTACTATCTTCTATCCTCTATCAAAAACTCCCTCCAAAACTCAAACCAAACAACTATACTTATACAAGAGGCTATTGAACTGAGTCGGCCTTCAGATCCACAATCAACATAAGGAACGGTCAAATTTGGGACCACATGCTTCCCAATGATGGATACCAGCATTAAATCTATCACCCATAATCAATGCACAAGTCATCCTCAACAGAAACTCAAAAATAAACTACTCGGTAAGAAAGGATGATTGAGCAATAGAAAAGCATCACCAAGCGCTAGTGAAACAACTGATTACCTAGGATATAACCAACCAAACTTAGTAATCAAAGGAAACTGACCAACTACCGAGCCAACTCGGTCAAAGAAGGAACCAAGCAACATAGACAACATTCAAAATCTTTTTGGTGACACAGGATTGCCAAGGACCGGAGATGCTCCTACATCAAACACCTGGGGTTGTTTAGAAATGATTCTTTGAATCATTCAGTAGGTATGATCCAAGTTGCATCCAAATCAGACTATGAAATCCATGAACTATCTTCAATCGGTCTATTCTTCCACTTTACTAGATATTCCATATACTATTTACCTCTTGTTCTTTTGCTAACTCTTTGCTCCAAAATATGTTCAACTTCTTCATTCTACTTCTTAGGATACTCCATCGGTACTGTCATGTCTTCATTAGGTTCATGATACTCATACAAACTAGTAATGTTGAAAATTGGTGATATGTCCATGTCATCAGGTAACTCAATCTCATATGCATTTCCACTGTCAAATTTCTTCAAAATCTTGCAAGGTCCAAACTTCTTCATCTTCAGCTTCCCATATGTTCCAACAGAAAATAAACCTTTCTTCAAATGAACCATCACTTCATCACCAACATCAAAAGTCTTATGCCTCCTTGATCTATTAGCTCTATCTTTGTATTTCTAATTACTCTCTTCCAGTTTGATTTTTACATCTTCATGCAATGTCTTCATGTACTCAGCAAACTTCACTCCTTCAGTACTTCTCTTACTTTCATCAGCAATATCTCTTAAATCAGATATACCTCTTAGATGTATGCCATTCAAAATCTCAAAGGGTGTTTTTCCAGTACTCCTATTCACTAAATTATTGTATGCAAACTCTCCTTGTGCCAACACAGAATCTCAATTACTAGGTGTGTCTCCATCTAAACATCTCAAAAGATTTCCCAAACTTCTATTTACAACTTCTGTCTATCCATCGGTTTGTGGGTGAAATGTAGAACTATATTTCAACTCAGTGCTAATTTTTTCCAAAGGGTCTTCCAAAAGTATCCAACAAATTTACTGTCTCGATCAGAGATAATACTCCTCGGTAATCCATGCAATTTGACAATTTCCTTAAAGAAAAGATCTGCTACATGTATTGCATCAGATGTCTTTCTACAAGGTATAAAATGTGCCATCTTTGAAAATCTATCTACCACAACAAATATAGAATCATTATCTCTTACTTTCTTCGGTAAGCCAAGAAAAAAATATATATTGATGTCAGTCCAAGGTTCCGTAGGTACAACAATTAGTGTATACAATCCAATATTTTGACTTACTCCTTTTGCAACTTGACAAATTCCACAACTTTTCACAAATTTCTGAACATCTTTATACTACTGTGGCCAAAAGTATTTTTCCTTAAGAAAATTCAAAGTTTTATCAATACCAAAATGTCCAGCCAAACCACTAGTACATTTCTCCTTTATCAAATTAGTTCTCATTTGTCCTCTCGGTATACATAACTAAATACCTTTAAAAAACATACCTTCTTGAATGAAATATTCTCCCGATTTTGTACTTAGTTCATCTTGAATAGGTGCTCTGCACTTTCTCCATGGCTCAAAAAAATCAAGATCCATTTCATACAAATCTATCATCTCATCAAAACCAAGAACTTCAATTTTCATCTCAGTCATTAAAGATCTTCTTCTACTCAAAGCATCAATAACTCGGTTAGTGACTCAACTTTTATGTTTGATCACAAATGTATAACTCTAAAAATACTTAGCCCAATTCATATGTCTATGATTCAACTTATTTTGACTACCCAAGTATTGGAAATCCTTATGATCAATATACAACACAAATTCACTCGGTATCAAGTAATGTCTCCATTTCTTCAGTGCTTGAACAATAACATAGAATTCTTGATCATACAAAGAATATTTCCTTCTAGCATCATTCAACTTTTCATGAAAGAAAGCAACAGGTTTACCTTCTTGGCTAAACACAGCTCCAATCACACTACCACTTGCATCACATTCCACTTGAAATACCTTATTGAAATTAGGTAATGCCAAAAAAGGCAATTCAACAACTTTCTGCTTCAGGGTCTCAAAAATCTTACCAGCTCCATGTGTCCACTTGAATTCTCTTTTATCTCCTCTTGTAGTCTCAGTCATAGCATTACAAATTGAACTGAAATTCCTTACAAACTTTTAGTAAAAACTTGCCAAACTGTGAAATGATCTTACCTCACTAGCATTCACAGGTGTGGGCCAATTCAGAATAGCTTCAACCTTTTCAGGATCCATTTTCAAACCATCAGCTGAAATTACAAATCCCAAATACACAATCTCCTCTTTCATAAATGAACACTTTTTTAAATTTATCTGCAACTTTTCTTCTTTCAATCTCTGCAAAACTTGTCTAAAATGCAACAAATCTTTTTCTCTGGTCTTACTGAATATCAGAATATCATCAAGATATACAATCACAAACTTACCCAAGAATTTCTCCAAAACTTCATTCATCAGCCTCATAAAAGTACTTGGTGCATTAGTTAAACCAAAAGGCATAACCAACCACTCATACAAACCTTCTTTTGTCTTGAAAGAAGTCTTGCATTCATCACCTTCTCTGATTCTGATTTGATGATACCCACTTTTGAAATCAATCTTTGTGAAATACTTTGCTTGAGTCAGACTGTCTATTATATCATCCACTCTCGGTGTAGGAAACCTATACTTCATTGTTATCTTATTGATTTCTCTGGAATCAGTACACATTCACCATTCACCATTCTTCTTAGGTGCCAATACTGCAGGTACTGCACAGTGACTCAAACTTTCTCTGATCAAACCTTTCTCCAGCAACTCTTGAATCTATCAGTTCAATTCCTAATTCTTGGTAGGTGTCAACCAATGAGGTGCCTTATTCAGTAAACTAGCTCCATGGATTAGATCCATGCAATGATCAATACTTCTCTTCAGTGGAAAACCATCAGGTACATTGTCAAAAATGATATCACTATACACGGTGAGTAACTTATCAATTTCCTCAGGGACACTATCCTCTATTTTCTTACTCAGTTTGTTAGGAATCACAACAAAACATACATCATTCTTCTTCAAATATTTAACAATTTTTCTTCCTTCCATCAAGAAAACTTTCACAAATGTGAAAATATTATTAACAAGTTCTTCCATCAAAGGTAATTAGACTTGTTTTCTTCTATCAGCCACAATAGTATACTTATGTAATCTCCCATCATATATAGCATGTCAATCATATTGCCAAGGTCTACCCATTAAAATATGACAACAATCCATATGCATGATATCACACAACACCTTATCATAGCACTTTCCAATTTTCAAATTCACATAACATTGTTCACTCACCGGGAGTATATGCTCATCTTTGATCCATGAAATCTGGTAGGGCTTCGAATGTTCCAACCTTTCCAACTACAAATTTGTGACCATGTCCTCAAATGCCAGATTCTCCAAGCTACCACTACCAATGATTAACTTCCACACTATTTTAGAAACTCTACATCTAGTCTTGAACAAACTTTTCCTTATTGGATCTTCCTTTACTTTCATTCCATAGTTCTCTTCTTACCATCAGGTTATTTTCCTTCTCAGGTTCATTCAGTGACTCTTCTTGCACCAAAGCATTTCTATAGCTACCAACCTTCTTACTAGCATGTGTACATTCAAAAGATCTATGTCCTTCTCCACAATTGTAACAAGTTCCTCAGAAATTACCTCTGCTATAACTACCTTAGTAGTTACTGCCTCTGCCTCTAGATGAACTTTCACCTTTCCACTTAGTCTTGCCTTTATCCAGAGTTGTCTTTTCTGGTTCAGATCTACTATTTTCACCATAAGATCTTCCTCTTCCTCTAGGGAATCTACCACCTTGACTTCTTTGTCTCTACCCATGTCTCTTGTTCAATTTCTCCTCAGCTTTCAATGCAAATTGATAAGACTCTTCGATGTTCTCCAATTTGACCAAACTAATTTCCTCTTGGATGGAAACTCTCAAACTATTCAGGTATCTAGAAATTCTTCCCACATCATCTTCATCATGTCTAGATCTAATATCTAATCTATAGAATTCCTTAGTATACTCTTTTACAGAGCTATCTTTCTACCTCAAACTTTGCATTCACATAACTAGGTTAATCTGATAATCACACGGTAAGAACTTTCCTTTCAATTTTTTTACTATCTTATTCCATACCTTGATTTTGTCTTTGGCTTTCTTTATCTAATCCAATTGTAGATGCTCCCACTACAAGGATGCATGACCTTTCAACTTTGTGCCTGCAATTTTCACCTTCTTCTTCTTAGATACATTTTCATACTCAAAATACTTTTCCATTTTAGTGATCCAGTCTATCAATTCATCAGGATCTAATTTCCCACTATATTCAAGAGGATTGAAATTTGATGTTGACTTCAAACTTTTCAAAGCCTTCAAGAATCTTTCCTCACCCTGATCCATCACAGGTGCAATTTCTTCTTCACCTTATTCCACTTCAATTTCTTTATCACTAACATATTCAAGATGACTACCTCTTCTCTGGGCTATTTCAATAGCTTATAATCTAGAAACAAGTTGTCTCAACATACTTGCCAATCCTGGATCTGCTTCTCGTATCCCATGAACCATCTTGAAAACCCTCTGCAATTGTAGGTCAGATCACAATCTACCACCCCACAATAATTCAACTAGGGCTTCATGAGAAGGAACCTACAAACCTAGATCTGTAGACCTAGATCTAGATCTCACCTCCCTTTGATACCACATGATGCAAAGGAAGGGATAGGAGGGGCCAATATAGTGGCACACCCTACCTGATCCACCTTGCTCAACAAGTCATGAAAGCAACAACAACAACAACACAATGAGAGAGAGAAAGCAGGATCATCCATATATTATCATTCGAATTGATTCATACATGTTGGGATATAAGGCCTTCTCGGTTATAGCCAGATATATCCATGAACTACAGAAGTCCTCAAACATGTGAGGATCTATGAACAATCTCTAATCTACTATCTTCTATCCTCTATCAAAAACTCCCTCCAAAAATTAACCAAAAACTATACTTATACAAGAGGCTACCGACCTGAGTCATCCTTCAGATCCACAATCAACGGAAGGAATAGTCAGATCTAGGACCACACGCTTCCCAATGATGGGTACCGGCATTAAATCCATGATCCATAATCAATGCACAAGTTACCCTCAACATAAACTCAAAAATAAACTACTCGGTAAGCAAGGATGACCGAGCAACAGACAAGCATCATCGAGCGCCAGTGAAACAACTGACCGCCCAAGAGATAACTGACCAAATTCGGTAACCAAAGGAAACCGACCAACTACCGAGCCAACTCAGTCAAAGAAGGAAACAAGAAACACATACAAACTTCAAAATCTTTTTGGTGGCATAGGATTGTTTAAGGACCCAAGATGCTCCTACATCAAAGATAAGGATGAATGACCTAGAACATTTTAATGCATGGTAAACCATTTTTATGCATGGATTCAAAGAGAAGTTTTGAGAAGTATCTAGAAGGATAAGAAGGAGAAGGAAATGTTGAAAGGATTCGATGAATCTGACCTAAACCTAAGATCTACAAAGATGATTAAGCAGAAAAAGATTAAGCTATCCAATTAAGGAGATATAAGGATAACCTAATTAGAGGTTATGTATGAGGTTTATTATGTTGATTGGAAAACCTAAGCAGAAGGATGCAAAGAGCTATGAAGAGATGAAAAGAGTTGTGGTGATTTCTTGAAGGGTTTCCAAGAAGATCAGAGATGTAGATGACAATGAAGGCTAGTTAGTAGATCAACATATGAGCTACATTGGATATGTATTTTCAAAGTGAGTTTTTTGTATCAGATCAAAACCCATTATTACTTTCTAACCATTGTATTAGTTGAAATACTTTAATCAAGGTCGACCTAACAATCATTTGTAAATCCTTTAATCAAGGTGACATTCTAATGAGATGTTCTTAAGTCCTCTAATAAGGCCACTCCTAATAGGGTGATTAAATCCTTTAACATGGTCACACCTAAAACTGTGTATTGTAACCTTTAACGGGGTTGGCTCCTCACAGAGCTCACTTTAAAGAGTGAAAAATTGGTAGCATGTTACTGGTGGTTTTTCCCAAATTGGGTTTCTGTGTTAAATGTTGGTGTCATACTTGTGTGAATGTTATTTGATGTGTTTTACTATTAAGAGTTTTATATTTTGCAAGTTGATTACTTTTGGATAGTGGATTGTAAGTTTATGTTACTAATTAAATTCTATAGAGACCGAGTGGATTTTTGAGTATATTTGAGTTGGTTGAAGTGTTTAAAAGTTCCATTGGTACATTTGGATCTAAGGATAACTGATTCAACTCACCTCTCAGTTATTCTAAATTATTCTAACAACCCTAATTCACAAGTCCTCACTTCATGGGATCTCTTTAAATTAGGTCTCCAACATTACAATTAATTTCATTTTTCCAAAATGAAGTGTGAGGCTTGATTTTATATTGAATCAAGAGTTAGAATTGAGAGATTCAAATATAAATATTTATGCTCTGCTAAGTGACCGAGATGGGGACCCAATTTAAATCTAGAATTTAAACCTAGGGTACCAAACATTTGAAACATTTTGTACTTGGGACTTGATATTGTTTCAAAAGTTATGTTCCACCCTCTTTAGGCCCAAATCAAGACTATGGATCCTAAGAAATAGAGGGGTGTGTGATTAGATTAGACAACCAGTTTCAAGGTCATGACATAACACCAAGGACACAAATGGTAACATAGGGCCTAAGAAATGGAATTAATTATTTGATTCAAGAATAAATAGAGGAGAACAATTATAAATAAGGTCTTACCTCAATTTTATAAAAGATTGAAGGGATAGAGGACCCATATTTGAATTTAGGTGCTCATTAAGTGCAACTATGAAGTCCTATTATACAAGTTATAATGTAAACACACTAAGGTATGTGCTGAAAAATTATGAAATTGTAAACCACTTAGGTGCTTAAATTTATGATGGTACATTTAGCCCCCACTTTAGAAGTATATGAAACTATGTACATATGCAAGATAAAGTATAGAAATAGTAAATGAAAAATGATATTCTAAAGTTGTCAAATAAAAGCCCTTGATGTGTAATACCTGCAACAAAATGTTAGGTACCAGCTTTTGAAAAACCACTTTGTCAGTTGAAAACCATAAAAACCTAGGGCTTACTAAGGGAATGATGAAATGTGTAGGTAGCGATATGCCTCCCATTTTGAAATTACTAATTAGGAAGGTGAAATAGGGTATCATGTTTACCATAACAAATTATGGATGTAATTTTGTTGAAAAATTCTATCAATAGGTTTCAAGATGAACTCAAAACATTTTATAGAGAATTTGGAATGATAGGGAACTAAACTATGATTTTAGCACAACAAATAGTGTGAGAATAAAAGGTATATAAATCAAGATATGAATGATGAAGTAAATAATAATACACTAAGAATTAAACACACTCCATGATCTAACCCACTAGCAAAGCTATGAGATTATGGAAGGAAGAGAGAGACCATGAATCCAATAGGATAACAAATTGTGTTATACTAGGTCATTCATGAAAGAAGAAGAGGAGGATAAGAAGAGAAAGGATAGAAAGATATGCTATGCTAGTTCCACTCATCCCAAAGAATAAGGGAATAATAATTGATGGTACAGAAAGTTGCATTATGCTAGTCAATTGTACCTTGCAAAGTTTTTACATAGGGGAAGCTTGTAAAATTTTGCACTCAGAGGTGAATTATGGGATCCTTCTTATGGAAATCATTGTATCTATGTGGATCCTTAAAAATCATTAGTACTAATTAAAGTATTATCTGCCTAAGAATCAAAAAATGTGACCAGTCATAAGGAAAATATTGTCTCCTTAGGGATCAATAAGCACAATCACTTCTAAGGAAAGCATTGTCTACTTAGAGATCAATAAGGATGACTAGTCCTAAGGAAATCATTGTCTTCTTAGGGATCAATAGGGATGATTAGTCCTAAGGAAATTATTGTCTCCTTAGGGATCAATAAGGTTTCATAATGTACAAGGAGGCCACATATATGCCCCCTTTCCTTATAAGGTTAACATAGGTTGTAAATGGATTTTAGAAGCCACACTAGATGGATAGAGGAAATAGTTTTGAAGGATGCCACAAAATACTCAGTTGTAGAATTCCTTGATGGAATTGTGACCAGGTTTGGCACCCCCTCTACCATCATATCATATAATGCCAGATCATTTGTAGAAGCTTAAATAATCTCTTGGGATATTGAGCATGAGATATATTTGAAGAAATACTCCAATTATTAACTTGAAGTAAATGAATTGTTTGAGTCCTCCAAAAATAATCTCATAAAGTTAATCAAAAGGATAATTATAGAAAATCATAGGTTCTAGCAAACCAAATTAAGGACAACCTTATGGGTTGAGAAGATCACAACTAAAAGAGAAGTTAGAAACTCACCATTCAAGAAGGTGTATGTAAGAGAAGAAAAAATTCCACAATCACTTGAGTTTCCCTCTCTTGATATAACACATTAGCTAGAGATAATGGAGGATGATGTTATGATGGTTAGATAAGATAAGATAAGAATACTAAAAGAAATAAAAAATAAGGCTATATATACAATTATGGCTCATAAACAATTGGTCAAGAGAAGTTTTGATAAGAAGGCTACTCATAGAGTATTTAAAGAAGGTGACCTTGTTCTCAAGTAGGATGAAAATAGAGCTAAACTAAGAAGGCACTCCAAATTTGATGTTATCTAGAGTGGTCCCTACATCATCCCTAGTTGTAAAAAGGCCAATTCATTTCATTTATCTATCCCTGATGGTGAAATTCTCCCCATTCTAGTCAATGGGATCTATCTCAAGCCTCACTTATAAATGATGTTAATAATACCTTGTACATAGTAGGGTAAAATTTATTTTCTTTCCAAAAAGCACATGAGTGCAATTTTTTCTCCCGTAGAGATAGTGATTTTTCTCTTTTTCTCGGGTTGCAAGGTTGTTGACTTGACTTTATGATAGAAATGGATTTTAGTGTGTTGTCCTCACTTTCAAAATGTGTTGTGTTTCAACCTTGGTGACTCCATGCTCAATGGATTTATTTCATATGCTTAGTAGGAAAGCATCCCCTATGAGTCGCCAAAAACATTGGCTATTTTCCATCATTATTCCATCATTGATAAACAATTTGAGGCACATTACCATGGGCCAAACTCTATACTGACCAGTAAAAAAAATTAAATAAATATTGGTGTTTTGATAAATCCTTCAAAGTCATTTAGTCATTTTAACACAATTTCCAAACTCCTCGACTTTGCCAATCATCCTTGTTGTTGGTGAGTCAAGAAGTTTTCCAGGCTCCTAAACTTATTAAAAGATTTAGACCTATCCTTAACTCTTTGAATTTGTCGACAAGTCTTTGTTGTTGGTAAGTTGGGGGACTTTTCCAACTTTTGAAAATTTTCACAAGTTTAGGCCAGCCACTGACTACCTGACATTAGGGTAAGTGAAGGTGATTTTCTAAAAATTCCCTATTGTCTTTCCCAAATACATGAATGTGATGTTCATCAAAGAGACATTAGTGATCGATGGGAGAAAATTATGTCCTAATGAAATGGCATGTCTCATCTCAATGTTATCGGGGTTGATGCATTTTTACAGCTCTAGTACAGTGTGTTGATAAGTTGTACAATTTTATGTTTTCCCCTAACTACTTGACTATGAGATAGGCAATTGGAAACAGGGTTCATCGAAGTGAATTTTTAAATCATAGTGACCTAGCATTATTTTTGAGATGTTATATGACATTCCCTGTGGCTGGTGGTAACACAATTAGTAAGATTTTTGATTGCTCACCTCGAAGATTAGAAGGACCACTATAGACATGGAACTCATTAGAGAGAATTTTGATTTCAAAGAGACATCCATCATGATAGAGTGATCATAGTGGTCATGCAGATAAGACATGATTGGGTTCATCGGGAAGACACTCAATTTCTAGGGACGTTGTTATGTGACCAAGCATTAATCTTATAACTTTTCTAGCGACTCCTTTTCTTCTAGTGGTGGAATAAGTTGTTTTCTAAAGATCCACTTAAGTTGTGCCATACACATTTATTGTTTTAGGTGACCTTGAGTATAGTTTCTTCACTACATAGGGAAAATCATTGTAGACATGCAAGGTATAGATTATTATTATTATTATTATTTTCTATAGGGGCATTACTTTTCCTTTGAGTCACTTCACATATCAAATATACACGCACACTCAAATATTTGGTTTGGTCTTAGACTTTATGTAGGTCGACTTTGGTCAACTTAGGGTTAAAACTCCATGGTTTCATCTCAGTTATTTCTTCTCTATAAAGACAATTTTTCCTCACTTTAAAGAAATTATTGTCTACCTCTTTCTAAGTCTAAATATCTTGTACAAATCTACTTGTCTTCTTATTTGGATGCATTTTCATTGTTCCTAATTCGTATGATTGTGTTATCATTTTGGATATACCTTTTATTATGAATGTTTAGATTCCTCTAAAAAATTTATTAAGCTATAAATTTCATGCTATACTAGTAGTTGATAAACAAATGAAATTTTGTAATGTGGGTAGTTCTATTAAGGTCTTGTGTAATCATAGGAATAAGGAGATCAAAGATTCAATATGGTGTATAACTTCCCCTTTTACATTTTTGCATTCCTTCTTCCCCTTTTCTTTGCCAGATGTTAGAATAGGCTAGAAGTAGTTTCAAGTGTTGGGTAGGTTCAATGTTGCACTCATATCAGAAAGGAAGCTAAATTCTCTATATATTTAACCTCACATGAAGAATTATCACACTTGAAGGTTTTTTCCATGTTTCACAAGGTTTCCTGAGGGTAACATGTTAGGAAGTGGTGCCAAATTTTGTGACAAAAGTTCCTTTATAATCCCTTCTCTAGGCCTAAAATTTGAGGGAGGTGGAAACTTCTTCTTAGAGAGTGGGATCTCTTCTTCTCCTGGAACTAACCATGGGTAATGATTTTATCATTATTTTCCTACACCAAAGGGCCACTAGACTTCACTATTTCAAGGATACCATTAATAAAGGGGTAATCATGTAGAATAGATGATTGATTCTCCATTATTTTTTTCCCAAATGTTGACAGGGAGCATTAGTTCTCTTTAAGTTTAGCTTCCTTTAGCATAGGCACCTTAAAGTAAGTAATACCATGCCCCTATTTGGCATGTCTTTAGAAACAAAGGGACCATTATCATAGACCAAAGCTTGTGTCCATTTTCCCCATTTAGATTTGTAGTAATAAAATTGGGAAGGGACTTATTAATAGTGACATTAACACAGAAACGTACAAACACTAACCTCAATTTCACTAGTGTGATGACATATTGAACAAAGGAGTCTCCAATCCATCGAAAGATATAATCCTACCAAAAATCCATAGGTAGTCTAAGTAACTAGACCTAGACCAGGACCATCCCATTGACCTCCGTCGAAGGATCAAAACTCGGTCTCTATTTGGAGAGACAACATTTTTTCCATAGTTCCACAACCATGAGAGAATAAAAGATAAGATCTTCCTTCAAAGTAAACTTAAAGAGGAATGAATCTCCTAACATTGTTCTGATCGAGATGCTACCCTTCATCTTCTAGCAAGATCTATAGCCCATCTTTAAACCACATCAATCATCAGCTAGAAAGAGAAAAATTTACCAACCAGCAAGAGGTGTAATAAATACACAATCTTATTCATGACCATATCAGGGAGGTTGATCTTTGTCCCTTCTTTAGAATGGGTAATATACAGGAGATTGAAACCCAAAGTATTGTCCTAGGTGCCCTAAACTAGGGCTCCTTTCCAATCTGATTTTAGAATCCCATCAGCAATCTTACCACCATCATTGTTGGAAGTTGAAACCCTAGACAATTTTTTTGGTTTTTACGAAAGGACACTAGAATCTCCGTGTTCAAGGTTGAACTTAGATGATTTGAAGGCTATATCCATAGATTAGTGGGTGGTTCAAGAGGTTGTGGGCAAAGACCACACTAGAATTTGAATCCATGTACAAGGGAAATTTGAAAAAGTTTGGGTGAGAAAATGTAGAGCTAGGAAATCATAGAAGGCATGTTAGAAGATTATTCACTTGATCATATTATGTTATATTATATTTATATTTATATTTATGATATATATTACATTAATGTGTGTCTGTGTCATCATATTTTTATCATATTGAAGACATCCCTTATATGAAATGGACAACCTAATTTTTGAGATCGATGATTCATAATTGAAAAGAATGATACAAGACAATAGAATTAATCTTCATCATCTACTTCAAAAATAAATTATTATTTATAATAATAAATTAAAAAAAAAGATAATATGTTAATATTATTAAAAATGTGAAAAATAAAATAAAATAATATTTTTATTATTATCTACTTTTGATAAGAATATCTTTTAATAGCATCTTATTTATTAGTGTATTCTATCCCTTTTAAAGTTTGGAAAGGGAACAATAAAAATTTACTAGAATGGAAATAAATAGTTTTATCCTAATTCTTATTCTTTCATTTTCAAGGATTTATTCCTTCTTTTTCCAGGATTAATATTTATTTTAACTACTTATGTGTTTTATAAAATTACAATTTATTATTAGAATTAATTTAATTTATATTTATTTGTCTAATTTAAATTTAAATTTTTTGAATTGAAAATTTATCTTTTTAATAAGAATATATTTAATATTATCTTCATTTATTAGTTATTCAATTTTATTTATTATATCTTGATAACCAAAAATGAGAGCTAATAAAAAAGAGAAAAAAATAATTTTATTGTGATTTTTATTATTTTTCTTATTTTAAAATTAATTTTTGTTAAGTTTAAAATTTATTTTAATTATTTGTCTTTTTATGAAATTACAAATAATAATTTTAATTTGTTTTGAAAATCTCTCTCAGAAATATATATATATATTTCTATATATATATATATATATAGAAATAGAAATAGAAATAGAAATATATATATATATATATATATATATATATATATATATATATATATATATATATATATATTTCTACCTTTCTCTCCCCCCATATATTTATCTCTTCCATATCTATCTATCCCTCTCTAATCTCTCTTTATCTCTTCTTCTCTCCATAACCTTGTCCCTCTTCCTCACCCTATCTCCCAGACTCCCCACTATATTTGCTCCCTCTTTCTATCCCTATCTCTACCTCCTTCCTCTCGCCTTATTAAAAACATAATATGAAGCTGTTGGTAATGCAATTTGATTATCTTCTTTATTCAAAGCTTTTTAGTCATGTTTGGCTTCCCATAAGTAGATGCATAGTTGTTTTAAAGATATCACTTTTCTATTGACCCATTGTTGCACAAACAACATTTTCTAAATGACCTACCAATTTATCTTATGTATTGCACAAATGTTTGCAAAAAATAGACCTAAAGTTTTCCTAATTGACCTTCCACATCCTTTTGGCATACTCATTACACACAAGGTGCAATTGCTATTATATACGCACATATACACCTAGTGTCAACATTATTCAATTAAAAAAAAAACACTTTAGTCATAATAGACTCAAAACATAATGAAAAAACAAAGATATAGATTTCACATCATTATAGTAAAAAATACATGCAATAATAATCACGCGAGAGGGTCCCATAGAGGAGTTGGGTTCTATAGTAGGTATAGGAGTTGATCAAAAGGAATTCCTTATTGGAGCACTTAAATAACTATATAATATTCAACTTATTTCTAAAAGATGTTCCTTAAGTAAAAAATTATATGATATCACATCAACACATCATTAAAAATATGACTTAGTGCACAACTATTGATCCTACTTTTTTGAGAGACAACTCTAATCACCTCCACAAAATAATGCTAACTTCACATCAGATTTGACCATGTAAACATAAGGGCCAATAATATAAACATGTTGATTATTATTTGTATCAATTTGAACAAGTTCACCATTTTACAAGAATTAAATTTCGCTAGGCATAGATGTTTTCATTTCAGCAAAGAGTCAAAGATTCTTATCAATAATTCGTTCATGTGATAAAAAAGTAAACACGATAGAGATTTATAGCCGTTAATTCGGCCATTAAATTTGGCATCAAAGTCGTGAGCAGGAAAAAGAAATTCCGTGGCAAACACGAAACGAAAATTTCGTGACAAGCACGGCTAAATTATTCCAAGTTCATATTCTTTGCACTTTTATGAATATTACGTTATCTGTTTACAAGCGAAAACCTAATTTGTTTTTTGTTAAATTTGTGGGGAAATATGAATCACACGGTGAGCACTATAATAATTGTTGGATGTTGTGTATTGATTTATTTGTATTTAAAATAAATTAATCAGTAATAGAATTTAGGTGATTGATGATTTAGTAACTATTATTAGTATTTGTTCATAGACAAATAAAAAATTATTATATTTATTATTGTATTATATATTTTATATAATTAAAATGTTAAATTCTTAATTTTTTCATATATACAAATTATTTATTAAAAGTTTGATTGCTAAATCATTTGAAGTGTTATACACGAAATTTACTCAATTTTCTTGCTCGAGAGTTATGGTGTTTAATAGTCTCACATTATTATTTTTATTCTTATAATAAATTTTAGAAATTTATATTTAATAATTAAATTTTTAATTTTTATAATTATGACTATTGAAATAAAATTTTGAAAAAAATTATATTTTTTTTTATTAATTTAAAAATAAAATAAAATAAAATTCTTTTATTTAATTAATTTAAAGTATATAATAAAAATTTTAAAACTATTTTTAAAGTAAGATTTCAATTGATAAATTAAAAATATAATAAAAATTTAAAAACTAAATGTCACTAGAATGCTAATTCTATTACAAATTATATAATATACAATATTATACTTATTAAAAATATTATTATATAAATATAACTATTATAAAATCTTAATATTGTACATCATATATATTGCATTATTAATTATTCAATATATAAAAAAATTTTATGATTATTATTTTATTTTAAAGATAAATTATAATTATAATTAATTTTTAAAATTAAAGGCAAGTACTAGTCACTACGTGGGACTTGTTATTATTAGTTTTTGGGAAGGTAGAAACATAGTTTGCAGATTTGGATTGGGAGAGTACTCAGTAAGCTCCAAAAAATTGGCAAAAATTCCATCACTTAGAAATATCTTAAGGAAACATATTTTTTTATATTTTTAAAATTTAATTACAAATGTATTAAATGAAAAATTGATATCTGCAAAGAGGAAATGCATAGTTTATTAGATATATAAAAATTATGTGAAAACATATTTTAAACAGCTTCTTATTTATGCCAATATTTTTACCCATGTTTTTTGATAAAATTTTTTTTAACACAATTTCTTTAATTATATTTTATTATCCATTTTAAATTCATTTATTTGTCTTTGTATTAGTTTATATTAAAAAAATCACAACAAAAATCAAAATATGTCTAGAAACATTTAATTCATCCACTCAAATGTCAATTGTATTAATGGCTTGAATGGCAGGATCGCTATCCTATCAATTTCTTGAATACATCATCACTATTGCATGTCATATCCTACATTATTGTATATTTTTTTGTGTATGTCATACCTTGACTTTATTGTACATTTTCTATAGGTTGATTTTAGTTGCTAAAATAATTTGTCATTCAATTTTTATAAAAAAATTATAATGCTTTAAATGTTGTAGTTAAATTATCAAGGCTATTAATTTCTTGAATGACAATATATAGTATTATAGATATGACATGGTGGCAAAATAATTGAATTTGAAAGTTAGTTCATGTAAACTTTAACAATTTGTAATTATTTTGTTGATTTCAATTCATCCACATATATTTGATTTTTTTTAATATTACTAAAAATATTTAATTAAAAGCATTTATTTCATCGACTCAAATGCCAATTGTATTAATGTCTTGAATGACATGATCTCTATCTTATAAATTGCTTGAATACATGATCGCTATTGTGTATGTCATATCCTGACTTTATTGTATAATTTTTGTGTATATTATACCTTGGCTTTATTGTATATTCTATATGGGTTGATTTTAGTTACTAAAATAAATTGTCATTCAATTTTTATAAAAAAATTATAATGCTCTAAATTTTGCAGTTAAATTATCAACACTATTAATTTGTTGAATACCAATATATATTATTATAGATATGACATGGTGGCAAAATAATTGAATTTGAAAGTTAGTTCATGAAAACTTTAAAAAATTGTAATTATTTGTTGATTTTAATTCATCCACATATATTTGAATTTTTCATTAAAGAATCATTTTTTAATATATCAATCTATTTTGGTTATATTTGTACTCTATTATTTTTCATATTTGTATATTTTTGTTGATGTATCACCTTTGAGGATTTTGACCCTCAAAAGTACAAATTAAAAGAAAATCTTAATCTTTACACTCTTTGAAAAAAGTAGTGATTTCTAATAAATTAGTAAGAAAATCTTTCTTTGTTCATTTAACCAAATTATTTTGAAGATTCATTTAGAAGTCCTTAAGTCCTTGATATCTTGGTCCATTTCGCAAAATAATGTAAATTAAGTTTACTCTTTAGCAGTGTTAATTAAATTAAGTCATACTAACACAAATGATCACACTATTGGGAGGAACTTGACCAATGCATCTCTTATTTTATTGTATTTTTAAGTGTTGTTTGTAGGATTTTATAATTTTTTTACTATTGTGTTTATGTTTTCTACATTGGTCCTTTGTTTTTTTTTGGATTGTTGGACTGTGTGTCAGAATGCAATGTGGTGTAAGCATGACTTTAGTTTTTTGTATTGGAAAGTAGTGCATTTACTTCCCTATATTAACAAGTTAGAGAATGTGACATAATTTGAAAGAAGCTATTGTCAACGGTAGACTATGTAATGTAAATTTTGGAAAGTAGGGCATTTAATTCCCTATATCAACAAGTTAGAGAATGTAACAAAATTTGAAAGAGGTTATTATTGGTTCTAGACAATGTAATGTTAATTGAAATATGGTGAAGTTGGTGAATGAAAGCATTGGAGGAACTTAGTTTAATTCACATAAAAGGGGTGAGAAACTAGAGAAACCATCATAAAAAGGATGTTTTTGGTGAGAAGAAAATAATTCTGGTATTTGTTATTTTTTTGCTCTCTAAGATGGAATGGGAAGGGATAGCCACATTGAAAGAGAGTAATCCAAAGAAGGATGGAATATTAAGGTGCTTTCTTCATTCAAGGTCTTTTTCAATTTATCTATCGTGATCAAAGAGCATTGTAGTTTTCTTTGATTTATTTGATACAAAATCTTTTCTTTCAATAAAGTATTTTAATGAAAATTTGTGTAATGTTTTGGGAAGGAAAATGTCTATATATGTGATTTTTAGAAAGATGATAAAAATATGATATGTCCAAAATATAGACACCTTAAATTGACTATTTAAATTTTGTCAATTTATCCTTGATTAGTCTTAACTTTGGCATCTATATTAAATAAATAATATTTTATCATCTAATTAATGTTCAATTATTTCAAACCATCATCCTAACCTACCTATTCTACTTTCCTAAGTCCTAGCCTAAGATGAATAATTTATTTCAATCATTCAACCAACCTCATTTTCTCTAAAAGAAAATATATATACATTTTATTTATTTAATTCCTCTCTCCAAATTCCACACGCTCCATCGCTTTTACTTACCCTCTAATCTTCACCTTAAGCATGTGAACATATTTAATCAAGAATTGAGTGGGGGTCAACTATTTCCATTTAAGCCTCACCTAATTTGTCCTCTCAATGTTAAATTTTTTCCCTTTTAGTAAAGACTAAAGGAATTTTTAATTTCTTTGTAATGCTTTTACATTTCTCTTTAGAGTGAGGAAAAACTCTTTCCTTTATGATAAATATCCTCTTGTACCCCAAAGGCACCCCTCAAAGATATGAACTCACCTCGTGGTGCTGCTTAGCACCATCCTATTCAAGGTGGGAGATGACATCTATCCTCCACCCTCTATCTCCTATATTTTTTTTAATCTTGGCCATCCATTCTTTTTCACCCTCACTCTACTTATCTCAACATTTAGGGCCCATTTGGCGCATGGAATTAAGTTATCCAGAATAGGCCTATTCTAGAATAAGGGCCTATTCTGGAATTAATTAATGCTCAAAATGAAAGTTAGAATAAGGTTTGAACCTGTTTGGTGCACCTAGAATATGACTGGGAATTAATTTATTCTGCGTTTGGATCCCATTATGTGGAATGGGAATAAGGATTATTTTTCATTTTTAAAATGAATTAAAAATCTGTTCATAAACAAAAAAACACTCCAAATTTCTTTTGCTCCAGCTTAAATTTCTTCCGAGCAGATTTTTTTTTAAAATTTATTTAAATGTTTTCTAGTTGTTTCCCAGCCTTCGCAGGTTTTCCACATCTTACACTTGTAAATCATCTATTCCAGACATTTGTTTTCTTACAGATACCTTCTCTAGGATCTCACACATTTTTGAATGCAAATCCACATCCTTTTCTTTACTAACCACCCCAAACCCTAACCAGCATTCAAAGCCCCGGTATATTCATCTTTGTTTGCACAGTTTCCACCATGAGAAGGGAAAAAAGACTGCAAATGTCCAAAAAAAAAGGGAAAGAGAGACAAGGAAACCTGATTATGCTCACCATTGTACTGACATTGCAGAAGCATTCTCTCCAAAGACGCAAGATAGAGAGGATTGTCGTCAACAACCAAAATCATCAATCCCCTGGGACTAAACTTCTCAGCAACCCGCTGCGATCGCTTCTTCCTCATGGACAAGGTCAGCATCATTCCCTCCTCCCCATGAGCAGACGACATTTCTCCTTCCGTCTAGCTTGTGATTTTGTTTAAAACCCTAACACGGACCTGACCGGACCCGACCATTTTATTAAATTTGGTCTAAGAGGCTTATTCCCGAAATACTCTTATTCTGGAATAAAATGAATTCCAAGTTTTTTTGGGAATTATTTTATTCTAGCATTGACCCAAAAATGGGAATAACTTTCCCAATTCGAGAATTAAAAAAAGTGCCACAAACATAGAATAAATTTATTCGAGTATTAACTTATGCTTATTCTTGGTTTATTCCAGGCGCCAAACGAGCCCTTAGCTATTTTTCACGATCACTCATCTTTTCATTGGAGTTTTGTTATCCTATCAACTTTCTAAGTGAAAATACATCAAACTGATGATTTGAGTAAATCCTATCAAATATGAAGGCTAACATAGTATAATTTCACTAAGTTCCATGTTTGTTTGATCTCTCTTACCTAATTTGAGTGTATGCTTGTTTCTTTTTGGGTTTTATTGTTAAATAATTCTAATAAAAAAGAATTGTTCATGCAAACATTTCTAGTATACCTAGCGGGGCCCACATTATGGACTACTAATCAAAATTTGTTGGATTTTATTTTTTTGTCTTGCAAATTTCCATATAGGTGAATAAATTTCTATTTTGATGAAACTGACACATGGATCAATGAAATTGTGAAAATTTTAATTAATGCACTTCAAAAATTTCACTAAGACTACTTAAACAAATCCATTATAGGATAGGTCGTATCACTTCATATTTCCTCTATAGAGTAAAATATTGAGCAAATCTATTGAAGATAGTCTTATAGAAGAAACTTAGCAAATCCACTTTGGGATAGGCAATACCACTGTATACTTCAATAAATCTACACATTTAAAGATTGAGAAAATATGATATTGGATGATTACATGTGATTCTTGGGTGAATCTAGGAGCTAAGATATAATATTGCTTCTATCCTGGGTCAATTTATTCATTTTTTTAACATTTTGGTATTGACTAGCTCTAGCTCTCCCTAGTGTGTGATCATTCAACATTATTTATGTAGCTTAGTTAGTCAAATATTAAAATTGACAAAAATACTAATGCAATTTTTTTACAATTTTAGAACCAAATGCTTTTTGTTACCACTTATTTAGGAATTAAAGTATATTAGAGTATCAACTTAATGCATGTCATTATTGAGGTAATTGTTTCATGTATTCTCTCTCCGAGAACCTTTTAATGAGCTTGGGGGATAGAAGCCACAAATTAACCTTAGTCTTGTTGTTTTAAGAAAATATCAATAGTCATGTGTATGTTCTTTCCCTTCACTTGTCTAATCATGGAGATCATGTTCCAGTATTGAGGAAAGGTGGGGTGAATCAATGTTTGATACTTTTTATTTTTATTAAACTCATTGCACAACCATAAGCTAACCACAATGAAAAGTAAATAGATAAAGAATAAATTAAGCATCCACAAAATTATGACACCATGATTTTTTCATAGAAATCAGTTAAGGGAAAAATCATGGTGGGGATGGAACCCACAAATATCTCTACATAAATATAGTAGACCCAATTAAGGGAAATAATATAAAATAGGAATAGACTAGCATTTAGGCATGCTTCCTGGAGCACTCTGCTCAATTACAAACAGGCATACAACCCTTAGAAAGATCATTTTTTACAAATTGTGTTGGAATAAAATCTAAAATGATGAACTGAGAAATAGAATCATACATCCCAATATAGTTCCATGCAAATACATCAAATATACATCAAACTAACCTCTACAATTAGGTACATAATATCTTTCACCTCAACATTATATACTCTTACCATCACATCATATGAATCATCACAATAAATTGAGCTTATGGGTATGTGCAAGATCATGAGGGGCCAAACTATGCCCTTAAGTGGCAATGAAAAATCAGCAAATCAGGGTTAGTCAACTTGACGTGAAAATTTCAACTAGCTATGAACCTAATATCAAAAAGTTGTAAGAATAGAATTTGTAGAAAATTGAATGTAGTTTCTAAACTACTAGGCCTTTTTTGAGAAAAAGTTAGTATGATTGGTGAAAAGTATAGATTTCAATGCAGCAGTACAAAAATTTCTGGAAAAAAAAAAAAGTAGGTGTATGTCTGACCACCTTAATCATAATCAAATGATAATATTTTATTATAAGATTTCATATATAAGTAGTAAACTCATGCTCGGATGTGATGCATATTTTTTTATAATTTTATTCCAAAAAAAAAATAATTATGAATTTTCTGCTACAACGTTTTCAGAATAAAAAAACTCCCTTGTCTAACCACCTTAACTCATTCAAAACTTTACAAAATTTAATTTGTTTTTTTTTCCTTATAGTAGGCGAAGCATAGAATGTGACGCATTTTTCGGATTTAAAAAATGTTATACCGTTTGAAAGTTATAGTCATTTTTCAATAAATATATAAATCAACACTTTAGAGGTAGTTCAATTAGAAAATAACTAATAATTACTTACCGAATTCAAAATTTGACAGCAATTATATCGATAGAAAGCTGATAATCTCCTTCAGATACCCTTTTCATTTTATCAAATTCGGGTGAAAAAAAATTTGTCAGCTACATTGTCAAAGTTTGGAACTAAGATAAATAGGAGAAAAACACGTATTTGAGACATTTCAATAGTTGACCATGTAGGTTTGGTGCACAAAGTAATACCGAGCCTAATTGGGTACCCGATATTTTCAGGTACTCAAATATGACGACATAAGTTTGAATTTTCACTTTCCCTTCCCTCCACTTTCTCCCTCCCATTTCTCCATCCTTCATATGATATATTATATATAAAAAACTATATATTAGATATATTAAATATTATATAATATCAATTATATATTAAATATTATATAATATAAATTTTACATTAAATATTATTTAATATATATTAATATTAAAAACTATATATTAGATTATATATTATATAATATACATTTCACATTTTAAATATTATTTAATATTAAATATTACATTATATATCATATATTATATATTATTTTATATGTATAATATATTAATATGTATTTTATGACTATGTACGAAAGGTTGGAAGATTGCAGAAAAATCATGGATGGCCATTGAAAGAAGCAAAGGAAATTAATCAACCATTTAAAAAATTCATGGGTGGCCATTGAGGAAGACAGAGTGAGAAGGTGGCGGGGGCTGAGAGAGGAAGAGAGAGAGTGAGAAGGTGAGAGAGAGAGAGATAGCTCGAGATAGAGAGAGGGGGTGATTAGAGAGAGAGAGAGAGAGAGGGGGGAAGGGGAGAGAGTAGGATAGAGAGAGAAGAGGGGGAGAGAGAGAGAGAGAGAGAGAGAGAGAGAGAGAGAGAAGGGGATGGGGAGAGAGTAGTTGAGAGAGAGAAGGGGAAGGGGAGAGAGTAGGAGAGATAGAGAGAAGGGGAAGGGGAGAGAGAGAGAGAGAGAGAGAGAGAGAGAGAGAGAGAGAGAGAGAGAGAGAGAGAGAAGGGGATGGGGAGAGAGTAGTTGAGAGAGAGAAGGGGAAGGGGAGAGAGAGAGAGAGAGAGAGAGAGAGAGAGAGAGAGAGAGAGAGAGAGAGAGAGAGAGAGAATGGGAAGGGGATAGAGTAGGAGAGATAGAGAAGGGGAAGGGGAGATAGTAGGAGAGAGAGAGAAGGGGAAGGATAACCAATTAATTACAATATTAATCAGTAAGGAGCAAGGCAAACTTAAATAATATCACAACAAGCATTAGAAATCCAAATTCTAATTAGTAGTTTTAAGCAAAGTGAGTAAGGTCCTAGATAGGGACATTACAGATCCACACATTGTTTAGTAGATACCTCCAAGAACTGATGAAGGGTGCTCCCCTTAATACCACAAACACATAACAGACATAGAGAAACAACAACAATAATATGCAAGAACAGAAAATTGGCTTCTTATTATCTCCACAAATGTGGAATTACAAATTTTCAGAATTACAACATGCAAGCCACATGGGCATTCCCTTACAATATTCTGTAGGACAAAGCCACGAACTATTACCCAGAACTATTCTGAACTGCCTAAGACAATAATACAGCCTTCCTTATATAGGCAATTTTCCACCGCCTGGGAAGGTTCCAGAATTTTAGCCAATAAGGCCGACCAAACTTTGAATTATTTTATTTTACATTTCATTACATCATAGTCAGCTCAAGATAACCTTTGAAACCCGAACAGAAATTTTGAAGAAAATTATTTTCTACCATTTCAGGTGGTCCAACTTCCGAAGACCATAAGTCATCACCAGTTGACCCGATCGGCTATTATAACCCCATTTCGGAAACGCCACGAAGCGCTCTACAGGCTTGACCGGCGCAAGCGCTTGTCACCCAAATTTTCGACCTCATCCGGGGCCTCTAAAGCCTTCAAAACTGAGTTCAAATTTTCTGTACCCTGCTGCCAATACCGAAAATCTTCAATATCTTCCAATATACACTTGATCTGGCAATGAAACTTTACTGGCAGACTTATATGACCAAAATGAACCTCCAAGAAAGAAATCAGATCATTCTGAGCACATACGAAAATTACCAAAAATAGTAACTTTCCATAAATAGAAGCTCTGCACAAAATAGCCCTTATTGAATATAAAAATAGAAATATTTTTGGGTGATGCAAGATTGCTCTTACACCCAGGATGCTCCTGCATCAGACACCCGGGGTAATTTGAGAAGTGACCCTGTCACGACTCAGGTGTGCAGAGGGAAACCAAGACGGCTAACCTCCTCCTCTGTCAGCCATGATGAATCTTCAACAGGTCATCCTTTCCACTTGACCAGATATTCTTCATATGTCCTGTTCCTTGTGCTTCTGCCAACATGACTGTCCAGTATATCTTCGATCTCCTTAGTGTCTGAACTAGTTGCTGGAATACTCCACTGTGCTGCTGTGATCTCATCTTCAACACCTCCTTCATGATACTCTGTCAGATCTGAAATGTTAAACACTGGTGAAATATTTAGCTCATTAGGAAATTCTACCTCATATGCGTTTCTTGAATCATGTTTCTTCAGTATCCTACATGGTCCAAACTTCTTCATTTTCAGCTTGTTATATGTACCAACTGGAAACCGCTCCTTCCGCAAATGAACCATGACTTCATCACCAACCTGAAATTCCTTATACCTCTTTTTCTCATCTGCCTTAGCCTTATACTATGCGTTCATCTTGGTAATATACTTCTTCACCTCCCCATGGATGTTCTTCAAGTGTTCTGCAAAATTCTCAGCTTCAGCACTGCTTATTTCTCCTTTATCTATCTTCCTCAATTCAGATGCATTTCTTGGACTACTTCCATATACAATTTGGAATGGTGATTTACTAGTGCTCCTATTGATAGAATTATTGTATGCAAATTCTACCTGTGGTAAAATCAAATCCCATCCTGTTGGCTTATCTCCAACCAAACATCTCAGCAAATTTCCCAAAATCCTATTCACCACCTCTGTCTGTCCATCAGTCTGTGGATGATGTGATGAACTGAACTTCAAATCTGTCTTCAACTTCTTCCACAATGTACGCCAGAAATATCCAACAAACTTCGTGTCCCGATCTGAAACTATGGTCTTTGGCAAACCATGAAGTCTCACTACTTCTCTGAAAAATAATTCTGCTACATGAACAGCATCATTAGTCTTCTTGCAGGGAATGAAATGTTCCATCTTTGAAAATCTATCAACCACCACAAAAATTGAATCATGTCCCCGCTGAGTCCTCGGTAAACCAAGAACAAAGTCCATGCTGATATCCTCCCAATGCTTCTCTGATACGGGTAATGGCTGATACAATCCTGTATTCTGCTTCACTCCTTTCGCCATCTGACATACTCTGCAACTCTGTACAAACTTCTTCACATCTTGCTGCAACTGTGGCCAATAATAATTCTCACTAACCAAACCAAGGGTTTTATCATGACCAAAATGTCCAACCAATCCTCCACTATGCTTCTCCTTGATGAGATTCTCCCTCATAGAACTTCGTGGAATGCACAACTAACTCCCTCTGAATAGCATATCATCATGGATGATGAAATCCAACCATTTCGTCCTGTCTAGAGTAACAAGTTTTGTACAAGCTTTCCAAGCTTCACCAAAATCAGGATCCTCTGGATACAAATTCTTGAGTTCCTTGAACCCAACCACTTCAATCTGCATTTCTGTCAGCAATAGTTGCCTTCTGCTAAGAGCATCTGCAACCCTATTAGACTTTCCACTCCTGTGTTTCAAAACAAATGTATAACTCTGCAAAAACTCAACCCATTTCAAATGCCTCTGATTCAACTTTCTTTGACTATTCAAATATTGCAAAGCTTGATGATCAGTATACAAAACAAACTCCTTAGGAAGCAGATAATGTCTCCACTTCTTTAATGCCTGAACTATAGCATAAAATTCTTGATCATAAACAAAATATTTCCTCTTGGCATCATTTAACTTCTCACTGAAATAAGCAACAGGTTTACCTTCTTGGCTCATAATAGCTCCTATTGCAGTACCACTAGCATCACAATCTACTTGAAACACCTTATTAAAATCTGGAAGTGCTAAAACAGGTTGTTCTGTAACTTTTTGTTTCAACAATTGAAAACTCTTTTCTGCCCCATTAGTCCACTTAAACTCTTTTCTATCCCCTCTCATTGTTTCAGTCAAGGGATCACAAATACTACTAAAATTTTTGATAAACTTTCTGTAAAAGCTAGCTAGACCATGAAAAGATCTTACCTCAGTAGCACTTTTTGGAGTAGGCCATTCAAGGATAGCCTGTACCTTCTCTGGGTCTATTTTTAGACCTTCTGCTGAAACTACAAATCCCAAATACACTAACTCTTTCTTCACAAAACTGCACTTATTCAAATTAATCAACAATTTCTCTTCTCTCAACTTCTCAAATACCATACGAATATGCATCATATGCTCATCCAATGTCTTACTAAAGATCAAAATATCATCTAGGTAAACAATGACAAACTTACCCAGAAATTCTTTCAGAACCTCGTTCATGAGCCACATGAAAGTGGTCGGTGCATTGGTTAGCCCAAAAGGCATGACTAACCACTCATACAGTCGTTCCTTTGTCTTGAAGGCAGTCTTCCATTCATCTCCTTCTCTGATCCGAATCTGATGATATCCACTTTTCAGATCTATCTTTGAGAAATACATAGCTCCACTCAAACAGTCCATAATATCATCCATTCGTGGCAATGGAAACCTGTACTTGATTGTGATCTTGTTTATTGCCCTAGAATCTATAGACATCCTCCATTCTCCATTCTTCTTTGGTGCTAATACCGCTGGTACAGCACAGGGACTCAGACTCTCTCGAATCAATCCTTTCTATAACAACTCATGTACTTGTCTGTTCAACTCCGCACTTTCTGTAGGTGTCATTCTGTGTGCTGCCTTATTCGGCAAAATCGCTCCTGGGATCAAGTCCATCTGATGACTGATCTTTCTAACTGGTGGTAATCCATCAGGCATGTTATCGGATACAATATCCTGAAACTCATTCAACAAATCTGCAACTTCTACATGAACATCTTCTACTTCCTCTTTACCAGCTTTTGGAATTAAAGCAAAACATACATGCTCATGCCTCATACCATTTAGGAATTTCCTTCCATCAACAAATGTTATTCTTGCATTACCACATACCTTTTCTTCGGTCTCCTTCAATGGCTTTAGCTTATGTCGCACTCCATCCTTTGTCAGGGAATAGGTATTCGCACGACCATCATGTACAGCACATCTGTCAAACTGCCACGGTCTACCCAATAACATATGACATGCATCCATAGAGATGATATCACATAGTACCTCATCTTGGTACCCGCCGATCTTGAACTTCACTAGGCATTGTTCATTGACCATGACCTTGTGGTCATCCTGTACCCAGGCAATCCGATATGGATGTGGGTGTTTGTGTCTCTTGAGCTTCAACTTTGTCACCATCTCTTCTGACACCAAATTGTCAGTGCTTCCACTATCAATAATCACATCACAACATTTACCTTCACACTTGCACCTGGTACGAAACAGGCTCCTCCTTTGCTCAGGTTCATTCTCACCACTCAACAGGACTCTCCTGTTAATCAACGTTTCTCCTCTTTCAGCATCTTCAGAATTTGATGATCTGGCATCTTCATCTACATGTGCAGCTCTGGCCTGGCCTTCATTTATCCTGTCTGTTCTACCTTGGCGCTGAGGATATTCAAATGCCCTATGACCTTCTTCTCCATAGTGAAAACATGTTCCACAGAAGCCACCTCTTCCAGATCCTTGTCCTCTTCCTCTTCCTCTCTCATCTCTATTATTCTGATCCTGGAAGCGATTGGAATTATTTCCTCACTGATTTTGACTGCTACTGGCCTCATCCTTCTTTTTCGAATCTTCATTTCGGCCACCATATGACCGTCCACCAGATCGTCCACCGCGACCTCTTCCATTTTGTCTGCTCTCGAACTTCTTGTTCAACTTTTGCTCTACTTTTAGGGCAAATTGGTATGCCTCCTCAATACTATTCATTCGAACCAGATTCAACTCCTCCTGAATACTTGGCCTTAACCCATTAAGATATCGGGCAACTTTCTCTTTATCAGCTTCTGCATGGCCTGTTCTGATGAGAAGTCGATAGAACTCCTCTGTATGCTCCTGAAGAAATCTTCCTACTTGCTTCAAACTTTGCATTTTCTTCAGTAGGTCAAGCTCGTAATCAACAGGAATGAACTGTCGCTTTAATTTATCCACCATCTGATCCCATCTCGTGATTTTCTCCTTTCCCCTTCTATTTCGCTCCAATTGAATCTCTTGTCACCATATCTTCGCATGACCTTTCAGTCTGGCCTTCGCAAATTTGACCCTATCAGGATCCTCAACATCTTCATACTCAAAATATTCTTCACATTCATTGATCCAGTCGATCAATTCCTCTGGGTTAAGATTTCCAGAAAATGTAGGAACCTCAATCTTAGGTCTTTTCCCAATCTTGGAAATCGCCCGAAAAAGTCTTTCTTCCTCCTGGTTCACAATTTCAATTTCTCCTTCTTGATATTCTTCTTCGGCTTCATCCTCGCTTTCGTCTCTGACATTAAGATTCATTCCTCTGCGAATCTCTTCTTGCAATGCTCGCACTTGTCTCTACAGCTCTCTAACCTCAGGTGTCACAGCACCAGCTCTTCCGCCACGTTCTTTTCGTGGAGGCATTTTCACGATGCGCGCTGAAACCCTAACCACGGTCCTGGTGCAAATTGCCTCACAGTCGGCGATCTGTTTACACACTCAAGAAAACTTGCTCTGATACCACTTGATGAAGGGTGCTTCCCTTAATACCACAAACACATAACAGACATAGAGAAACAACAACAATAATATGCAAGAACAGAAAATTGGCTTCTTATTATCTCCATAAATGTGGAATTACAAATTTTTAGAATTACAACATGCAAGCCACATGGGCATTCCCTTACAATATTCTATAGGACAAAGCCTCGAACTATTACCCAGAACTATTCTGATCTGCCTAAGACAATAATACAGCCTTCCTTATATAGGCAATTTTCCACCGCCTGGGAAGGTTCCAGAATTTTAGCCAATAAGGCCGACCAAACTTTGAATTATTTTATTTTACATTTCATTACATCATAGTCGGCTCAAGATAACCTTTGAAACCCGAACAGAAATTTTGAAGAAAATTATTTTCTGCCATTTCAGGTGGTCCAACTTCCGAAGACCATAAGTCATCACCAGTTGACCCGATCGGCTATTATAACCCCATTTCGGAAACGCCACGAACGCTCTACAGGCTTGATCGGCGCAAGCGCCCGTCACCCAAATTTTCGACCTCATCCAGGGCCTCTAAAGCCTTCAAAACTAAGTTCAAAGTTTTTGTACCCTGCTGCCAATACCGAAAATCTTCAATATCTTCCAATATATACTTGATCTGGCAATGAAACTTTACTGGCAGACTTATATGACCAAAATGAACCTCCAAGAAAGAAATCAGATAATTCTAAGCACATACGAAAATTACCAAAAATAGTAACTTTGCATAAATAGCAGCTCTGCACAAAATAGCCCTTATTGAATATAAAAATATAAATATTTTTGGGTGATGCAAGATTGCTCTTACACCCAGGATGCTCCTGCATCAGACACCCGAGGTAATTTGAGAAGTGACCCTGTCACGACTCAGGTGTGCAGAGGAAAACCAAGATGACTAACCTCCTCCTCTGTCAGCCATGATGAATCTTCAACAGGTCATCCTTTCCACTTGACCAGATATTCTTCATATGTCCTGTTCCTTGTGCTTCTGCTAACACGACTGTCTAGTATATCTTCGATCTCTTTAGTGTCTGAACTAGTTGCTGGAATATTCCACTGTGCTGCTATGATCTCATCTTCAACACCTCCTTCATGATACTCTGTCAGATCTGAAATGTTAAACACTGGTGAAATATTTAGCTCATTAGGCAATTATACCTCATATGCATTTCCTGAATCATGTTTCTTCAGTATCCTACATGGTCCAAACTTCTTCATTTTCAGCTTGTTATATGTACCAACTGGAAACCGCTCCTTCCGCAAATGAACCATGACTTCATCACCAACTTGAAATTCTTTATACCTCATTTTCTCATCTGCCTTAGCCTTATACTGTGCGTTCATCTTGGTAATATACTTCTTCACCTCCCCATGGATGTTCTTCAAGTGTTCTGCAAAATTTTCAGCTTCAGCACTACTTATTTCTCATTTATCTATCTTCTTCAATTCAGATGCATTTCTTGGACGACTTCTATATACAATTTGGAATGGTGATTTACCAGTGCTCCTATTGATAGAATTATTGTATGCAAATTCTGCCTGTGGTAAAATCAAATCCCATCCTGTTGGCTTATCTCCAACCAAACATCTCAGCAAATTTTCCAAACTCCTATTCACCACCTCTGTCTGTCCATCAGTCTGTGGATGATGTGATGAACTGAACTTCAAATCTGTCTTCAAATTCTTTCACAATGTACGCCAGAAATATCCAACAAACTTAGTGTCCCGATCTGAAACTATGGTCTTTGGCAAACCATGAAGTCTCACTACTTCTCTGAAAAACAATTCTGCTACATTAACAACATCATTAGTCTTCTTGTAGGGAATGAAATGTGCCATCTTTGAAAATCTGTCAACCACCACAAAAATTGAATCATGTCCCCGCTGAGTCCTCGGTAAACCAAGAACAAAGTCCATGCTGATATCCTCCCAAGGCTTCTCTGGTATGGGTAATGGCTGATACAATCCTGTATTCTGCTTCACTCCTTTCGCCATCTGACATACTCTGCAACTCTGTACAAACTTCTTCACATCTTGCTGCAACTGTGGCCAATAATAATTCTCACTAACCAAACCAAGGGTTTTAGCACGACCAAAATGTCCAGCCAATCCTCCACTATGCTTCTCCTTGATGAGATTCTCCCTCATAGAACTTCGTGGAATGCACAACTGATTCCCTCTGAATAGCATATCATCCTAGATAATGAAATCCAACCATTTCGTCCTGTCTAGAGTAACAGGTTCTGTACAAGCTTTCCAAGCTTCACCAAAATCAGGATCCTCTGGATACAAATTCTTGAGTTCCTTTAACCCAACCACTTCAATCTGCATTTCTGTCAGCAATAATTGCCTTCTGCTAAGAGCATCTGCAACCCCATTAGACTTTCCACTCCTGTGTTTCAAAACAAATGTATAACTCTGCAAAAACTCAACCCGTTTCAAATGCCTCTGATTCAACTTTCCTTGACTATTCAAATATTGCAAAGCTTGATGATCAGTATACAAAACAAACTCTTTAGGAAGTAGATAATGTCTCCACTTCTTTAATGCCTGAACTATAGCATAAAATTCCTGATCATAAATAGAATATTTCCTCTTGGCATCATTTAACTTCTCACTGAAATAAGCAACATGTTTACCTTCTTGGCTCATAACAGCTCCTATTGCAGTACCACTAGCATCACAATCTACTTGAAACACCTTATTAAAATCTGGAAGTGCTAAAACAGGTTGTTCTGTAACTTTTTGTTTCAACAATTGAAAACTCTTTTCTGCCCCATTAGTCCACTTAAACTCTTTTCTATCCCCTCTCATTGTTTCAGTCAAGGGACCACAAATACTGCTAAAATTTTTGATAAACTTTCTGTAAAAGCTAGCTAGACCATGAAAAGATCTTACCTCAGTAGCACTTTTTGGAGTAGGCCATTCAAGAATAGCCTGTACCTTCTCTGGGTCCATTTTTAGACCTTCTGCTGAAACTACAAATCCCAAATACACTAACTCTTTCTTCATAAAACTGCACTTCTTCAAATTAATCAACAATTTCTCTTCTCTCAACTTCTCAAATACCATACGAATATGCATCATATGCTCATCCAATGTCTTACTAAAGATCAAAATATCATCTAGGTAAACAATGACAAACTTACCCAGAAATTCTTTCAGAACCTCGTTCATGAGCCGCATGAAAGTGCTCGGTGCATTGGTTATCCCAAAAGGCATGACTAACCACTCATACAGTCCTTCCTTTGTCTTGAAGGCAGTCTTCCATTCATCTCCTTCTCTGATCCGAATCTGATGATATCTACTTTTCAGATGTATCTTTGAAAAATACACAGCTCCACTCAAACAGTCCATAATATCATCCATTCGTGGCAATGGAAACCTGTACTTGATTGTGATCTTATTTTTTGCCCTAAAATTTGTACACATCCTCCATTCTCCATTCTTCTTTGGTGCTAATACCGCTGGTACAGCACAGGGACTCAGACTCTCTCAAATCAATCCTTTCTGTAACAACTCATGTACTTGTCTGTTCAACTCCGCACTTTCTGCAGGTGTCATTCTGTGTGCTGCCTTATTCGGCAAACTCGCTCATGGGATCAAGTCCATTTGATGACTGATCTTTCTAACTGGTGGTAATCCATCAGGCACGTTATCGGATACAATATCCTGAAACTCATTCAACAAATCTGTAACTTCTACAGGAACATCTTCTACTTCCTCTTTACCAGCGTTTAGAATTAAAGCAAAACATACATGCTCATGCCTCATACCATCTAGGAATTTCCTTCCATCAACAAATGTTATTCTTGCATTACCACATACCTTTTCTTCGGTCTCCTTCAATGGCTTTAGCTTATCTCGCACTCCATCCTTTGTCAGGGAATAGGTATTCGCACGACCATCGTGTACAGCACATCTGTCAAACTGCCACGGTCTACCCAATAACATATGACATGCATCCATAGAGATGATATCACATAGTACCTCATCTTGGTACCCGCCGATCTTGAACTTCACTAGGCATTGTTCATTGACCATGACCTTGTGGTCATCCTGTACGCAAGCAATCCGATATGGATGTGGGTGTTTGTGTCTCTTGAGCTTCAACTTTGTCACCATCTCTTCTGACACCAAATTGTCAGTGCTTCCATTATCAATAATCACATCACAACATTTACCTTCACACTTGCACCTGGTGTGGAACAGACTCCTCCTTTGCTCAGGTTCATTCTCACCACTCAACAGGACTCTCCTGTTAATCAACGTTTCTCCTCTTTCAGCATCTTCAAAATTTGATGATCTGGCATCTTCATCTACATGTGCAACTCTGGCCTGGCCTTCATTTTTCCTGTCCGTTCTACCTTGGCGCTGAGGACATTCAAATGCCCTATGACCTTCTTCTCCACAGTGAAAATATGTTCCACGGAAGCCACCTCTTCCAGATCCTTGTCCTCTTCCTCTTCCTCTCTGATCTCTATTATTCTGATCCTGGAAGTGATTGGAATTATTTCCTCGCTGATTTTGACTGCTACTGGCCTCATCCTTCTTTTTTGGATCTTCATTTCGGCCACCATATGACCGTCCACCAGATCTTCCACCGCGACCTCTTCCGTTTTGTCTGCTCTCGAACTTCTTGTTCAGCTTTTCCTCTATTTTTAGGGCAAATTGGTATGCCTCCTCAATACTATTCATTCGAACCAGATTCAACTCCTCTTGAATACTTGGCCTTAACCCATTAAGGTATCGGGCAACTTTCTCTTTATCAGCTTCTGCATGGCCTGTTCTGATGAGAAGTCGATAGAACTCCTCTGTATACTACTGAACAGATCTTCCTGCTTGCTTCAAACTTTGCATTTTCTTCAGTAGGTCAAGCTCGTAATCAACAAGAATAAACTGTCGCTTTCATTTATCCACCATCCGATCCCATCTCGTGATTTTCTCCTTTCCCCTTCTATTTCGCTCCAATTGAATCTCTTGCCACCATATCTTCGCATGACCTTTCAGTCTGGCCTTCGCAAATTTGACCCTATCAGGATCCTCAACATCTTCATACTCAAAATATTCTTCACATTCATTGATCCAATCGATCAATTCCTCTGGGTTAAGATTTCCAGAAAATGTAGGAACCTCAATCTTAGGTCTTTTTCCAATCTTGGAAATCGCCCGAAAAAGTCTTTCTTCCTCCTGGTTCACAATTTCAATTTCTCCTTCTTGATATTCTTCTTCGGCTTCATCCTCGCTTTCGTCTCTGACATTAAGATTCATTCCTTTGCGAATCTCTTCTTGCAATGCTCGCACTTGTCTCTGCAGCTCTCTAACCTTAGGTGTCACAGCACCATCTCTTCAGCCACGTTCTCTTCGTGGAGGCATTTTCGTGATGCGCGCGGAAGTCCTAACCACGGTCTTGGTGCAAAATGCCTCATAGTCGGCGATCTGTTTACACACTCAAGAAAACTTGCTCTGATACCACTTGATGAAGGGTGCTCCCCTTAATACCACAAACACATAACAGACATATAGAAACAACAACAATAATATGCAAGAACAGAAAATTGGCTTCTTATTATCTCCACAAATGTGGAATTATAAATTTTCAGAATTACAACATGCAAGCCACATGGGCATTCCCTTACAATATTCTGTAGGACAAAGCCTGGAACTATTACCCAGAACTATTCTTAACTATCTAAGACAATAATACAGCCTTCCTTATATAGGCAATTTTCCACCGCTTGGGAAGGTTCCAGAATTTTAGCCAATAAGGCAGACCAAACTTTGAATTATTTTATTTTACATTTCATTACATCATAGTCGGCTCAAGATAACCTTTGAAACCCGAACAGAAATTTTGAAGAAAATTATTTTCTGCCATTTCAGGTGGTCCAACTTCCGAAGACCATAAGTCATCACCAGTTGACCCGATCGGCTATTATAACCCCATTTCGGAAACGCCACGAAGCGCTCTACAGGCTTGACCGGCGCAAGCGCTTGTCACCCAAATTTTTAACCTCATCCGGGGCCTCTAAAGCCTTCAAAACTGAGTTTAAAGTTTCTGTACCTTGCTGCCAATACCGAAAATCTTCAATATCTTCCAATATACACTTGATCTGGCAATGAAACTTTACTGGCAGACTTATATGACCAAAATGAACCTCCAAGAAAGAAATCAGATAATTCTGAGCACATATAAAAATTACCAAAAATAGTAACTTTCCATAAATAGCAGCTCTGCACAAAATAGCCCTTATTGAATATAAAAATAGAAATATTTTTGGGTGATGCAAGATTGCTCTTACACCCAGGATGCTCCTGCATCAGACACCCGAGGTAATTTTAGAAGTGACCCTGTCATGACTCAGGTGTGCAGAGGAAAACCAAGACGGCTAACCTCCTCTTCTGTCAGCCATGATGAATCTTCAACAGGTCATCCTTTCCACTTGACCAGATATTCTTCATATGTCCTGTTCCTTGTGCTTCTGCCAACACGACTGTCCAGTATATCTTCGATCTCCTTAGTGTCTGAACTAGTTGCTGGAATACTCCACTGTGCTGCTGTGATCTCATCTTCAACACCTCCTTCATGATACTCTGTCAGATCTGAAATGTTAAACACTGGTGAAATATTTAGCTCATTAGGCAATTCTACCTCATATGCGTTTCCTGAATCATGTTTCTTCAGTATCCTACATGGTCCAAACTTCTTCATTTTCAGCTTGTTATATGTACCAACTGAAAACCGCTCCTTCCGCAAATGAACCATGACTTCATAACCAACCTAAAATTTCTTATACCTCCTTTTCTCATCTGCTTTAGCCTTATACTGTGCGTTCATCTTGGTAATATACTTCTTCACCTCCCTATGGATGTTCTTCAAGTGTTCTGCAAAATTCTTAGCTTCAGCACTACTTATTTCTCCTTTATCTATCTTCCTTAATTTAGATGCATTTCTTAGACTACTTCCATATACAATTTGGAATGGTGATTTACCAGTGCTCCTATTGATAGAATTATTGTATGCAAATTCTGCCTGTGGTAAAATCAAATCCCATCCTGTTGGCTTATCTCCAACCAAACATCTCAGCAAATTTTCCAAACTCCTATTCACCACCTCTGTCTGTCCATCAGTCTGTGGATGATGTGATGAACTGAACTTCAAATCTGTCTTCAACTTCTTCCACAATGTATACCAGAAATATCCAACAAACTTAGTGTCCCGATCTGAAACTATGGTCTTTGGCAAACCATGAAGTCTCACTACTTGTCTGAAAAACAATTCTGCTACATGAACAACATCATTAGTCTTCTTGCAGGGAATGAAATGTGCCATCTTTGAAAATCTGTCAACCACCACAAAAATTGAATCATGTCCCCGCTGAGTCCTCGGTAAACCGAGAACAAAGTCCATGCTGATATTCTCCCAAAGCTTCTCTGGTATGGGTAATGGCTGATACAATCCTGTATTCTGCTTCACTCCTTTCGCCATCTGACATACTCTGCAACTCTGTACAAACTTCTTCACATCTTGCTGCAACTGTGGCCAATAATAATTCTCACTAACCAAACCAATGGTTTTATCACGACCAAAATGTCCAGCCAATCCTCCACTATGCTTCTCCTTGATGAGATTCTCCCTCATAGAACTTGGTGGAATGCACAACTGACTCCCTCTGAATAGCATATCATTCTAGATGATGAAATCCAACCATTTCGTCTTGTCTAGAGTAACAGGTTCTGTACAAGCTTTCCAAGCTTCACCAAAATCAGGATCCTCTGGATACAAATTCTTGAGTTCCTTGAACCCAACCACTTCAATCTGCATTTCTATCAGCAATAGTTGCCTTCTGCTAAGAGCATCTGCAACCCTATTAGACTTTCCACTCCTGTGTTTCAAAACAAATGTATAACTCTGCAAAACCTCAACCCATTTCAAATGCCTCTGATTCAACTTTCCTTGACTATTCAAATATTGCAAAGCTTGATGATCAGTATACAAAACAAACTCCTTAGGAAGCAGATAATGTCTCCACTTCTTTAATGCCTGAACTATAGCATAAAATTCCTGATCATAAACAGAATATTTCCTCTTGGCATCATTTAACTTCTCACTGAAATAAGAAACAGGTTTACCTTCTTGGCTCATAACAGCTCCTATTGCAGTACCACTAGCATCAAAATCTACTTGAAACACCTTATTAAAATCTTAAGTGCTAAAATAGGTTGTTCTGTAACTTTTTGTTTCAACAATTGAAAACTCTTTTCTGCCCCATTAGTCCACTTAAACTCTTTTCTATCCCCTCTCATTGTTTCAGTCAAAGGACCACAAATACTGCTAAAATTTTTGATAAACTTTCTGTAAAAGCTAGCTAGACCATGACAAGATCTTACCTCAGTAGCACTTTTTAGAGTAGGCCATTCAAGGATAGCCTGTACCTTCTCTGGGTCCATTTTTAGACCTTCTGCTGAAACTACAAATCCCAAATACACTAACTCTTTCTTCACAAAACTGCACTTCTTCAAATTAATCAACAATTTCTCTTCTCTCAACTTCTCAAATACCATACGAATATGCATCATATGCTCATCCAATGTCTTACTAAAGATCAAAATATCATCTAGGTAAACAATGACAAACTTACCCAGAAATTCTTTCAGAACCTCGTTCATGAGCCACATGAAAGTGCTCGGTGCATTGCTTAGCCCAAAAAGCATGACTAACCACTCATACAGTCCTTCCTTTGTCTTGAAGGCAGTCTTCCATTCATCTCCTTCTCTGATCCGAATCTGATGATATCCACTTTTCAGATGTATCTTTGAAAAATACACAGCTCCACTCAAACAGTCCATAATATCATCCATTCGTGGCAATGGAAACCTGTACTTGATTGTGATCTTGTTTATTACCCTAGAATCTATACACATCCTCCATTCTCCATTCTTCTTTGGTGCTAATACCGGTGGTACAGCACAGAGACTCAGACTTTCTCGAATCAATCCTTTCTGTAACAACTCATGTACTTGTCTGTTCAACTCCGCACTTTCTGCAGGTGTCATTCTGTGTGCTTCCTTATTCGGCAAACTCGCTCTTGGGATCAAGTCCATCTGATGACTGATCTTTTTAACTGGTGGTAATCCATCAGGCATGTTATCGGATACAATATCCTGAAACTCATTCAACAAATCTGCAACTTCTACAGGAAAATCTTCTACTTCCTCTTTACCAGCTTTTGAAATTAAAGCAAAACATACATGCTCATGCCTCATACCATCTAGGAATTTCCTTCCATCAAAAAATGTTATTCTTGCATTACCACATACCTTTTCTTCGGTCTCCTTCAATTGCTTTAGCTTATGTCGCACTCCATCCTTTGTCAGGGAATAGGTATTCGCACGACCATCGTGTACAACACATATGTCAAACTGCCACGGTCTACCCAATAACATATGACATGCATCCATAGAGATGATATCACATAGTACCTCATCTTGGTACCCGCCGATCTTGAACTTCACTAGGTATTGTTCATTGACCATGACCTTGTGGTCATCCTGTACCCAAGCAATCTGATATGGATGTGGGTGTTTGTGTCTCTTGAGCTTCAACTTTATCACCATCTCTTCTGACACCAAATTGTCAGTGCTTCCACTATCAATAATCACATCACAACATTTACCTTCACACTTGCACCTGGTGTGAAACAGGCTCCTCCTTTGCTCAGGTTCATTCTCACCACTCAACAGGACTCTCCTGTTAATCAACGTTTCTCCTCTTTCAGCATCTTCAGAATTTGATGATCTGGCATCTTCATCTACATGTGCAACTCTGGCCTGGCCTATATTTCTCCTGTCCATTCTACCTTGGTGCTAATGACATTCAAATGCCCTATGACCTTCTTCTCCATAGTGAAAACATGTTCCACGGAAGCCACCTCTTCCAGATCCTTGTCCTCTTCCCCTTCCTCTCTGATCTCTATTATTCTGATCCTGGAAGCGATTGGAATTATTTCCTCGCTGATTTTGACTGCTACTGGCCTCATCCTTCTTTTTCAGATCTTTATTTTGGCCACCATATGACCGTCCACCAGATCGTCCACCGCGACCTCTTCCGTTTTGTCTGCTCTCGAACTTCTTATTCAACTTTTGCTCTACTTTTATGGCAAATTGGTATGCCTCCTCAATACTATTCATTCGAACCAGATTCAACTCCTCCTGAATACTTGGCCTTAACCCATTAAGGTATCGGGCAACTTTCTCTTTATCAGCTTCTGCATGGCCTGTTCTGATGAGAAGTCGATAGAACTCATCTGTATACTCCTGAACAGATCTTCCTGCTTGCTTCAAACTTTGCATTTTCTTCAATAGGTCAAGCTCGTAATCAACAGGAATGAACTGTCGCTTTAATTTATCCACCATCCGATCCCATCTCGTGATTTTCTCCTTTCCCCTTCTATTTCTCTCCAATTGAATCTCTTGCCACCATATCTTCGCATGACCTTTCAGTCTAGCCTTCGCAAATTTAACCCTATCAGGATCCTCAACATCTTCATACTCAAAATATTCTTCACATTCATTGATCCAGTCGATCAATTCCTCTGGGTTAAGATTTCCAGAAAATGTAGGAACCTCAATCTTAGGTCTTTTCCCAATCTTGGAAATCGCCCGAAAAAGTCTTTCTTCCTCCTGGTTCACAATTTCAATTTCTCCTTCTTGATATTCTTCTTCGGCTTCATCCTCGCTTTCGTCTCTGACATTAAGATTCATTCCTCTGCGAATCTCTTCTTGCAATGCTCGCACTTGTCTCTGCAGCTCTCTAACCTCAGGTGTCACAGCACCAGCTCTTCCGCCACGTTCTCTTCGTGGAGGCATTTTCAAGATGCACGCTGAAACCCTAACCACGGTCCTGGTGCAAACTGCCTCACAGTCGGCGATCTGTTTACACACTCAAGAAAACTTGCTCTGATACCACTTGATGAAGGGTGCTCCCCTTAATACCACAAACACATAACAGACATAGAGAAACAACAACAATAATATGCAAAAACAGAAAATTGGCTTCTTATTATCTCCACAAATGTGGAATTACAAATTTTCAGAATTACAACATGCAAGCCACATGGGCATTCCCTTACAATATTCTGTAGGACAAAGCCTTGAACTAGTACCCAGAACTATTCTGAACTGCCTAAGACAATAATACAGCCTTCCTTATATAGGTAATTTTCCACCGCCTGGGAAGGTTCCAAAATTTTAGCCAATAAGGCCGACCAAACTTTGAATTATTTTATTTTACATTTCATTACATCATAGTCGGCTCAAGATAACCTTTGAAACCCGAACAGAAATTTTGAAGAAAATTATTTTCTGCCATTTCAGGTGGTCCAACTTCGGAAGACCATAAGTCATCACCAGTTGACCCGATCGGCTATTATAACCCCATTTCGGAAACGCCACGAAGCGCTCTACAGGCCTGACTGGCGCAAGCGCCCGTCACCCAAATTTTTGACATCTTCCGGGGCTTCTAAAGCCTTCAAAATTGAGTTCAAAGTTTCTGTACCTTGCTGCCAATACCAAAAATCTTCAATATCTTCCAATATACACTTGATCTGGCAATGAAACTTTACTGGCAGACTTATATGACCAAAATGAACCTCCAAGAAAGAAATCAGATCATTCTGAGCACATATGAAAATTACCAAAAATAGTAACTTTCTATAAATAGCAGCTCTGCACAAAATAGCCCTTATTGAATATAAAAACAGAAATATTTTTGGGTGATGCAAGATTGCTCTTACACCCAGGATGCTCTTGCATCAGACACCCGGGGTAATTTGAGAAGTGACCCTGTCACGACTCAGGTGTGCAGAGGAAAACCAAGACGGCTAACCTCCTCCTCTGTCAGCCATGATGAATCTTCAACAGGTCGTCCTTTCCACTTGACCAGATATTCTTCATATGTCCTGTTCCTTGTGCTTCTACCAACACGACTGTCCAGTATATCTTCGATCTCCTTAGTGTCTGAACTAGTTGCTGGAATACTCCACTGTGCTGCTGTGATCTCATCTTCAAGACCTCCTTCATGATACTCTGTCAGATCTGAAATGTTAAACACTGGTGAAATATTTAGCTCATTAGGCAATTCTACCTCATATGCATTTCCTGAATCATGTTTCTTCAGTATCCTACATGGTCTAAACTTCTTCATTTTCAGCTTGTTATATGTACCAACTGGAAACCGCTCCTTCCACAAATCAACCATGACTTCATCACCAACCTAAAATTCCTTATACCTCCTTTTCTCATCTGCCTTAGCCTTATACTGTGCGTTCATCTTGGTAATATACTTCTTCACCTCCCCATGGATGTTCTTCAAGTGTTCTGCAAAATTCTCAGCTTCAGCACTACTTATTTCTCCTTTATCTATCCTCCTCAATTCAGATGCATTTTTTGGACCACTTCCATATACAATTTGGAATGGTGATTTACTAGTGCTCCTATTGATAGAATTATTGTATGCAAATTCTGCCTGTGGTAAAATCGAATCCCATCCTGTTGGCTTATCTCCAACCAAACATCTCAGCAAATTTTCCAAACTCTTATTCACCACCTCTGTCTGTCCATCAGTTTGTGGATGATGTGATGAACTGAACTTCAAATCTGTCTTCAACTTCTTCCACAATGTACGCTAGAAATATCCAACAAACTTAGTGTCTCGATCTGAAACTATGGTCTTTGGCAAAGCATGAAGTCTCACTACTTCTCTGAAAAACAATTCTGCTACATGAATAGTATCATTAGTCTTCTTGCAGGGAATGAAATGTGCCATCTTTGAAAATCTGTCAACCACCACAAAAATTGAATCATGTCCCCGCTGAGTCCTCGGTAAACCAAGAACAAAGTCCATGCTAATATCCTCCCAAGGCTTCTCTGGTACGGGTAATGACTGATACAATCCTGTATTCTGCTTCACTCCTTTTGCCATCTGACATACTCTGCAACTCTGTACAAACTTCTTCACATCTTGCTGCAACTGTGGCCAATAATAATTCTCACTAACCAAACCAAGGGTTTTATCACGACCAAAATGTCCAGCCAATCCTCCACTATGCTTCTCCTTGATGAGATTCTCCCTCATAGAACTTCATGGAATGCACAACTGACTCCCTCTAAATAGCATATCATCCTGGATGATGAAATCCAACCATTTCATCCTGTCTAGAGTAACAGGTTCTGTACAAGCTTTCCAAGCTTCACCAAAATCAGGATCATCTGGATATAAATTCTTGAGTTCCTTGAACCCAACCACTTCAATCTACATTTTTGTCAGCAATAGTTGCCTTCTGCTAAGAGCATCTGCAACCCTATTAGACTTTCCACTCCTGTGTTTCAAAACAAATGTATAACTCTGGAAAAACTCAACCCATTTCAAATGCATCTGATTCAACTTTCCTTGACTATTCAAATATTGCAAAGCTTGATGATCAGTATACAAAACAAACTCCTTAGGAAGCAGATAATGTCTCCACTTCTTTAATGCCTGAACTATAGCATAAAATTTTTGATCATAAACAGAATATTTCCTCTTGGCATCATTTAACTTCTCACTGAAATAAGCAACAGGTTTACCTTCTTGGCTCATAACAGCTCCTATTGCAGTACCACTAGCATCACAATCTACTTGAAACACTTTATTAAAATCTGGAAGTGCTAAAACAGGTTGTTCTGTAACTTTTTGTTTCAACAATTGAAAACTCTTTTCTGCCCCATTAGTCCACTTAAACTCTTTTCTATCCCCTCTCATTGTTTCAGTCAAGGGACCACAAATACTGCTAAAATTTTTGATAAACTTTCTGTAAAAGCTAGCTAGACCATGAAAAGATCTTACCTCAGTAGCACTTTTTGGAGTAGGCCATTCAAGGATAGCCTGTACCTTCTCTGGGTCTATTTTTAGACCTTCTGCTGAAACTACAAATCCCAAATACACTAACTCTTTCTTCACAAAATTGCACTTCTTCAAATTAATCAACAATTTCTCTTCTCTCAACTTCTCAAATACCATACGAATATGCATCATATGCTCATCCAATGTCTTACTAAAGATCAAAATATCATCTAGGTAAACAATGACAAACTTACCCAGAAATTTTTTCAGAACCTCGTTCATGAGCCGCATGAAAGTGGTCGGTGCATTGGTTAGCCCAAAAGGCATGACTAACCACTCATACAGTCCTTCCTTTGTCTTGAAGGCAGTCTTTCATTCATCTCCTTCTCTGATCCGAATCTGATGATATCCACTTTTCAAATGTATCTTTGAGAAATACACAGCTCCACTCAAACAGTCTATAATATCATCCATTCATGGCAATGGAAACCTGTACTTGATTGTGATCTTGTTTATTGCCCTAGAATGTATACACATCCTCCATTCTCCATTCTTCTTTGGTGCTAATACCGGTGGTATAGCACAGGGACTCAGACTCTCTCGAATCAATCCTTTCTGTAACAACTCATGTACTTGTCTGTTCAACTCTGCACTTTCTGCAGGTGTCATTCTGTGTGCTGCCTTATTCGGCAAACTCGCTCTTGGGATCAAGTCCATCTGATGACTGATCTTTCTAACTGGTGGTAATCCATCAGGCACGTTATCGGATACAATATCCTGAAACTCATTCAACAAATCTGCAACTTCTACAGGAACATCTTCTACTTCCTCTTTACCAGCTTTTGGAATTAAAGCAAAACATACATGCTCATGCCTCATACCATCTAGGAATTTCTTTCTATCAACAAATGTTATTCTTGCATTAACACATACCTTTTCTTCGGTCTCCTTCAATGGCTTTAGCTTATGTCGCACTCTATCATTTGTCAGGGAATAGGTATTCGCACGACCATCGTGTACAGCACATCTGTCAAACTGCCACGGTCTACCCAATAACATATGACATGCATCCATAGAGATGATATCACATAGTACCTCATCTTGGTACCCGCCGATCTTGAACTTCACTAGGCATTGTTCATTGACCATGACCTTGTGGTCATCCTGTACCCAGGCAATCCGATATGGATGTGGGTGTTTGTGTCTCTTGAGCTTCAACTTTGTCACCATCTCTTCTGACACCAAATTGTTAGTGCTTCCACTATCAATAATCACATCACAACATTTACCTTCACACTTGCACCTGGTGCGAAACAGGCTCCTCCTTTGCTCAGGTTCATTCTCACCACTCAACAGGACTCTCCTGTTAATCAACGTTTCTCCTCTTTCAGCATATTCAGAATTTGATGATCTGGCATCTTCATCTACATGTGCAACTCTGGCCTGGCCTTCATTTCTCCTGTCCATTCTACCTTGGCGCTGATGACATTCAAATGCCCTATGACCTTCTTCTCCATAGTGAAAACATGTTCCACGGAAGCCACCTCTTCCAGATCCTTGTCCTCTTCCTCTTCCTCTCTGATCTCTATTATTCTGATCCTGGAAGCGATTGGAATTATTTTCTCACTGATTTTGACTGCTACTGGCCTCATCCTTCTTTTTCAGATCTTCATTTCGGCCACCATATGACCGTCCACCAGATCGTCCACCGTGACCTCTTCCGTTTTGTCTGCTCTCGAACTTCTTGTTCAGCTTTTGCTCTACTTTTAGGGCAAATTGGTATGCTTCCTCAATACTATTCATTCGAACCAGATTCAACTCCTCCTGAATACTTGGCCTTAACCCATTAAGGTATCGGGCAACTTTCTCTTTATCAGCTTCTGCATGGCCTGTTCTGATGAGAAGTCGATAGAACTCCTCTGTATACTCCTGAACAGATCTTCCTGCTTGCTTCAAACTTTGCATTTTCTTCAGTAGGTCAAGCTCGTAATCAACAGGAATGAACTGTTGCTTTAATTTATCCACCATCCGATCCCATCTCGTGATTTTCTCCTTTCCCCTTCTATTTCGCTCCAATTGAATCTCTTGCCACCATATCTTCGCATGACCTTTCAGTCTGGCCTTCGCAAATTTGACCCTATCAGGATCCTCAACATCTTCATACTCAAAATATTCTTCACATTCATTGATCCAGTCGATCAATTCCTCTAGGTTAAGATTTCCAGAAAATGTAGGAACCTCAATCTTAGGTCTTTTCCCAATCTTGGAAATCGCCCGAAAAAGTCTTTCTTCCTCCTGGTTCACAATTTCAATTTCTCCTTCTTGATATTCTTCTTCGGCTTCATCCTCACTTTCGTCTCTGACATTAAGATTCATTCCTCTGTGAATCTCTTCTTGCAATGCTCGCACTTGTCTCTACAGCTCTCTAACCTCAGGTGTCACAGCACCAGCTCTTCCGCCACGTTCTCTTCGTGGAGGAATTTTTGCGATGCGCGCTGAAACCCTAACCATGGTCCTGGTGCAAACTGCCTCACAGTTGGCGATCTGTTTACACACTCAAGAAAACTTGCTCTGATACCACTTGATGAAGGGTGCTTCCCTTAATACCACAAACACATAACAGACATAGAGAAACAACAACAATAATATGCAAGAACAGAAAATTGGCTTCTTATTATCTCCACAAATGTGGAATTACAAATTTTTAGAATTACAACATGCAAGCCACATGGGCATTCCCTTACAATATTCTGTAGGACAAAGCCTTGAACTATTACCCAGAACTATTCTGAACTGCCTAAGACAATAATACAGCCTTCCTTATATAGGCAATTTTCCACCGCCTGGGAAGGTTCCAGAATTTTAGCCAATAAGGCCGACCAAACTTTGAATTATTTTATTTTACATTTCATTACATCATAGTCGGCTCAAGATAACCTTTGAAATCCGAACAGAAATTTTGAAGAAAATTATTTTCTGCCATTTCAGGTGGTCCAACTTTCGAAGACCATAAGTCATCACCAGTTGACCCGATCGGCTATTATAACCCCATTTCGGAAATGCCACGAAGCGCTCTACAGGCTTGACCGGCGCAAGCGCTCGTCACCCAAATTTTTGACCTCATCCGCGTCCTTTAAAGCCTTCAATACTGAGTTCAAAGTTTCTGTACCCTGCTGCCAATACCGAAAATCTTCAATATCTTCCAATATACACTTGATCTGGCAATGAAACTTTTCTGGTAGACTTATATGACCAAAATGAACCTCCAAGAAAGAAATCAGATCATTCTGAGTACATACGAAAATTACCAAAAATAGTAACTTTCCATAAATAGCAGCTCTGCACAAAATAGCCCTTATTGAATATAAAAACAGAAATATTTTTGGGTGATGCAAGATTGCTCTTACACCCAGGATGCTCCTGCATCAAGAACCCACATATAAAGGAGTTGGTTTGAAGTAAGACTAAGATTGTTTATCGGTTCAAATTTATATTACTATGTTGTACTTTTGATTAACATCCAATGATTGGATGTGAAATTCACAAATTTGATTATATTGCCACTAGTTCTATTTCAAATTCTGGAAAGAATGGATATTTGACATATGTTCATAAATTTCAGTCAACACCATTTTAAAATAACACATCAGTTTATTTTTACACATTGAGAATATCATCCTTAGGAATTGAACTGAAATTGACATAGGTCATAGGAAATAACTGCCCCAACTATTTGGTGTCTTCTGCATTTTGAGTTTCTTATTACAATCAGGAGAAGAATATTACTCTCCAAATGGTTTTGGATAGTAACATTTGTACTTCCTCTTCACAAATATATTTCTTCCCTCATCTTGCTGCCTATTGATACCGACAAAGTGAATCTAGGCATTTCTACCATGTAATGGGAGAAAAATGGTTTCCTAATTTATTAATATGTTTCTAAATAACACATGCAAGAACCTTTTCTTTGATATTGCCCACTAACACTTTAGAACTGAAAATGTTTGCAAAAACTGGCATGTACTTGCATGAGGACATTATATATTATAGGAATCCTGCACAAAAGCAGCTGACAAGCCGCTCAAAAAGTAGTAATTGATAGCAAGTGGGATAATGCAGATGCTTTAATAAACCACTATCTTCTTTACTCAAGCAACATTTGGTTCATCTGCTCGACTGGGGCATGTTTGGGAACAAAAAGTCTCCATTTAAACTCAAGTCTCTGGAAATCTAGTTATATTTTTTAGTGGAGAAGATACACCCATTGGATCTGCAATAACTTTTTGCTCACTGGAATTTCCATTTCTCTTCAATTGGGATACTCTTTCCAAAATTGCATCTACCATTTTACCAATTTGGGAAATCAATGGGTCTATTTGTGGACCTCAAAGGAGTTGGTCACCTAAATGAGAACCATGAGATGAATTAGGAACTTCTCTATGAAAGAGATCAGTACCTTGAGAAGCTCTCCATTTGTTAGCTGAATTAAAACCTTGGACCATAGATGGCTGCCCTTTGTTGTAAAATGAGGAGTGAGACTGCCTTGCCAAAGGTGGCAATGAACTTACATTTGAGGGATATTGCCCAACATGAGTAACTTGGTTTCCCAAGTCCTGTAAATGCAAGGCCATTGATGAATAGGCATTTCTAATAGAAATATTTGTGGTGCTAGAATGAAGTGTATGACCAAATTCTTTGCCTACTAATGAACCAATTTGAGGCTTCATTTCACATTGCTCTGTGGATAATTCCACAACACTTGTTACTTCTCTATCTGAATTTTTTGTGATAGTGTACATGTGCACTGAAGATCTTTTGTCACTACTTGAGCTACTAGCAGATAGTGAGTACTCATCATCATCATCTGATATAGGCTCACACACATATCTTACTTCTTTCCTTTGTCACTTTCCCCTTCCTAGCTCTTTCTCCTTATCTGCAACTTCTATCATGGGTCCAAGAATCTCTTCCCACTCTTTCCCATTAACTGTGGGCTTTTACTCTTCATCCTAAGTAATTGGTATACCTTGGATGGCACCAAAATAACCATTTTCTTCTGAAATGTCCTTTTCTCTCACTTTAAAATCTCTCTATTAAGAAGATTTTCTATATCTTCCTTTGTATATTGAATAGATGTAACTGCAATCCCATGTTCATCAAGAATATTCCTTGCACCGTTGAGTAATATATCATGCAATTCCTTAATAGTTTCATTCTTAATAGAATTCATAACTAGATTTTCCATAGCCAATTTTCTTCTTGATCGTTGCAATATTTTCTCCTCAACTGAACATTTTGTAATCAGTCGATATACAATCACATTTTTCTCTTGGCCAATCTTGTGGGCTCGCGATTGAGCCTGTAGATCCACAAAAGGGTTGAAATCTGGATCTAGTTGAAGAGTAGTATTAGTAAGAAGTCATTCACTAACATCTCATTTTTATAACAACTAAATTTGGATTCACTAGAAGCATTAAAGAATCTGGATTGGACTCTTAAAGAATTCTTTCTAGTATTCTGGATTCAATTGCCTATGCATTTTAGCATAACATCTAGCAAAGAAACAAAATAAAACTATCTGAGGAAGATACAGTAGTTGATCTGCATCCTTTGGATAAAAAAGATGATCTGTAAAACCTAACCTAAAAATTTAGTTCTGCTAATGAAAATGTCTAATCATGTAGCAAGGTACAAAAGCTCGGGAAAGGTGTGACAAATTAATATGCAAATATTTTTGTCCGTAACAGTATTTTTTGCATTTATTATGATATTGATCCGATTTGATGCATCTTTGCTATTTGATTAATCCCTTCCCTTACATTTCACTTGGTTTTCTCATTTTTCACATGATAGGCCAAGATTTCACAGTGGATATGACCTTGGTACTGTCGGCATTAATGATAAATTTTATCTTTTAGCTATTTTTTTTTGTCAGTTTTCCTATATGATGCTTTTGTATACAAATTGTGGATATTCTCTGGGAAATGCGTGATAAGGCATACTAGGACCCCTAGGGATTCCCCATGACCTCTTTTGACACATTTGAATGCTCAAGTGTGTCTTAAGGGGTCCTAGGACCCCTTAAGACACACTTGAGCATTCCAATGTGTCAAAAGGGGTCATCGGGACTTCCTAGGGGTCCTAACACATGATAAGGCGTACTAGGACCCCTAGGGAGTCCCCATAACTCCTTTTGACACATTTGAATCCTCAAGTGTGTCAAGGGGTCCTAGGACCCCTTAAGACACACTTGAGCATTCCAATGTGTCAAAAAGGGTCATTGGGACTTCCTAGGGGTCCTAACACATGATAAGGTGTACTAAGACCCCTAGGGAGTCCCCATGACCCCTTTTGACACATTTGAACACTCAAGTGTGTTCGAAGTGGTCCTAGGACCCATTAAGACACACTTGAGCATTACAATGTGTCAAAAGGGGTCATTGGAAATTCCTATGTGTCCTAACACGTGATAAGGCATACTAGGACCCATAGGGAGTTCCCATGACCCCTTTTGACACATTTGACTGCTCATGTGTGTCTTAAGGGGTCCTAGGAGCCATTAAGACACACTTGAGCATTTCAATTTGTCAAAAGGGGTCATCGAGACTTCTTAGGTGTCCTAACGCATGATAAGGTGTATTAGGACCCCTAGGGAGTCCCCATGACCCCTTTTGACACATTTGAATGCTCACCCATGTCTTTAGGGGTCCTAGGACCCCTTAAGAAACACTTGAGCATTCCAATGTGTCAAAAGGGGTCATCGAGACTTCCTAGGGGTCCTAATGTGTGATAAGGAGTACTAGGACCCCTAGGGAGTCCCCATGACCCATTTTGACACATTTTAATGCTCAAATTTGTCTGAAAGGGTCCTAGGACCCCTTAAGACATACCTGAGTATTCCAGTGTGTCAAAAGGGGTCACCAGGACTTCCTAGGTGTCCTAACATGTGATAAGATGTACTAGAACTCCTAGGGAGTCCCCATGACCCCTTTCGACACATTTGAAAGCTCACATGTGTCTTAAGGGGTCCTAGGACCCCTTAAGACACACTTGAGCATTCCAATGTGTCGAAAGGGGTCATCAGGACTTCCTAGGGGTCTTAACACACGATAAGGCATACTATGACCCCTAGGGAGTCCCCATGACCCCTTTTGACACATTTGAACACTCACGTGTGTCTTAAGGGGTCCTAGGACCCCTTAAGACACACTTGAGAATTCCTATGTGTCAAAAGGGGTCATCAGGACTTCCTAGGGGTCCTAACACATGATAAGGTGCACTAGAACCACTAGGGAGTCACCATGACCCCTTTTGACACATTTGAAGGGTCAAGTGTGTTTGAAGGGGTCATAGGACCCCTTAAGACACACTCAAGAATTCCAATCTATCAAAAGGGGTCTTCGGGACTTCCTAGGGGTCCTAATGCATGATAAGGCATTTTAGGACCCCTAGGGAGTCCACATGAACCTTTTTGACACATTTGAATGCTCAAGTGTGTCTTAAGGGGTCCTAGGACCTCTTAAGACACACTTGAGCAATCTAATGTGTCAAAAGGGGTCATCGGGACTTTCTAGGTGTTCTAACACGTGATAAGGCATACTAGGAGCCCTAGGTAGTCCCCATGACCTCAGTTGACACATTTTAATGCTCAAGTGTGTCCGAAGGGGTCCTAGGACCCCTTAAGACACACTTGAGAATTCCAATGTGTCAAAATGGGTCATTGGGACTTCCTAGGTGTCATAACACATGATAAGGTGTACTAGGACCCCTAGGGAGTCCCCATGACCCCTTTTGACACATTTGAATGCTCAAGTGTGTCCGAAGGGGTCCTAGGACCCCTTAAGACACATTTGAACACTCAAGTGTGTCTGAAGGGGTCCTAGGACCCCTTAAGACACACTTGAGCATTCCAATGTGTCAAAAGGGGTCATTGGGACTTCCTAGGGGTCCGAATGCATGATAAGGCATATTAGGACCCCTCAGGAGTCTCCATGACCCCTTTTGACACATTTGAATGCTCAAGTGTGTCCGAAGGGGTCGTAGAACCCCATAAGACACACTTGAGCATTCTAATGTGTCAAAAGGTGTCATCGAGACTTCCTAGGTGTCCTAACACATGATAAGGTGTACTAGGACCCCTAGGGAGTCCCTATGACCCCTTTTGACACATTTGAATGCTCACATGTGTCTTAAAGGGTCCTAGGATCCATTAAGACACACTTGAGCATTCCAATGTGTCAAAAGGGGTCATCGGGATTTCCTAGGGGTCCTAACACATCATAAGGAATACTAGGACCCCTAGGGAGTCCCCATGACCCCTTTTGACACCTTTGAACACTCAAGTTTGTCTTAAGGGGTCCTAGGACACCTTAAGACACACTTGAGCATTCCTATGTGTCAAAAGAGGTCATTGGGACTTCCTATTGATCCTAACACTTGATAAGGCATACTAGGACCCCTAGGGAGTCCCCATGACCCCTTTTGACACATTTGAATGCTCAAGTGTGTCCGAAGGGGTCCTAGGACCCCTTAAGAAACACTTGAGAATTTCAATGTGTCAAAAGGGGTCTTCAGGAATTCCTAGGGGTCCTAATGCATGATCAGGCATACTAGGACCCCAAGGGTGTCCCCATGACCCCTTTTGACACATTTGAATGCTCACGTGTGTCTTAAGGGGTCTTAGGACCCCTTAAGACACACTTGAGAATTCTAATGTATCAAAAGGGGTCATGGGGACTTCCTAGGGGTCCTAACACATGATAAGGTCTACTAGGACCCCTAGGGAGTCCCCATGATCACTTTTGACACATTTGAATGCTCAAGTATGTCCTAAGGGGTCATAGGACCCCTTAAGACACACTTGGGCATTCCAATGTGTGAAAAGGGGTCATCGGGACTTCCTAGGGGTCCTAATGCATGATAAGGCATACTAGGACCCCTAGGGAGTCCCCATGACCCCTTTTGACACATTTGAATGCTCAAGTGTGTCTTAAGGGGTCTTAAGACCCCTTAAGACACACTTGAGCATTTGAATGTATCAAAAGGGGTCATCGGGACTTCCTAGGGGTCCTAACATGTGATAAGGTGTACTAGGACCCCTAGGGAGTCCCCATGACCCCTTTTGACACATTTGAACACTCACACATGTCTTAAGGGGTCCTAGGACCCCTTAAGACACACTTGAGCATTCCAATGTGTCAAAAGGGGTCATTGAGACTTCCTAGGGGTCCTAACGCATGATAAGATGTACTAGGACCCCTAGGGAGTCCCCATGACCCCTTTTGACATATTTGAATGCTCAAGTGTGTTTGAAAGGGTCCTAGGACCCCTTAAGACACACTTGAGAATTCCAATGTGTCAAAAGGGGTCATCCAGACTTCCTAAGGGTCCTAAAGCATGATAAGGCATACTAGGACCTCTAGGGAGTTCCCATGACCTCTTTTGACACATTTAAATGCTCAAGTGTGTCCAAAGGGGTCCTAGGACCCCTTAAGACACACTTGAGCATTCCAATGTGTCAAAAGGGGTCATTGGGACTACCTAGGTGTCCTAATGCATGATAAGGTGTACTAGGATCCCTAGGGAGTCCCCATGACCTCTTTTGACACATTTGAATGCTCATGTGTGTCTTAAGTGTTCCTAGAATCCCTTAAGACACACTTGAGCATTCCACTATGTCAAAAGGGTTCATTGGGACTTCCTAGGTGTCCTAACACATGATAAGGCATACTAGGACCCCTAGGGAGGCCCTGTGACCTCTTTTGACACATTTGAACACTCAAGTGTGTCTTAAGGGGTCCTAGGACCCCTTAATACACACTTGAGAATTTCAATGTGTCAAAAGGCATCATCGGGACTTCCTAGGTGTCCTAACGCATGATAAGGCATACTAAGACCCCTAGGGAGTCCCCATGACCCCTTTTGACACATTTGAACCCTCACGTGTGTTGTAAGGTGTCCTAGGACCCCTTAAGACACACTTGAGTAATCCAATATGTCAAAAGGTGTCATTAGGACTTCTTAGGTGTCCTAATGCATGATAAGGTGTACTAGGACCCCTATGGAGTCCCCATGACCCCTTTTGACACATTTGAATGTTCACGTGTGTCTTAAGGGGTCCTAGGACCCCTTAAGACACACTTGAGCATTCCAATATGTCAAAAGGGATCATCGGGACTTCCTAGGGGTCCTAACATGTGATAAGGCATACTAGGACCCATAGGGAGTCCCCATGACCCCTTTTGACACATTTGAATGCTCAAGTGTGTCCAAAGGGGTCCTAGGACCCCTTAAGACACACTTGAGCATTCTAATGTGTTAAAAGGGGTCATTGAGACCTCTTAGGGGTCCTAACATGTGATAAGGTGTACTAGGACCCCTAGGGAGTCCCTATGACCCCTTTTGACACATTTGAATGCTCAAGTGTGTCCACAGGGGTCCTAGGACCCCTTAAGACACACTTGAGCATTTCAATGTTTCAAAAGGGGTCATTAGGACTTCCTAGGTGTCCTAACGTGTGATAAGGTGTACTAGGACCCCTAGGGAGTCCCCATGACCCTTTTTGACACATTTGAATGCTCAAGTGTGTTCGAAGGGGTCCTAGGACTGCTTAAGACACACCTAAGCATTCCAATGTGTCAAAAGTGGTCATCGGGACTTCTTAGGGGTCCTAAGGCATGATAAGGCGTACTAGGACCCCTAAGGTGTCCCCATGACCCCTTTTGACATATTTGAATGCTCAAGTGTGTTAAAAGGGGTCATGGGGACTCCCTAGGGGTCCTAGTATGCCTTATCACATGTTAGGACCGCTAGGAAGTCTCTCTCTCCACCTCCAATGAACTATTCTTCAAAGCCTCCATTTCTATGTAGCTAGGGTTTACAACGCCTGTAAAAGGCACATTCAATACAAAGATTTAGCCAACCACCTTTAAAGACCTAAAAGAAATGAGAAATAAATTTAGGCCAAAAATACATACCACATTTCTATATGTAGTACCGTAAGCTTGAACAATCTTGTCGGCTTTCTCTGCTAAGGCACGAAGAACTTCTTTAATGTATGCTCTAGGAGGAAGATTATAATTTCCATATTTTTGCAAGAGATTCTTCAAAATTTGTATATAAAGGCATCCTACAGGAAAACATGAAAAGTTTCCCAAACAATATCCACAATTCGTATACAAAAGCATCATATAGGAAAATGACAAATAAATAATAGCTAAAATATAATATTATATATAATACATTATTATACATTAGTATATGTATTATATATATATTATATACATTATTATATATAATACATTAGTATTTATATAATATATTATATATATTACATACATTAGTATATAATACATTAGTACATATAATACATTAGTATATTATTTAATACATTAGTGTATATATAATATACATTATATATATCATATGCCTCATATATATATATATATATTATATGTACATTAGTATATATATAATGTAAATTTTATATATTATATACCCCATTTTATATGTAGAGTTCAATTTTTTTCATTTGCTCCCGCCCTTTTTTCATCTGCCTGGGAATATCGGGTACCCGATATGGAATCGTATACCCAATTTTGGATAGGTAATATTTGACCAAAATATTCCCTGTCCCCACAGGCCAGAGAAGCACGGGATTTCATACTTTTTTCCAGGCATTGCAGAAAAGAAAAAAAGTGATTTGGGGCCCATTGTTTGATTTTTGTCAACTTGTGGTCTCACTATGGGAAGCAGCAGTCGTCAAAAGGCTAAATGCAAGAGGAAGGTGACAGATGAAGAAATTCAAGCATATAGGGAAAAGATAAGGAAAATCACCAAAAAAGGAGAGAAGGTATGTTAAACATTAATCAACCCTGTAAATGTAGTTGTAAGTGAAGAGGATGTTGAATTTGAAAATAATATGGAAATTAATTTTTTGAATAACAATGTATGGAGTGAAGATGAAAATGTAGAGATGGAGAATGAAATTGTAGACTTGGGGAATGAAAATGTATATTTGGGGAATGAAAATGAATGGAATGAAGATGAAAATGTACAGAAGGAGATTGAAAATGTAAACTTGGGGAATGGAAATGTTGCACAAGAACCACATGAACATTACACATCTCCAAATTATATGCAAAATGAAGTCCCTTGCAATAAAGATAATCAAACTTCAAATTCAGGGCTTTCAAGAACACCTAAATGGTTAATTAAAATTGAGGAGAACATTATGAATAATTGGGAAGGAGAGAGGTCACATAGAACTGTTATGTTGTGGGCTTCAAGACTTTATGGTCAATTTTTTGGAAACAAGACATTGGTTGAGCAATGTCAAATTTTTGTGCAGTTGTTAAAGATGCAAAAGAGGAGACTTGTGCTTGTGAAATTGAAGATTCGTGTGAACAAGAAAATGGAGAGAAATGCCATTTTTGTGAAGAATATTTTCAATGCTCTCAATAGCATTGGGAAGACTAGTAGAGAAAAAGACAAGAGAGTTGCTCAGAGGATTATTACAACCTCCTTAGTAAGTCATCAGTTGAGAAAGGTTCGTTGGATGAGACAAACTTGTGTTGACTTCAATATAGACCATAAAACTTTGGGTAGAGCACTTGCAAAAAGAGAAAGACTTGATGATCCACTTCAAATTGATACATGGGCTTATGGTGGGAGACTTCCACATTTCAATAAGAAGCTAACAGATGTTGTCAAGGATGAAATTCAACAATTTTGGGATGCTAACTCAAGGGTGTCACCAAATGTGAAGGATGTCTTGAAGTTGAGAGTTGGCAATCGAGACCGCACTCCACATCCTAAACATTATGTGGAGGTAAGTCAAACAATGTTGTATAAAATTTTTTGTGAGACACATCCAACATTGAAAATATCACAAAGGTCTTTTGAATCCGTGAAGCCATTTTATTGTGTACCCCTTAATATTCAGAATACATGTTGTTGCAAATATCATGTTGAGTTTTCAATGCATCATGAATTATTATGGTCCATTCATTCTACTTTGCATACTAATGAAATGCTAGAGGATTGTGGTGCAAGTGGTCTTCCCAAATCATCAAGAGACTTTCTAGATCAATTTTTATGTCATAGAGATGATGGTTGTTTATTTTATAAAAAAGATTTCTTAAATGCCAAGTGCTCAGAATGTGGTGGCTTGTCCAAGTTTAGAACATGTTTTCATGAGGGTTTGGAACACAATTTTGGAAAGTCACTTGTCCAAAAAAAGGTATATGAAATAGTGAAATATACATTGAAGAGTGGAGGTGAAGGCTCTAGATGTGAGTTAGTTGTGAAAGAACACAATGTTGCTGATTTTATCTCATATTTCAAGACAAATATTTTTTACAAGTATGCAAGGCATAGTCACAAGTCTCAATGGTTGGACCAACAATTAAGGACATGTAAGGACACTTTCCCCATTGGAACTATTATATCCATTGTAGACTTTGCGGAGAACTATACATTGCAGCCCCAAAATGAGACTCAAGCTCAATGTTACAATTCCATTCAAGTTGCTATTTTTGTACACATCACATATAGAAATTTGCCTGATAGCACAAAAGATGAGTGAAAGATAATCAGAGAGTACCATTTTTATATGAGTGATGACAGGTCTCACTCTCATGAGTTTGTTCAACATTGTTTCCAGAACTATTTTGACTTCTTGTAGGAAAATGGTATTGCTATGGATAGGCATCTCATTTGGTTGGATAATTGCACTGATCAATTTAAGAATGCCAGAATGTTTTATTGGTTGTTTAGAATGCATGTGGAGAGAGGTGTACCTCATATTTGGAGTTTTTTTGAGTCAGGGCATGGCAAAGGGGAGCATGACGGAGCAGGTGTGTGTGTGAAGAGAGCTCTAGTTAAGGAGAAATTGAGGATTTCAAGTGTTGTACTTCTTGATGCTTGTTCTATTGTTGATTGTTGTAGTTTAGCATTTTCATAGGGGGACTCTTGATTCTATAGTGCATAGATTCTTTCAGTTGGTTGAGGAGGGAACTTTAGGAGATAGATTGGATTGTCAAACAGTGAAAGACTCTTCAAATATGCATTCATTCTGAAGCTCCAATAGTAGTACATGGACCATTTAGACACGAGAGTTGGCTTTTTTTTGCCCCATGTGTTTTCAGTATGATTGGGATCATTGTGAGTCAAGTGAGTGGGTGGATACATGGGTTCCATAGTATCTAACTCCTTTATCTTTGACACTCTCTATAAGAAATGATGACATGGACATTTCAGTTGACTATGACCATCTTTCAGATCTTCTGAAGCTTGGAGATGTTTTTGCATTGGTTGCACCACAGGGGAATGATGAGAGGTCAGATGATTGGTTAGGAAATTGTGTACAAGGTAAACAGAAGCTTGTACAACTGATGATAGATGGTGATGGGTTCACATATCCTACTAGTTTAGTTGTTGTTGTGGGAACATGGCTGCAAACATACATGATTAGAAAGAATGGAATTCCCACATTTGAAGACTATGAGAAGCACAAAACTATTCTCATGTATTCACACCTTGTTATAGCAACAAATGTCAAGTTGTCAAAGCATCAAGGAAGACCAAAGAAAAAAGAACTTTGGACTATTAGTACTATTGATCATGAAGCACTATTGGAGACCCTGAAGCAAAGAGATGACCCTTCAGGAACACTTGACTAGGTAATAAGTTAACTTAGTGCATTGTTTTCTAAGTTCGTTAAGCTTAATTTCAATACATTAATTTCACCTTTCTTAGATTGTATTTTGATTCAATAAACTTGGCTTTGTATGTGGATTGTAACTTGTGCAGGAGCACCTATGAAGACGCCTATGGTCACCATGGATCCAATCAGAGATAGAAGGACAAAAGGATCCTTAATGGTTAATTGAGATCTTTTGAAGCCTATAATGGCAATTTGTAACCATCTACTCCATCAGCTCTAGTTGGCCAAGTAAATGCTAATGACCACGTTCGACCCAAGTGACCCCAAGGTGCACTAAGCATGCTTGGGCAGCAATCTTCCGCGGCTCGTATCTCAAACCTCATGAGAGATATCGATAAATTATCAGGTGCTACAGGATTGTGTTTCTAAAGTCTACAATAACCTCTCTCAGTTTTGGGCAATTCAACTTTGTTTGCATTTGGAAAGGTGATCTCGGTCGATGCCAAAACTTGCAGTGAGGGTCAGTTGAAAGCGGCTCAGCAGTGTATCTTTCAAACCGTCTGACATTGCATCAAACCATCTACTCCATCGGCTCCAGTTGGCCAAGTAAACACCAGTGACAACCCCGTTCCACCCATGGAGTCACCGGAATGCTCGCGACTGTAATACCCTAAAATTGGTACCTATTAAATTTAATTAATTTTGGTGTATTTTTGTCAATTTTACATCTCCAAAGTCCTAGTTTCCTAGGCAATTTTCTCTCTCATGCTTGACTTAATTCGACTTGATGTCAATTGCAAATACCATAAATTGCATTAATCAAATATCAAAATTAATTCCTAAAGTCTTCGACTTTTATTAGCTAAATTACCCCTATGATAAATTAATTTAATCCTAAAGTTCTAAGTACTTGGAATTAAATTAAAATCTACCCCCTTTAGCTGATTACCCATGAAAAAGGAATTAATAATTACTTGTTATTTGAATGGACACTCATTTTTGAATTAATAATTCAAGATATTCGAAAAGTCCCCTATGTGGAAAATTCCATTCTTTTAATTAAGTAATTCAATGCTTTTTTGTCTCAAATGGAAATGAAGGGTCAGGAGTTTCAAATCAAGAACCCCTTCATTCTCTTCTTGGGATTTTCTATTTAATGGACCTATTTTCTTCATTCAAAGGAGGCAATTTGGAGAGTAATTGAACTATAGCGATTTTTAGTCTCAATTTAATATTTTCAAGCTTTTCATTTGCAATTAGTTTAAATTCTCATTTAATATAGTATTGCATTGTTATAATAGATCAATTTGCTTACATACTCATAGTTTAGTATCATATTTCTTTTAAGCTATTTAGATTAAAATTGCACTTCATATCTCTTTCAAGTTATTAGTAATTACATCCTAATTCTTAGATTAAATTGCATATTCATCTTAGTTTAATTTCAGTTTTACTCATCTTTATAGCTCTTGGAAAATCCTCCGTTGTGGGATTGGTCTCATGGTTGTTGGCTCTCAATCTGAGAGTAATTAAACACCCCATCCACATAGGAGGCAACAGGTCGATTCAATCGATGTTGTGAGATGGACAATTCATGTTCATACTTGCCATCTCATGATTGAGCAATGACTATGTTGCATTTGTGCCTGATTTAGAGGTCCACATTCAGACACACACATTTTGGCACTCACCATGGGGTAGAAAATCTGATTTCTAGCCTCATTCTCATCTTTTCTGACAAGAAATTTAAGCTCTATCGTGTGTCTGTACTATCTGTGTATGGATCTTCGTGTGATAATCCAGAGCATCCCACGCGAGATTTCACTCCCTATAGCACTTTTCTTACGTGAGCTTTTGTGCCTTTGCATGACATCCTACACTTTCTTGCGTGCTGTGGATTACTTTCTCATGTGATATTTTAACACTGTGCTTTAGATTTTTCAGTTTCTGTCTTTCCAGTTTCAGATTTCTAACAGTTTCCTGTTTGCTATTTCTTATTATTTCTCTGTTATTTTCAAAGCATAATAGTTTTTTGCAAGACATTTGCCAAAGAATTTAAAACATGCTAATGGTTTGATTTCAGGACGATAGTCGAAGAATTGCTAAAACATTGTGTTTGTTTCTTGCTTTCATTCACATAGTCTAAATAGGGCTCCATTAAAATTTCTTGTGGATTTTGATAGTGAGTAGGGAATTTGGCTCTTCATTACATGGAGGTGATGACCATGAATGAACCCAAAATCCTAATGATCTTACTAATATGACAAATTCTTGGGGAAGCGGAGAAAGGTAGTGAATCTTTATGCTTCTATTAGCTAGGGGATTATGCTCTTCTCTCTTTGAGAGAAACAGAAACCCAAAAGCTTGTAGTTGTGGTGGAGTGAAGCTAACTCAGTGATGAATCTTCTTGATGTGTTTGGGTGAGGAAATGGGATAGAGAAGTATTCTCTTCTCCCTTTGGGAGAACCAAAAAATCTGACCCCTGAATCTAAACCAAGTCCAGTGTCACCTTTAGAGGGCTTGCCAGAAGTTGAACCTCTAGGAATGACCCAAGTGAGTATGCACCTTTCACTGGTGATTCCACCTCACTCTAATAAATAATGTTTTGTTGAGTCTAAAGACTCCAAAACCATGTTAGCTTCCTTCTCAAGACTTTGACTATCATCTTGAGAAGGCTCCGTCTGTTATACTGAGCGGTACCACTCCTAGCCCTTCTTGCAGGGGTGTATGACTTTCAGGTGTTGGTGTGGCTATGAGGCCTCAACCTTGTATTGGGTGCACCAAAGGTTAGTGTGAATGGATGCTTATTAAAAACTTTCCTTAGCTAGTGGTCTACCCGGTTCACCTCTGAAAGGGGTCATAATCTTTGTGCAGGGAGGGGGAAGAATCTCTCCCGTAGATTCCCATCATAGGCACACACCTGGATGCTTGAAGGTGGTTGTGACACTAGCCCCTACTACAAGGGTAACCTTTGAACATACACCATTGAGTCCTTGGAAACACCAAAAACATGGGTGCCCTTGAGAGGGTGACATAGTTGTGTGAGGTGCACGTATGGGCATAAGCAATGGGGCAAAGGTTTTGGCTTCTCACCATTTTTTTTGTAGGACTAAGCTATGTGTTTGTTATCGAGTCTTAAATATTGTCCAATCATTATCAAACAAAGACTCCCTTGATGCTATCAAGTTGCTTTGTCCTTGATAGGTCTGTTAACGACTGCTTCTTGTATCACAATTGCTTGATTTGAACCTTTGTGTCTTTAAAAGAATGCTTGAAATCCTAAAACAAGATTGTTGATTAAACTATTCTTCAAACCTGTTAGGAAACTAGATTTTCTGTCAGACATCAATTTAGGCTGTACCTCAAAATTCAACTTTAACCTCGAAAAATATGTCAAATTGTCAGATTTTGTGCTTTTCCCATGCGAGGTTTACACTTCAAAGCACTTTCTCGCATAAGACTTTGTTTTCTCACACAAAGTTTAGTGTTCTCTCACGCAACCTGGTACTATCTTGTGCGAGATTGTAGCCCAATTTTTGAAAATAGAGACTTGTTTGCTGTTGACTATTTGACTTTTTATTTTATCTAATTTTTGTCTGAGGTTGGTTTTTCTATTTTCCTATTGTTCACTGTCAAAAACTGGTTGTCTCAAGTTAGGAATCGATTGATCTTTTCTTTGACTCATGTCGTCTCTCATTGGTTTACCTTATCTCTTTATGCCTTTTGTATCTCATGTTGCGATAGTCTTATCTCGGCTATTCTAGCCACCTCTTTTGATGATTTGTACTAGGTCCATCTTGCATCTTGGCTCTTTTAGCCTTTATCTCTTTTGCGTTGTTCTTAGAGACCGATTCTAGCTTTATTCTGAGTCCTCTCTCATTTCATCTTTGTCTATGACTGTCATGACTAGAAGTGGAAAAAACTTATCCCATTTAGAATACTAGTCAAGATAGAAGCGAATCTCCTAATCAAGAAATAGGTCATCCCGAATCTGTTATGAAATCTAAACTTTGTGAGAGATCCTAACATTCCTCCTTGTTCCAAGAGTATTACAATCCATTGTTTCAAATATAGTTTGACTTATTATTTCAATAATATTATAACCCGTTGTTTCAACACGAGCAAGGCTCTAAAGGGTCACTTTCTAGAATCGAACCTATCGACTCTTTTGATCTTACTTTCATGATCTCTCAAAATACTACCAACAAGATGGGAGATCTATTCCACTTCCCAAGGGGAGGTAAATTCAGTGATAGTCATGAGCAATCTCTAAATGACCAAGGTCATGGTCAGTCTCAAAATGACAAGAGTTATGATCAATCCCACAATATTCAATATCTGGTGAATGTCTAGGACCTTTTCAATTTAAAATAGTGACAAGGGGAGACTCTCCTAACATTTCTCCAGAGATGGAGACAACTATGCATGAAGTATCCGCATGAATTACCCGAGTCTGAAAAGCTCGATATCTTCTTGGACAATCTTGTCCCAGATTTTGGATACCAAGTACGATTGCAAGGTCCCCTCACTTTTGACAATATGATTAGGTGAGCTATGAGGATAGAAGTGTTTATGGTCAAGAAGGGAGGATTGACTTTGAACAAAGACAACAAGGAACAAACTTCTCCCTTGAATAGGGATAAGGATAAAATTGTCAATAGAAACATAGATGTTATGAATGATGGGATTGTTGACAATATGATGCCAAACCCTCAAAGTCTATCTTTAATCTCAGCTCTAGCATACAAATGATCAAAGCCACTGAGAAGGCTATGACAAAAACTCAACCACCTTCAAGATTCGCTAGAAATAAACCTTGGATCTCCCAACCCAAGCATGACTTCACTTCCTTGGGAGAACCTCTCGATGTGGTTTATAGGACTTTGGTGTAGAACCATAATAGGAATTCATATCATCAAAAATTTAAAGACTCCTTTCCTCCTCATGGAAAAAGTGAATTATCCAAGTCTAAAGGTACCAATGATGTGGTCAACTATACATATGATACTAGCAACATTGTCACCAATGAGATTGAACCTGTTGATGTTGAATACTGTGACATGATCATTGCTCCGGGGAGCGAGGATGCTCCTAAACCCAAAGCTCCATTTGTCTTGTGAGGCCTTGTGCCTCCCTCTTGTAACCCCACACTGTCTCTAGCTTGTGCAAATGCTATCACTCGATCTTGTGTGAAGATTGTTCTCAAAGGTCCTGAGCCTTCGACATCCAGACCAAAACTATTTATGGATAAAGTCCTCACCAAGGCAAACATTCCCAAGGATCTTGATCTCAATCGGTTCCAATCTATGGTGGGTCATTTGACCTCACCTCATCACTTTCCCTTCTTTGAAGAAGATGATCATTCCTTGAGCCATAATGCTCCCCTTCTCACTTGCAATATGCTCCTAGAATTTGGTGATAGCCTTGCTCTGACCAATGAGGAATTTATAGAATTTTGTAATGCTAAAATCAAAGAGATAGAAAAGACCCTACAAATCAAAGATATTGGCACAGGGGAATATTAGATGGAGTCCATCTTGTCACTAACATCTCTTCCTCCATCTTCACATTCCTGTGAAGAACCCTCTGAAGACAGATTTGGTATTGGCTATTAGGGCCATGAGCTTGACCAACCTCGCTGCAGCTTTCACTCATACAAGGATTCAGATAATGAAGAAGAAAAAATCCAGCCTATGACACATGGAGGGTTCTTGAATATTCAACATCCTGATCCTGGCTACCAGGGAAAGTCCTATCTACCTTCTCAAGTGCCTCAAGAACATGATCTTGGTCCTCACCAGGAGGATTTTATCCACTTTACTGAACAGACTTCTACTACTACTGAATCTAATGGCACACATACTGAATGGGGGAAACTAGCTGATGTCTCCCTTATCTTGGGTATGCCTATTCTAGATTACTCCACTTCTACTACTGATCAAGATCCTATTGTTGAAGAAACACTTCCTGTGATAGATGATAGCAATAAAGAGGATCTGCCACCTAGTATATCTCTAGTTGATTACATCAAACAGTGTCACCACAATGAAATGAATTCAAAGAAATATGAATGAGACTCCATATCAAATGCTACTACAAAAATGCCAGTTGATGTTGTACACAAAGATGCTGCTCCTACCAACTCTGAAAGAGAAGGAAGTTCTAATCCTCTAGATCAAGAAATTGATGATGATCCTTTTCACCCTCCTGTGGAGATCATTCCTATGGCTCCTAGGCCATCTACTCCAAGTTATACTTCTACTACTTCAGCAAATCATGGGTATGTAAGACCCCATCTTGTTACAGTCTCATGGAATCTCTATGCACTCTTGCCACCTGAAAGGGGACCTAATTCTTAGAAAAGGTCATCTCGGTTAGGCTCACATAATATTTCTCCAAACTTATCTAACTCTTCTAAGACAACTCACAATCGACAATGTTCTATGGAAGATGACTTTCTTGATCTATTTGATTCACTCATGAATGATGAGGATGATGCTGATATCTTTGCACTCAAGCCCATCCCATTGAATTCTCTTCCCCCTTTCCCCCCAAGATAAGTGGCTCATCCACTTTCCATCTCCATCTCTCCACCTAAACCAGTCATACAAGCATCTTTCATCCACCATTCCTGAGTCTTTTGGAAGTAACTTGGATGTGCAACATAAAAACAAAAATAATAAGAATCTACTTATATCTCAAAGTCATCATGTCCCATCTAATTGACATGTGACTAAGAAGCAAGAAAGAAAAGAAATAGAGGTGTCCAAAAGACCACAAAGGTTCTCAAAAAGAAGAAGACAATCAAAAGCCAGAAAATAAAATAAAAAAATGGATCTCGAAATCTATCTTATAGGCATTGTCATCAAAAGAACCTCAACATAAAGAAGAAAAGAGGAAAAAATCAAAAGCTATGTGGATTCCAAAAGGAAAATCAAAGTTTCCATTCGAGCTTCCAAAATTCTCATGCTTCCCTCTATTCCATCACCCTTTCCTCTCATACTTTACCCTCTTCACTCCATCTTGCCTTTTCCTAAAGTGCATATCAACATCTCGTCATCCCTAATGACGTGATTAAGAGAAATCTAGAACTTACTCTCCCTAAGCATTTAGAGCATGGGAAATCTGAGAAAGAGTTAAGATGCATTCACAAGGATATTTGTGGGTCTCACTTAAGTGACCTTTCCTTGACTATGGATCTCTCGACAGTTGGATACTACTGGTTCTGATTCTACAACTTCGCAGCTGACTACTACTACAAGATACTGTGTTCTTAGAGATTACTACTGAAGGAGAAGAACTCAAAGAGCCTATCAAAGCTCTTCACTTGAAGAAATTATATAGCTGAGGCATCCTCGGCATGCTCATGTACATATTGGTCCTGAAAAAATCCCAAAAAATGGTATATTGCAAAATCCTAAAAATTGCAAAATATCCTGAAAAAATGATCATCTTAGTGAAAACCTGGCAAACAGGTGCTTTGATGTATCTATTATCTTGGTGAAAACTTGGTAAACAAGTGTCTTGGTAATAATAAAAAAAAATAGAAAATTCAAAAAATACAAAAAAAAATCAAAAAATCAAAAATACAAAAAAATGAAATCTTAAAAAATAAAAAAAAGAGAAAAGTACAAAAAAAATTGAAAAAGAAGGAAAATGTGCCATTGATGAAAACTTGGTAAACAGGAATCATGGTAGAAAAAATAGAATCTTTGCCAAGATGGTGAAAACCTGGTAAAAAGGAACCTCTTGTTTCCTAAAGCTACATCTCATCTCAGCATTGCTTGGCTTTTAGTTTCCTGCTTTAGTTCATTTTCCCGCTTTCCTGCTTTGGTTTGTTCCTTGATTTTAGTTCATTTCCTGCTTTAGTTTTCCAGCTCATGCTCTTGCCTTCAGTTATCTTCAAGATTTTCCTCAACCCATCATGGATTAGAACTGGTTCACACTTGGGGGCACCTTCCTGGTCTAAGGGGCATTGTCCTATTGCTTTCAAAAGTTTTGTTCATGCATCAGTCACCAGTGGTTCTCGCTGCACTTGCCTATTGATGCCTAGCTACTTTTGAGATTTCTCTCCTTGAGGATCTCTCATGTATCGGTCGCCAGTGGCTATCACTGTGCCTACCTACTGATACTTAGATCTCATTTGAACCTCTCTCTTTTGGGATCTCTTCCTTACATCAGTCACCGGTGGTTCTCACTATGTTTTCCTGCTGATGTTTCACTCACGTTTTATTCTCTCTTTTTAGAATCATCCTTGTATTGGTCACCAGTGGTTCTCATTGCATTTGCCTGCTGATACTTGGTTTGCACTTTGATATCTCCTTGAGACTCTATCTCTCGTGATGGTCACCAGTGGTTCTCACTGCGTCGGCCTGCTGTCTCTATCCCGTCGAGGCTTCGAATGTTGTTTGCTTCTGATTAAATTTCAATCTGCTTGAACACAAACATAAACCAAAACTGAAAATTGATTTTGTGTTCCTTTGAAGCATGTTGAGCTTTTCCTTTTCTTGTTTGTTTGTTTTCTTTTTATTTTCTTTCTATTTGTTGGTTTAGTTCCAATGATCCAAAGAATCTATCTAAGAGGGGTGTCTGTTTGTAAGAGCCTTCATCTCATATTGGATGGCCATGCATACCTCAACTCCTTTTATATGGACGCTTTGGTGAGGTTGGTTCTTCTCCTTGTCTATTTTGAGTGACTTCTTTCTGCAACAAGTAAAATTACTAATGCTCATCCTGCTAAGTGAACATAAGGGTCACTGTGAGCACTCTTTGGTGAAAGAAGGAACTCTCACGTGTATGGTGTGTTTGTTTGCAAGCAACATTCAGGTCATTCTAGGAATCATGCTTTGATGCTTATGTTAACTTGCTAAATCAAAAGGAATAGGTGTTCAGGTCATTCTGGCATCTTGTGCCTTAATGCTTACACTTCATTCCGACAAATCTAAGACTTATGTCATATTCATATTCTCATAATTGCAATATTAGTGAGGATTGTATGACATCTTGCCATCATCCCATGCTTAAATGAACTCGATGATGATAAATACGGTGAGTCCAACAACCGAGTCCTAGGGCTTGCATTTTCATTTCTAGGCTTGCATTTTAGTTTAGGCTTGCATTTGCATGTTAAGATTGGATTTGAGATGATATCTTGTTACTCTCTTGATTGCTTTTTGTTCATAAGAGGTTCTCATCTTTTGTCCTGGTTTCATCTTGGCTACATAAGTGTCCAATCCTCGATCTTGATCTTTGGCGCATAATCTTTTTGATTAGTACCTGTCATATATTGCAACAATCCTGCATGAGATGATTAGTACCATATACATTACATATCCATTTCATTTTCATTTCATTCCCATTTGCATTCATAAATTCATTTGCATCTACATATACATGTGCATCCACTATAAGCATAATTTAGATCATACATTTCATCTATGCATACATTCTATCCATCTATCATTGCATCATCATAAAAATAAAGCATGTGCATTTCATACATTTCTACTCATACATCTAAGCATATAAAAACATCTCATAAACATCAATATCAAAGAAATATAACCACAAGTACAATGATATCAAACTATCGATCTCATATATATATATATATATCTCCAATAATGTCATGTACAAAAGAGGAGGTGCTACTCAAGCACAGTATCAAAAATGGGCTACAATATACAAATGTATCAAAATGAACTAGCTAGGCCCTGCACCACCTGGTGGAGGTGGTGGAAATGGTCTTTGAGGTAGGGGAATCGACCGCTATGGAGGTACCTACTACTGAGGAGGTGCTTGAGGGGGTACCTATGGTTCCTACTGCTATGGTGCCCGTGGTGGTGCCTATGGAGGCACTGGTAGAGGTGCTTATGGAGCTCCAGCCTAATCAGAAAATGGTGGTACCTGCTCTGATAGGTCTGGAACAACCCCACAATATGTTGCATAGTAATATGCTACCTGAGCAGCCTCATATCTAGTCTCGATCCTCGACTGTGCTAGCTCATCTCACAGCTATCTGATCTTAGCATCCTGATCAGCTACATGGGTCTCCTCTCAAATGAGTCAGGTGTGGTAATCATCCCACTCTCACTATACCTATCATACCCTCTCACAGCTCTTCCTGAGAGCCTCCTGTAGCTCAGGTGTCCCAGCTCCTACTGGAATTTTAGGCATGTCTATGTCATTGTCTGGAGGAGCCTGTTGTGAAGTATCTCTAGTCTGTTGTCTAGTGGACCTGTGCTGGGATCCACTGCTCCTAGCACCCGCATCTGAACCCATGGTCCTAGCAAGAATGCTAGTCTACCTTGATCATGGTCTCAGTACCATTTGCTATGCAACCTGCTACTGGGCTGGTGCCTGCTGGTCCTGTGCTTGCTGCTACTATGCAGGCTGTTGCTGAGCTCCTGCACCAACTGGATCTATAAACCTTAGATGAGGATATGCAATCAAGTGATCTTTGTATGAAGGAGTCACCCCTACATTGGTGACCCCCACCATATAGTCCCATCATATAGCTGGTATGCATGCCTCAATTGCACATCGTCCAGGGTCTTAGCTTGCACGCCACCCTTTCTTCTCCTCATCGAAGAAGTGTTCGTAGGGGAAATACTCCTACGATATGTCCTACTGCCTACCAAACTGGCGCAAGACACATGTGAGAAGGAACCTCTCAATAGTATGAACACTACATCCAATCAGTGGATGCGAAACAAACATGTGTGAAAGCTCTCAGCGAGCATCATCCCATGGCTCCGTAGCCACCCAAGGTCTCCATACTACAGCTTCCATGTCATCTAGTTATCCTCTCCACTACTTTGTCTTACCCAGTAGGTGCTGGGTCATCTGACCTGCATATCTATAAATATACGACTCAAGATGCTATCATGTGTCATGAAATATCGACCTACAAATAGGGAGGTCCTCCTAGGACTAGATCTGCAGAATGAATACTCTAGTTGTCATCATCCTCGCACTCTGATAAAAAATCTCATGCATCTCATGGTACATATGGGTGAGCATGCACTCACCCCATCTAAATCTAACTGCTGGTCTGGCCAACATCCTCTACAGCATCATCCCCCAACCACACTCTAGACCATGCTAACCTTGATCTAGAATGAGGTAAAAGCTCAGGAACATCGCAAAAACAAGGGAAAATGGATGAGTGCCACTGTGCCTACTGATCAAATCATCCTAGGAGATGGCCCGACCCATCACTAGATCATCTTGGAATATAGCTCTCAAGGCTAATGTACCCTGTGTTGGCTACATCTCGTACTCTACTTGAGCACCATGGATAGGTATCTACAGAATCCTATATACATCCTCATGAGTCACATTCATCTCCCCCATCAAAAAATGAAATGTGTTCATCTCTAAATTGAAATGCTCTACGAGTGCACCAAGAAGACCGTGATTTACCTGAATGTTGGGTAGATCACGCAAGTATCCTAGACCAAGAGCATCAATGTGAGCACTCTCTGCATCTATCAGTCTTTGCACTAATGTGGTGATAATAGGATGGTGCATTTAGAAGGCAACATCAAGGAAGTCAACCTACAAAGCAAGCGACGACATTGGATCAGTATCTCAAACATGATGGTTTTTAACACAATAAGAATAAATGCAACAAGACATCTATCCTAGACATGGCTCTATGATGCTATACTTGGCTGATTTCATGCAAATTTGACAAATTATGGCAAAAAACTTCAAACTTTGCAGAAATTTTTGGGTGAGGAAACTATTTCCTCGCGCGAGATAGGATTTGACCTTGCGCGAGCTACTACAATCTCGCGCGGGACCCCCTTTCAGCTTGCGCGAGCTTCCAGACAGAGCCCACATGAAGAAGACCCAACTCATGCAAGGTAAGTACTTCCTCGTGTGAGGGGAGACCTAGACCAGCATGAGGAAACTACTTCCTCATGCGAGATTGGAAGAACATGTCCTAAATCTATGCTAGATCACCCTAGATTGACCTAAAAAGCTGTACAAATTGAATGCAAGGAGGTTTATCGACTACTTACAGGTGTGTCATACTCCATGGGCCAGGCATGTCATTAGGAGTGCTTAAATCAGTGCATGTGAAGTGGAAGACCCTCCATTTTCTCTCTTAGAGCTCAAAAATCACAAGAAGATGAAGGTGAATAATGAATTGAAAATGACCCCTCCGAGCCTTATATAGCTTTTGACCTAATTTTCAAAAGTGCTCCGTTTTGCATAAAAATTGCACCCTTGGCTAAATTGACTACTCTAAATCCATTTTCAGGATCAAAATCAGAATCTAACATCTCTAGATAGCTCGAAATCACATTTTAAATTTTGGGCCCCTTTGGGATCGGATGCTTGTGCAGTCAGCCTTCTGGTGTCATCTTCCTGCCAGACCCTCATCTTTGCATCATGTTGTTGAGATCTTTTCTCTTTTCATCAAAGTCAACTCTAGTCAACTTTGTTCAACCATGGTCAAACTTGGTCAACAGGACCTCTGATGTGCTCCGATATGCTTCTGCAGCTTCTCAAATCTAGTCTAATTTCTTCTACTCTGCAACCTCTTGTTGTCAATCATCCTTCTGATATGTCATCTTTCGATTTCACTCCTGAGGGGGTAGGATGATTGCATCATTTGAATCTTGTCAAATTAATTCTTGAATCAGTCTAATCTGAATCTTCAGTTCTCATTGCTTGGGGCATCTCAGTGCCTCGCATCTTGTTATCTGGTCATCTATCTTTTAGGTATTTGAGCAACCTAACTCGGATCCTCAGGAATCAAGCTTCATTCTGGAGATGGTTCTCAAAATCTTTTAGGTATTGGGGCAGGCTAACCCTAATTCCTGGGAGTCAAGCTCTGTTTTGGAGATGGCTCTCGAAATCTCTCTTAGACCGTTATCTAGGCAATCTAACCTGGGTCTCAGAGGGCTGAGCTTCATATTGGGGTAGTCTAACCCTGATTCTGGAGACAGTCCTAAGTTTGCATCTGAATCTCATTCTGGGCATTGGGGTAATCTAACCCTGATTCTCATCTTCTCTCAAGACCGTTGTCTTTGCAATCTAACTTAGACTTTGGAAAATCATGCTTTGATCTGTTTGGTGTCTTGGCAACCTAACCTAGACTTCTAAATTTCTTGTCATCTATCACTTAAGGCTATTCTTTGAATCAACACACTATTCGCACATCAATTCAAAGAGGGGCAAATGTAATACCCTAAAATTGGCACCTATTAAATTTAATTAATTTTGGTGCATTTTTGACAAATTTACGTCTCCAAAGTCCTAGTTTCCTAGGCAATTTTCTCTCTCCTACTTGACTTAATTTGACTTGATGTCAATTGCAAAGACCATAAATTACATTAATCAAATATCAAAATTAATTCCTAAAGTCTTCAAATTTTATTAGCTAAATTACCCCTATGATAAATTAATTTAATCCTAAAGTCCTAAGTACTTGGAATTAAATTAATATCTACCCCCTTTAGCTAATTACCCATGAAAAAGGAATTAATAATTACTTGTTATTTGAATGGACACTCATTTTTGAATTAATAATTCAAGATATTCGAAAATTCCCCGATGTGGAAAATTCCATTCTTTTAATTAAGTAATTCAATGCTTTTTTGTCTCAAATGGAAATGAAGGGTCAGGAGTTTCAAATCAAGAACCTCTTCATTCTCTTCTAGGGCTTTGTTATTTAATGGACCTATTTTCTTCATTCAAAGGAGGCAATTTGGAGAGTAATTGAACTATAGCGATTTTTAGTCTCAATTTAATATTTTCAAGATTTTCATTTACAATTAGTTTAAATTCTCATTTAATATAATATTGCATTGTTATAATAGATCAATTTTCTTACATACTCATAGTTTAGTATCATATTTCTTTTAAGCTATTTAGATTAAAATTGCACTTCATATCTCTTTCAAGTTATTAGTAATTACATCCTAATTCTTAGATTAAATTGCTTATTCATTTTAGTTTAATTTTAGTTTTACTTATCTTCATAGCTCTTGGAAAATCCTCTGTTGTGGGATTGGTCTCATGGTTGTTGGATCTCATTTTGAGAGTAATTAAACACCCCATCCACATAGGAGGCAACAGGTCGATTCAATCAATGTTGTGAGATGGATAATTCATGTTCATACTCGCCATCTCATGATTGAGCACTAACTATGTTGCATTTGTGCCTGATTTAGAGGTCCACATTCAGACACACAGCGACCATGCTCGACCCAAGTGACCCCAAGGTGCACTAAGCATGATTGGGCAGCGATCTTCTATGTCTCATATCTCAAAACTCATGAGAGGTATCAACAAATTGTTAAGGGCTACGGGATCATGTTTTCGAGGTCTAAAATAACCTCTCTTATTTTTGGGTGATTTGACATCATTTGCATTTGGCAAGGTGATCTTAGTCAATGCAAAAACTTGCAGTGAAGGTCAGTTAAAAGTGGTTTAGCAGCATATCTTTCAAACCATCTGACCTAGCACCAAACCATCTACTCCATCAGCTCTGGTTGGCTGGTTAAATGCCAGTGACCACCCCATTCCACCCACGGAGTCACCGAAATGCTTGTGACCATGCTCGACCAAAGTGACCCCAAAGTGCACTAAGCACTATTGAGTAGTGATTTTCTAGGGCTCGTATCTTGGACCTCATGAGAGGTATCAAAAAACTATTAGGGGCTACTTGATCATGTTTCCAAGGTCTACAATAACCTCTCTCAGTTTCGAGCGATTCAACTTTGTTTGCATTTGGCAAGATGATCTCAGTCAATGCCAAAACTTGTAGTGAGGGTGAGTTTAAAGTGACTTAGCAACATATCTTTCAAACCATCTGACCTGGCATCAAACCATCTACTCCAACAGCTCTGGTTGGCTAGATAAATGCAAGTAACAACCCCATTCCACCCACAGAGTCACCAGAACTCTCGCGACCATGCTTGACCCAAGTGACCCCAAGGTGCACTAAGCATGATTGGGTAGTGATCTTTTGTGGCTCATATCTTAGAGCTCATGAGAGGTATCAAAAAAAAATCAGGTGCTATAGGATCATGTTTTTGAGGTCTACAATAACCTCTCTCAGTTTTGGGCGATTTGACTTCATTTGCATTTGGCAAGGTGATCTCAGTCGATGCCAAAACTTGCAATGAGGGTTAGTTGAAAGTGACTCAGCAGCGTATCTTTCAAACCATCTGACATTGCATTGAACCATCTTATCCATCAGCTCTATTTGGTGGGTTAAACGCTAGTGACAACCCCATTCTGCCCACGGAGTCACCAGAATGCTCGCCACCACGCTTGACCCAAGTGACCCCGAGGTGCACTATGCACAATTGGGAAGTGATCTTTCAGGGCTCATATTTTGGACCTCGTGAGAGGTATCAACAAAATATCAAGGGCTACAGGATTGTGTTTCTAAGGTCTACAATAACCTCTCTCAATTTTGGGTGATTCAACTTCCTTTGCATTTGGAAAGATGATCTCAGTCGATGCCAAAACTTGTAGTGAGGGTCAGTTGAAAGCGGCTCAACATCATATCTTTCAAACCATCCAACCTGGCATTAAAACCATCTACTCCACCACCTCTGATTGGCTGGGTAAATTCCAATGACAACCCCATTCTGCCCATGGAGTCATCGGAACGCTCACAACCACGCTTGACCCAAGTGACCCCAAGGTGCACTAAGCATGATTGGACAGTGATCTTCTATGTCTCATATCTCAGAGCTCATGAGAGGTATCAAAAAACCATGATGTGCTACAAGATCATGTTTTCAAGGTCTACAATAACCTCTCTTGGTTTTGGGTGATTTGACTTCATTTGCATTTGGCAAGGCGATCTCAGTCAATGCCAAAACTTGCAGTGAGGGTCAGTTGAAAGTGGCTCAGCAACGTATCTTTCAAACCATCTGACATTGCATTGAACCATCTACTCCATCAGCTCTGGTTGGTTGGGTAAATGCCAGTGCCAACCCCATTCTACCCATGGAGTCACTCGAATACTCGTGACCATGCTCGACCCAAGTGACCGCAAGGTGCACTAAGCATGATTGAGTAGTGATTTTCCAGGGCTCATATCTTGGACCTCATGAGAGTTATCAAAAAATTATTAAGGGCTACGGGATTGTATTTCCAAGGTCTAAAATAACCTCTCTTGATTTTGAGTGATTCAACTTCATTTGCATTTGGAAAGATGATCTCAGTTGATGCCAAAACTTGTAGTGAGGGTGAGTTGAAAGCGGCTCAGCTACATATCTTTCAAACCATCTGACCTGGCATCAAACCATCTACTCCATTGGCTTTGGTTGGCTAGGTAAATGGAAGTAACAACCCCATTCCACCCACGGAGTCACCGGAATGCTCGCGACCATGCTTGACCCAAGTGACCCCAAGGTGCACTAAGCATGATTGGGTAGTGATCTTTTATGGCTCGTATCTCATAACTTGTGAGAGGTATCAAGAAACCATTAGGTGCTATGGGATTGTGTTTCTGAGGTCTACAATAACCTCTCTTAGTTTTGGGCAATTCAACTTTGTTTGCATTTGGCAAGGTGATCTTAGTCGATGCCAAAACTTGCAGTGAGGGTCAGTTGAAAGTGACTCAGCAACGTATCTTTCAAACCATCTGACATTGCATCAAACTGTCTTCTCCATTAGCTCTAGTTGGCTAGGTAAACACTAGTGACAACCCCATTCTACCCACGGAGTCACTGGAATGCTCGCAACCATGCTCGACCCAAGTGACCCCAAGGTGCACTAAGCATGATTGGGCAGCAATCTTTTGGGGCTCATATTTTGGACCTCGTGAGAGGTATCAAAAAACCATCAAGGGCTATGGGATCAAGTTTCCAAGGTCTACAATAACCTCTCTCAGTTTTGGGTGATTCAACTTCCTTTGTATTTGGAAGGATGATCTCAGTCAATGCCAAAACTTGTAGTGAGGGTCAGTTGAAAATGGCTCAATAGCATATCTTTCAAACCATCCAACCTGGCATTGAACCATCTTCTCCATCACCTTTGGTTGGCTGGGTAAATTCCAGTGACAACCCCGTTCCACCCATGGAGTCATCAGAACGCTCACGACCATGCTTGACCCAAGTGACCCCAAGGTGCACTAAGCACGATTAGGCAGTGATCTTTTGTCTCTCGTATCTCAGAGCTTGTGAGAGGTATCAAAAAATTGTGAGGTACTATAGGATCATGTTTCCATGGTCTACAATAACCTCTCTCGGTTTTGGGCGATTCGACTTCGTTTGCATTTGGCAAGGCGATCTTAGTCGATGCCAAAACTTGCAATGAGGGTCAGTTGAAAGTGTCTTAGCAGCATATCTTTCAAATCATCTAACATTGCATCAAAGCATCTACTCCATCAGCTATAGTTGGCTATGTAAACACCAGTGACAACCCCATTCCATCCACAGAGTCACCAGAATGCTTGCGACCACGCTCGACCCAAGTGACCCCAAGGTGCACTAAGCACAATTGGGTAGCGATCTTCTGGGGCTCGTATCTTGGACGTTGTGAGAGGTATTGACAAACTATTAAGGGATATAGGATCATGTTTTTGAGTTCTACAATAACCTCTCTTGGTTTTGGGTGATTTGACTTCATTTGCATTTGGCAAGATGATCTCAGTCGATGCCAAAACTTGCAGTGAGGGTCAGTTGAAAGTGGCTCAGCGACGTATTTTTCAAACCGTCTGACCTAGAATCAAACCATCTACTCCATCAACTCCAATTGGGTTGGTAAATGCCAATGAAAACCTCATTCTACCCATGGATTCACCGGAATGCTCACGACCATGCTCGACCCAAGTGACCCCAAGTTGCACTAAGCACGATTGGGCAGTGATCTTTTGTGGCTCATATCTCAAATCTTGTGAGAGGTATCGAAAAAATATTAGGTGCTACAAGATCATGTTTTTGAAGTCTACAATAACCTCTCTTAGTTTTGGGTGATTCGACTTTGTTTGCATTTGACAAGGTGATCTCAGTCAATGCCAAAACTTGCAGTGACAGTCAGTTGAAAGTGGCTTAGCAGCATATCTTTCAAACCGTCTGACATTGCATTGAACCATGTGCTCCATCAGCTCCAGTTGGCTAGGTAAATGCCAGTGACAACCCCATACCACCCATGGAGTCACCAAAATGCTCGCGACCACGCTTGACCCAAGTGACCCCAAGGTGCACTAAGCACGATTGGGAAGTGATCTTCCATGGCTCATATCTCAGAGCTTGTGAGAGGTATCAAAAAATCATCAGGTGCTACAAGATCTTCTTTCTAAGGTCTACAATAACCTCTCTCAATTTTGGGCGATTTGACTTTGTTTGCATTTGGCAAGGTGATCTCAGTCGATGCCAAAACTTGCAGTGAGGGTCAGTTGAAAGTGGCTCAGCAGTGTATCCTTCAAATCATCTGACTTGACATCAAACCATCTACTCGATTAGCTCTGGTTGGCCAGGTAAATGCCAATGATAACCCTGTTCCTCCCACAGAGTCACCGGAATGCTCGCGACCACGCTCGACCCAAGTGAGCCCAAGGTGCACTAAGCATGATTGGGCAATGATCTTCTAGGGCTCATATCTTAGACCTCGTTAGAGGTATCAAAAAAATCTCAAGTGCTATGGGATCATGTTTTTGAGGTCTACAATAACCTCTCTCAGTTTTGGGTGATTCAACTTCATTTGCATTTGGCAAGATGATCTCAGTCGATGCCAAAATTTACAATGAGGGTTAGTTGAAAGTGGCTTAGCAGCGTATTTCTCAAACCGTTCAACTTGAAATCTATCCATCTTCTCCATCCACTCTAGTTGGCTGGGTAAATGCCAGTGATAACCTCGTTCCACCTGCGGAGTCACGGGAATGTTCGCGACCACGGTCGACCCAACTGAGCCCAAGGTGCACTAAACATGATTGGGCAGTGATCTTTTGTGGCTCGTATCTCAGACCTTGTGAGAGGTATCAACAAACCATTAGGGGCTACAGGATCATCTTTTTGAGGTCTACAATAACCTCTCTCAGTTTTGGGTGATTCAACTTCGTTTGCATTTGGAAAGGTGATCTCAGTCGATGTCAAAACTTGTAGTGAGGGTCAGTTGAAAGTGGCTCAACAACATATCTTTCAAACCATCTGACATTGCATCGAACCGTCTACTCCATTTGCTCCAGTTGGCTGGGTAAATGCCAGTGACAACCTCGTTCCATCCACGGAGTCACTAGAATGCTCGCATCCATGATCGATCCAAGTGACCCCAAGGTGCACTAAGCACGATTGGGCAGCGATCTTCCATGGCTCAAGTGACCCCAATATGACAAGTTATATACATAGTGAGTATATACATAGTATTGAAACAATGTAGTACTAAGTGGCTCAAGTGAGTATATATAATGGTATGAAACATAAGAACATAGGAAATTTATAGAAGTTAAACCTCAAACATAATAAGCTTCATGAACAGGGTATTCTAGAGTAAAGAAAAACAAATGTAACTTCAACAAGATATAATTTAAATCATAATGATAATCATAGTCAAGATATAAATTCACCATTCAATTCCATAAACATGAATAATAAATATGTATATACAAAAGATGACGCAAATATAACATTTAAATGAACATGTTCTATATATACAAAGTATCAAACGTATCAAAAGTATCTTCATATACAAATATGGCACATGCCATTTGAAAATGTCTACAAAATCAATGTTTTAAGGTGTACAATGTGGCATATATGCCATCTCAAAATGTGCCAAGTGGCATCTCTAAATGACCACAAAACTAAAACTACATCCTATGTCATAGGGGGATCATCAAAATGTAGCCTCTTTGAAGAAGTGTTGGGCTCTGATTGATCCTGCATAAAAAATGAGTTCAAACCCAAGTTAGATTGCTTACTTTATATGATTTGTACACACACACAAATATATATATATATATATATATATATATATATATATATATATAGATCATAATTCAAACACTAATTTAATTAAAATTATAACTAAATACAAATATCTATACTTGGTCTCTCGGTCACCTACCATGATCAGGTGTCCTAGCATAAGTCCTAGGTAGCAAAGGGACCATGCCAACAATACCAACTCAGACCTAAAAATATATATTTGCAATAATGAGATTAGTAGAGTGGTGCAACATAGAGTAATAAATCTATAAAATAGGATGATAGCATAATAAAATTACAAATTGATTGAACTAAAATTAAAACTTACATCTGGTGATCCCTTCTCTAGAATAGTGGGCTGGGTCAACAAAGATACGAAAGATTCTCGTGGGCCCTCCCTCACACTCAAAGTAACCTATGAGAGTAAAAATATTGTCAATTATATATAAATGTACTTCATCATAGCAACCGTAGTTAAAAAATACAAATAACAATATGTAAAAGTCTATGTACAATTGGCCTATCACTCCGAATCAAGATGCATGTAACCCTACGCTCCCGAACTATTGTCAGGACATCATCAATAGCCACACCCTATACAATAAAGTGCAAGTAAAATATTTATTACTACACACAAGTGGCATACATATGGATGCATAATTAATCTTAAACAATTAACTACCTTTCTTTTGTCAACACTTGATGAAGGAACCCCCTCATGCCCCCCACTGACATCGGCTGTAGCCTGCAAGAACACAATAAGATGGCAATATATAAGTAAATGTATGAATTTTATTGCTCTAATTGATAGAGATTTAAGCATGTACAACAAATGATATAAAAAATAACTAATGGGTACATAATTTATAATATACCGTATAGTCATCAAGGCCAAATGAAATGGCCGAAAGTGTGGACTCATCCACCTGTCTCACCTCCTCCTGTGTCATCGACTGAACATAAATGGTAAAAATATATATACATAAGTGCATGCAATCATTAAAACTAATCTAAATAAATAAATTATTTTTAAATTAAATTAAGTCATGTGACAAATTTATTTATAATATTTACTCTTACCGTATCAACAGGAGTCAATGGCTCTGTGTACACCTCCTGAGCACTCTCATGAGATGTAGATTCTCCATGAGGTGTTGCAGCCTCTACAGCTGCATCTCCTATATACTCCTCATCAATAACATACTGATATGTATCAACATCAGTAAGTGGTCCGAGGCATATATTACAAATATGGGGCTCGCATACATGTGAACTCCGATGAGATGTCGATGCGCCAACATCATCCACACCAGGAGGCAACACTGACCTGGTCTGCATGATCAACTGATCACTCAATAAATGAATGGCCCTAATAGTCTTTGAGGTAGCCTCTGCAATGATATCGGGATGCTGCACTCGAGGAGTGGGTGCGACATCAGTGGGGGGGACAAAGGTAGTGGCCTTTTTGCGCTGTGCAAATGGCCTAGTTTGAGGAGCTCCTTTACCTACGCCCATGTTGGGCCTCATACTCCAATAATCAACATGGTGACCAAGCACAAACTTAGCATACAATTTTTTTATGAAATAAAATGGGACCTCCAAATTGCTATGGGGTGGTTTATCAAAAACCATCCACTAGTGATCCCAAAAGTTTGTGCGCATTGCTTCATTTGTGCACCATTTTATTGATAATTTGGGCTTTTTGGGGCCAATTGGTGTTCCAGTTTTAGGATTGACAAAAAGGGTGGCTATATCTTCCTTACTTATATTAAGGGCCACAATCCCATCATGGTCAAGCCCGTCATCAAATTGAGCGTGCATATCATCACGCCAATGGAGAGAAGCATTATGTTGCTGCGTGAGTGTGTCAATATTTTCAACAATTGTATTTAGTGTGGCAAGCATGGGACCTAATGAAGGTATATTCTGATATGTGTTTTGGAAACCTCATATTGTGTTCAAATTATCTTGTATCAAATCTTCTAAAGATCGAGGGTTTTGACACGGGGGATTATTTTTAGGATCGTTATTTGGTGTAGGAGGGTTATTTTCTTCATTGTTGTCAGCCATGCCTGATTAAATAAAAAACAAATCTAAATTTCAATCTAATGAAACAAAACCCTATTTCAACAAAAAAAATGACATTTGGCATGAAAATTAAATAAAATAATGAAAATAAACAAAAAATTTACTTACCGAATACGTTGGGGAGTCAAATTTATTGTTGCCAAAATTAGATACTCAAAAATATATCATGTATATGATATATCAAGCCATTTTCCCAAGCAAAAATGTGAAAAGAAATGAGGAAAAGGGCTCGCGGGTTTCAAATTTATGCCACAGGTATCGGGTACTTGATATGGTATCAGGTACCCGATTAGGCCTGTGCTTTGGTGTCAAGTTTTCCCAAGTGTACTGAAACCTAGGCCTACTCAAAAGTCAACAAGCATTTTCATGCGCTTTTGGACAAGTGAAAAGTGAATATTTTTCACATCACCACTTTTTGGCCCCTCATGATCTTGCACATACCCTTATATACCTATCATCCAAATATTATAAGTTCACTGTCAGCTCCAATAGAAAAATATGTAACATGTGAAACCTCTAGCTAGACGCCGATCAAAACCCCATGATAAACTCAACCAAGATGTAAATATTGTGTAAAATGTTAGCTCTATCAAAATATATGATCAAATTGATCAGATCATCAATCCAGTAGGATCCATAATTGATCCACCTACTGACTATCTCTATCTTCTATACTTCTCTGACAACTTGATACTCAGAGTATCAAAACTTAACCAAAACATAACATCAGATGCTACGAATATAGAATAGCATCGAATATTCTTCAAACAATCTTCATCTAGATTCACTACTTATAATTCAACCAAAATTATTCATACCAAACCTTATTTTTAACCTATATACTGCTACCTATTCTTCCATACTTAGCCAAATTTCCATCCTAACCTTCAATGTATGCACAATATGTTGGGAGACCAAATGCAGTGAGTCTATTTTCTATCAATGACAACATACAACCATTGTGTAATCATGTCTCTTAACCAACAAATTAAATAACATAATTTATTACTCTTTAGTAGTTCCCTTTGGCAATTTCCTTATGCTAATGGACAACCTCAACCATTTAGGGAAGAAAAAAATTTGTACACCAATCTAGTCATGTTGTGTCTAATAGATATTTTATTTCTAGGTGATATGATGATTATAACTGTAGGGTTGATCTAATATTTCTGACAAAAGTTTCTAATCCACACTCGTGATAGGATAGTGTTAAAAAATATGATGCACTATTTATCCTTATATAATAAGACCATTTTTCTATTTTCTCAATGTGTGCAAGAGTCAATATCATCTCTAAAGTTACTCACCATGTTCTCCTTTAAGTAGAGATAGAGGAACCTTGGGAAAGACGTTAAATATTTGATAAAGGGAGTGCATACATGAAATACTCCCTATTTTTTTTTGGAGTATTGTATTAATGAATCCAATCTAGGTTAAAAAACCTAATTAAATTTAATATTAGGACATGCAAGCATGTTTTACCATTTCTCAAAAATGTAAAAGATAAAATTAAGTCACATATGGTAATACATAATTATTTATGCTAATTTTACCCTAGAAGGTTAATTCTAAAAATTTAAAATATATTAGGGTAAAATTACATTATTATATTTAGGGATATGAAAACTAAAGATTAATATCAAAATAAAAATATATCAAAACCCTAAAAACTTAGTAATCTTTACCAACATTATTTACCTTATCACATTTTTCACTTTAGGGTTTTTAGGAGTAAAATATAAATTAAAATTAAAAACATTCATATTAGTAACCACAATAATCCGATGAAATATAAAGCCTCTTTGAAACACATATATTAAAGAAAAACACTATATTTATTTCTAAATAATTTATTAAAAGGAAATAAAGTAATCGTTAATTAATACCTTTATTTGCACCTACATTCTCAAGGAATAACATAGGTCAATCGGTAAGGGTAGAGTTAGGTAGTTAGGTGGGAAAAAGGATGGGTCGAGAGGTCGAGTGTTCAACTCCCTCTCCCCATTCTTTTTTCCTAAAATCAAGAAAATGAATAATACATAGGAAAATATTATGTCATTATTTAATTGAAAATAAATTAAGGAAAGAATTACTCCCTATGTGTGTGTGTGAAAATTGTACCTGATCTGTAAACACAACACTTCAGTAAAACATTAGAGGTTAGTGATAATCAAAATCGTGCAAAATTGAAAGCTAAACTAACCAAGCAATTTACTACCTTCTAGTAGGTGCGAGATTAATGTTCTCAGATTTAATCGAGATCAGTGACCTAGACGACACCTAAATGAAGGATTTGAATGCAAAAGATGGATATGAATTGAATGCAATTATTATATTTTTTTGATATTTTCTATGCAATAAGAATGATAAAAACCGATATGAATCTATGCTAGATGAAATTGATATGCTATGAATTGATCTATCTAACAATGATATGCAAAGCTATGAAATTCTATGCTATGTTATAAAAACTATGCAATTGAAATTGATCTCACAAAGCTTTGAATTCGCAAGTTGATTCTTTCAAGCTCCAATTGTGTAAATTTTCCAAATCTGATATGCTATGATTCCTGTAGAGTAAGTTTGCAATTTGCGAGATGATTGAGAGATTTTAGAGATGATTGAGAGATCAATTATGAAGAGCTGAGCCTTGTTTTTATAGAAATCCAAGGCTTTGGAGGTGCATGAAAAAAAGCCATAAATCACTCAAATAACTCAGGTTGATTTTTGAGTTATTTTTAAATAAAGGATAATTAACTCACAAAAACATGCAAAAGCTAAGCTTTAACTCAAAATAGAGTTTAGCTTTAATTGATAATTGATAGTTGTTTGCTTTTATGATTGTGCATGTTTTATTTATGAATTAATTTAATAATAAAGTGATTTATTTCCAACTTAACTGCTCTTAAAAATAAAACAATTGATTTATGGGTTAATCAATTATTTAATCAAATTTTTATTAAAAACTATATTATTAAATAATGACAACTTGCTTTAATTAATTAAATAAGAATTTAATCAATTATTCATAGGATATTGGATTTATTGTCAAAATTAAATAATTAATAATAGATAGAATTAAATTTAATTACACAATTAAGTGGCAAATATTAAATCTAATTAATTAAATATGAAAATATTCAATTAATCAAACTTTAGGATAAATGTGATTTATTGCCAAATAATTATAAAATTAAAGATAATTATGATGATTAGGAACATTACTAGGAATATTCCCCGATGTAGAATTTAAGATAATCAATTATGATTCGATGATGTTTAGATGTGCCTTGGATTAGGACTTTGATGTCGATTTCATATGATTTGTAGATGTAGGAGGTTAATGAACATATAGCCCATTTTTGGGGTATTACATTTTGCCCCTCTTTGAATTACTGTGCGAAGCGCAGTGGTTCAAAGATAGTCTGTGTTTGATAAAGATATGAAACTGGTTCAAAAGATAAACTGATCTCAAGATAGAAATCGATTGAGAGATATTGAGATAGGAGGTCCTGAATGACCAGAGATAATGTTCACTGTATCAGCAATGAACCGATGATTGTGAAAAAGTGTCAAAATACCTAATTCTGAACTTTAGGATTGATAAGAAGTGAGTGACCCGTTCTAGACTCGATTGTCTTAGCAAAAGTAGCAGGTATCACATCCAAACCCTTCAGTTGCCGAAGAACCAAGGAAAGAACACTATGATCTGATGGTTGTAAAAAATGATACAGATTACAAGATTAAGAGAATACCAAATTGATATGGATCGATGAATCTGATATGCCCCAAGTGATGATAGATTTGCCCCGAGCGATGAGGACTTTTGATGAATCAGCAACTAGACGTGATTGTTTGTCTTGATCACTAATGAAAGATATTGATAGATTTGATTGATATAATTTGATTTACAGACTTTGAATTGATGTGTAATACCATGCCCCCTTTGGGATTAAAATTGAAATCTGACAAGAAAAGTCAGTGTTGAGAGTTTAGAAGCATGTTAATTGATTTGAGAAGTGGTTTAAACACATCTGGTGAATGCATTCTGCATCATTTAGAGGTCTTGGAGACTAAGTTTGACTAGGTTTGACCATGAGTTTGACCATGGTTGACCAAGTTGAAATTTTGATAGTTTGATGTTAGATAATCAGTTAAGTTGAATTATGGATTTCTGTGATGATCGAAGGTTGATTATGCAAGCAGTGAATAATATGAATGATCTCAGATTTTGATTTTGATCCCGTACAAGGATTCTACTTTCTATTTCGTTGGAGGAACCTTCGTGTGGGATTCAGCTCTTGCTAGATTGGAAGAGGTGATTGAAGAATTGTTTAAGCATTGAAGTTCATTTAATCATTGTGAGATCATGCAAACATGCAAAATGCAATGAGACATGCAAAATGAAATGCAACCTAAGACCTAGGACCTAGTCACTGATCATATGTCGATTTGTTATCATCATTGAACTTTTAGGTAATCGAATAAATCAATACAATGCCCACTAGCCCTGAAACCATAGACATATGAATATCAATTTGTATGCGCAAGAATCAATACAACACCCACTGGTTATACAACCATGGACATATGAATATTGATTTGTTTTTAGAATGTTGGATCAGATATAAGCACCAAGGCACAAATGCCAGGATGACCTGAATATCATGTCCATTTTGATATAGCAATTTGTACAAGCATCAAAACATAAATGTCATGATGACTTGAGTACGCCTTACATTGCAAACACATCAAACAATCAAAAGATCATTCTAAATCCAGTGTGAATTACCCGTAGTGACCCTTTATCGTTCACCTCCTTAGGCAAGATCACGTTTCACAGTAGGAGAAAGAATTCACTTCAAAAAGACAACAGTTAGATCAAACTTCCTTGAATTTTCTAGGTATCAATGGTCGAGGTACGCATGGCCATCCAATTTGAGATAGAGGCTCTTACAGTCAGACACCATTTCAATCCATAATTTCCAAAGATGTTAGATTTTCACATACAAGCAGAAGACAAAGAAAAGATTATGCTCCTAGGCATCACTCTCTAAATCCTGTAAAGGACATCATCGAAGAGCTCAAAGGGACACAATATGCAAAAATCTCAATGTGAATCAGTAAGCATACAAGGAGATAAAAGCATGTAAAAAGCATATATTGTTTTTAGTTGAGTTTTGATGTTTGATTGTGTTGTTGTAGATGCAAAATCCTTTCTAGAGACGAGACAGACAAACTGACTCAACTTGAAGCTTCAAAGGACTTTGACTGGATAGGATACATATAAGATACATTGGAGGCCATAGGATATGACATTGATTGCCCCCAAGTTTGAACATTGATAGGATACAGACGCTTAAGTTGATTGGTGTACAGACCGACTTATTGAAACCAGGATATGCAGAAATAAACCAGGAGATATGTACAAACTAAAGCAAGACTGAAACTGGGAAAGACCAAGATTGTGCCGATAGATGGAGCGTTTAGAACAAGTGGTGCCCATTTGCTGGGTTTTCACTATCTTGGTAGAGATTCTATTTTTGCTACCAAGGCGCCTGTTTCCAGGTTTTCACCAAGGCACTTTTTCTTTTTTTCATTTTTTTTGTATTTTTCATTTTTTAATTTTTTTTGTACTTTTGATATTTTTTGATTTTTTTGTGAATCATCAAGGTGCCTATTGCTAGGTTTTCACCAAGATGTTCATTTTTTCAAGACATTTTCCAATTTTTAAGATTTTTTCAAGATATTTAACCATAGACTGAATGCCTTAGGCATAGAATTTCTTCAAATGGAGAACGTTGATTGGTTCTCAGAGCTGTTCTCCTTCAGTTGTTGAGAGTTGATAGGCACCAGAGCCAAAAGTAGCAGTGATAATAAAGAGACCCAGCCAATTGGGTTTGAACTTCCCCTTGCGTTCTCGATGGGATTGATTTTTAGGATTTTCTCTCAACACGAGATCGCCAACCTAAAATTCTCTATGTCTGACTTTCTTGTTGTAGCCTCTAGAAATTCTCTTCTGATATACTCTGAGATGATCATACGATGCTTGTCTACACTCATCTACTAGTTCAAGTTCTTGCAACCTAGACACTCTGTAGTCATCATTAGTTACAACACCATGCATTCTGATTCTTAGTGATGGGATTTCAACCTCAATAGGCAGTACCGCTTTAGACCCATAAATTAAAGCAAAAGGTGTATCCCTAGTAGGTGTTCTGATACTATTTCTGATACTGGTTCTGATATTAGTTCTAATACTGATTCTGATACTTGTTCTGATACTTATTCTGATACTAGTTCTGATACTAGTTCTAATACTTGTTCTGACACTTGTTCTAATACTTATTCTGATACTAGTTCTAATACTTGTTCTGATACTAGTTCTGATATTGATTTTGATACTGATTCTGATAATTGTTCTGATACTAGTTCTGATACTAATTCTGATAATTATTCTGATACTGGTTCTGATACAGATTCTGATACTGATTCTGATAATGATTTTGGTAATTGTTCTGATACTAGTTCTGATACTTGGTATACTTGATAGAATCTTTTTCCATTGCAAACTCCCAAGTAAGATCATATCATGCAGTCCCAATGTCTAGCAAGGTGGAGAACAAGATGGATTAACAAGCTGGTGGAAGAGATGGAAGACAAGAGAATGAAAGAGAATGAAGGGAAGAAATCCTCAAGGGAAAACTCCTCAAGAATACTCAAGCTAGGGAAAAATTTTCATGTAAAATGCAGTTGGACAAGCAATAAAAGGCCAGCATAGGATAAGTCACAAAAGCATAATGTCAAAGAAGGACAGGATGTAGTCTAAAGGAGTAGCCATGTCAAGAGGTTTCAAAGCATCATGTTTTACTCTTTCTTTCTTTTTTTCTTAGATCAAGACCAAAGGGGAAAATGATAGTGATAGGCAAAAATGAATGGAGGAAGATGGATAGGAAGGCTAAATAGGAAGGGAATGAAAACAAGATCATCGTAAGATAGCTCACAAAATAGCCAAATGTTCGTGTATAGATCAACATTGTCAAGATCAAAGAGAGAAGATGAAATGGATGAAATATGTAGAAGAACTACGCATGATGCCTGATTGCCAGGTTTTCATCATGGTACTTATCCAAGGCACCACAAGGGAGTGGTTTTCACCATAGGATGAATTTATTTCTCTTTACTTTTGCTACCAAGGCACCTATTTCCAAGTTTTCACCAGGGCACATTTTCAATTTTTTTTTTTTTTTTTTTTTTTTTGGAAGAAGACAAGCTTTTTAGATAGTGCTCCTTGAAAGGATAAACCATGATATGCCAAGGATTCAAAATGATACACTCAAAGATGCTGATAGGGAAAGGGGGATGGAAGAGAAAAATGGAGGATAAGGTTTTATGTAAAGCGAGTGAGGTTTGAAGATAGGAGGAATAGGCAAATGAGGAAGAATGATAGAAGGTAGAAGGATAATGCATGGAAGGATTGTGAAAGGGTAGATGGAAAGGAAGGCAAGATCAAGATAAACACACACCTTGAAGGGTCATGAGAGGGTGGAGGAAATGTGAATGAAGGAATACGTGAAGGAATATGGTGAATGGATAGCAGAGGTTGAGGTTTGGGCGCATGAAATGGAAGAATATTTTTGGAAGGAGATGTAGTGGAAGCCTTTGGAAGCTTGAATGTCAATTTCACTTTTTGTTCAACACCAGACTCTTTCAAGAGAGACTTTGGAATCCATATAGTTGTAGGCTTTTTATTTCCTTTTGATGATTTAGAGATAATATCTTCAATGACGGATTTTGGAACCCATACTTGTCTTGTAGTTTTTTTTTTAGATATCTCTTTTGACTTTATGCCTCCATGTCGTTTAGAGGAGACATGGTGATCTTCTTTTTTTGATGGATTCTTGCATTGCTTCTTTTTCTTGTATTGAACATTCAAGTTACTTCCAAAAGACTTGGGATTTGTGGAAGAGGGAGGATATGACTAGTTTAGATGGGTGGGTGGATGAAAAGGATTCAAGGGTATGCATCTATGTTGATCTTGAGGAAAGATGGGAGATGGAGGTATGTAAGGACCCAAGATGGATGGAAAATTAGGAGAGTTAGGAGGGGAAAGTGAAGGGACATAAGGACCCAAGATGGAAAGAAGGCGTGAAGATCTTTGTAGTGGTGGAAGAGGTCCAAGGATGGAAGTGGAAGATGCAAAAGGATAATCAATAAGTTCATCAGCATCTATATGACAACCAAGGATATCAGCATCTTTAGAGTGAGCATTAGAATTTTCAATAAAATCATGGACATCTTGAATATGAGCACCTTCTTTGATAGGATTGTTCAAAGTTTGCAAAGACTTAGGAAGAGTAGAAAGTGGAAGTGAACATGGAGTGGTAGAATAAGAAGATGGAAGACTTTGATCTTGACAAGGATCTTTGGATAGCACCAGCACATAATTTTTCTCTTGTTTTTCAATAGGCTTAACATTGGAAAGAACACCATTTTTACCAACCTTAATGGAAGTATCATCTTTGGAAAGTGCAAGCGTAATAAGGTTATTTTGATTGTCAATAAGCTCAACAGTGTAAGTAGTAGCTTGATCTTGCTTAGGCGAAGACTTAAGACATGGTGGAATGCATGAAAAAGGAGGTATAGGATCAAAAGAACCCTGAGGCGGATAAGAGACATCGTGAAAAGGAGTGGATGACATGGAGGGTTCTTGATCTTGATCTTTCTTTATGTTCTTTTCTTCATCATTTTTAGAGTCCTCTTGACATGGAGCCACTTCTAAGGACAAGGAAGCATGTTGGGATTGTATGGATGACTTTGGAAGAGATGGTGGAGGACTAGCTGAAGTAGGGATTATAGCATATGAAGGCTTAGGCTCTTTAGGTTTATCATTATTGAAAGTATTTGCAGCCAAGTGAAGGTTAGCTTGAGTATCTTTAAGAGGTAGCCCTGGGGGATAACTATAGGGAACCACATGAAAAGTATCAGGGCTTGTGTCAGATGAAGGTTCTATGAAAGATTTGAAAGACTCGGAAGCTTTAGAAAATGTATGGGTATTGGAGGAAGTAGGGGATGGAAGGGAACCATCACTAGACAAAGGTTCAGCATTAACATGATCTTTCTTGAGAGTGTAATCTTTATTTTCAACTGGAGAGTTCTTAGAGGAGAGATCCTTATAGTATTGATGTTTCAAGCTAGCACGATGTATTTTATAGTCCTCAGCAGTAGTAGATGGATCATCATCAAGGTATTGTCCACAAAAGCCATCAAAGTCTCTTTCAAAATCAGAATCATATGGATCACCATCACGATCTATCCAATGTGATGGCCCATTTGTAGTAAGCAGGAATGGACGATGAGGAGGACTCTTAGGAATAGAGGTATCATAGGTATCATTACATTGTCTGTCATCATAGTCATCATAGTCTCCAAAGCTAGATGTGTCACTGTCCGTGGAAGAGGTATCATATTGCTCAAATTTTTTCCGGGGGCATGGTGGCATGTACAAGTCTTTATCAAATGGAAAAGAGTATAGAGGTTCCTTTTCTTTCTTAAGTTTGTCAAGCTGGACTTGCATAGCTTGCAGCTGCTTCATCATAGCGGTGATCAAAATTTCTTCCTCATGTGTACTGATTTTTTGAGACATGTGTACTGATTTTCAATAGCTACTGATTTGTTCTTGACACAATGATATTTTTGACAGATTCTGGAACTAGGCTGGAAACATTGGATATCTTGCAATTTGACAATTTCTGACAACTCTCTCAAATTTTTTTCAAATGACACTCTGTAGACTCGTACGACACTGGGTAGTCTATGAAATGACAGTTGCTAAACTTGTACGACACTTGGGTAGCAATGAAATGATAGTTGACAAAACTCGTACGATAGTTGCTAACAGGGTTTTGACTTTCTTGAATTTGCTGGTTTGAAAACTCATACGACACTGAGTTCTCAATCGTACGACAGATGGGCAATACTAAAATGACACTTCACAAAACTCATATGACTTTCTGACCTCCTGAGATGACTTTTGACTCCAGAAAGATTTTACGTCAATTTTTGCAAAATTTAAGGTCTTCAATTTTGGATTGTTTGCAAATTGTATTGTCAAGATTTTGAAGGTTATACCAGATTTGATCATTTTTAATAGCCAAGTAGATAAACAAGCACACAGAATAGCAAGCAAGTGATTCCAAGCACATCTAAAAATAATGAACAAGGGAAAAAGCAACCTTGCACATGAACAATCAAGTGACCAAATTGTGCTAATCCCTGAGAGTACTAATTGTGTATGTTCTGAAAAGTTTTGCAATAACACACATATACCTGAAAGTGAAAAATTGGCCTCTCTAGGGTTTTTAGTAATGGTTTGACTCTGCAACTTTTATGATTCAAAGGGGTGAAATCCAATCCCGGCGCACCAGGGTTTTGACATAGTCTGAGAACTTAATCTTCAAGAGCTACTAGGGAGATCTGACAACCCAATAATGAACCATACCCATGGAGATTTCTTCCACAAGGACATTTATATAGTGGCTGTCACTACCATGGTGAAAATGGCTATTACCACTTGAGGTTCCATCAATGCAGTTTTCCCTATGAAGGGATTGTCTGCTATGGTTAACCCTCTCTAAAGGTGACTCATAGATTTATACCACAAGGGGACTTGGCTCTAGATTCAAGGTTTTGACACCTCTTCACTTTTAACCCAAACAAAGCAAGTAGATTAATCTGACACGCTAATACAAAGTTTTGTTCCACCAAGGTCTGTGATATCAACTCCACATGATCTATCAACCTCTCCGGGGAGAGAATGTATCAATCAAAAAGAGAAGATGCACTAACCAATTTTGATTCACCAAAGCTCGTGATATCAACCCCACGTGATCTATCAACCTCTTCGGAGAGAGAATGTGTCGATCAATAAGAGAAGATGCACTAACCAAGCTGAATGTGAAACGCACTAAGTATCCTCCCTACCTACAAGGATTCTATTGTCAAGAAATATTTCTCTAGGAATCCAATCTCTCAAGAATCACGAATAGTGTTCATAGGGCCTAATTACTATGTGAGCATAGATATATTCCCGAAAGCAAATCTACCAAAAGTACCCAAAAAGTAGAAAGAGGAACACTTAACGCTTAAAGAAAATATGAGATGAGTCCACAAGGTGGAACATTTAACACCTCACACAAGCTGAAAATGAGTCCCCAACTTAGAAAATAAGTGAGTTCCTAAAAGCACAAAAGGGTTGCCAAGTGGAACACTTAACGCTTCTGTCCTGTTGACCCCTCCCCTTTATGGCGCCGAGATTGCAACCACGGGGCGAAAATGAGGGGTCGGTAGATTAGCGAGTCCAATAACCCAAGATAGCAATCAAGATCAATCACAAGTATTCTAAGACTACTTAATGAATCCTTAAGGGTTCACAACCTAGTATCAAATTATGCAAGTGTGTAGAAATAGATCAAAAGCATGAAAATATGCACACAAGCTTGACACATAAGAGATTTATTTTAAGTCCAAATTGAAATGTTTTCAGAACAAGGAGAATACCTCATGATCCTCGCAATGCGCTTAGTAGATTCTACCTGATTTTTAGCAATTTTTGTTGAGCTTTTCCATGCAACCAAGTGACGAACTCTCCAACAAGCAAACAAGCAAACAAGATATGCAAAATATATTCAACTTATGAAAACTATAGGGTTAGCTCTAAAAATCAAATTTTAGGAGCAATAATAACCATAAATTAATCCAAATAACAACTCATATCATGCATTGAATCATATGAAAAATAAGTGCATACCCATCATAAAATTTTAATTTTTTTGCACTACATTTGACCTAGTCAACAAGATCTAATTTTTTTGATATGATTTTGGCTACAAAAATAAAAATTCAGAATAGAGACCCCTACTAAAAAATATAGAGATTTCCAAAAATGCAAAAATTTTAGAAAAATCTCTTCATTTGTGCCCTAGAGACCCGTTTTATCAAAATAGACTAGTTTTTGCAAATTGACTATTTGAGCTATTAAATTGCATCCAAATTTAAAACACAAATAATAGACCCCCTGTATAATTTGAAGAGCTTTCTGAAAATGTAAAAATTTAAGAAAAATACATTTATTTGCGTCAGATATTAATTTTTTATGAAAAATAAAAAAAAATTATTAAAAATTCAAAATAATTCAGAAAATTCTAATTTTTTTTTTGAAACTTTCCTGATATGTCTCCAACTTGCCAAATAAATTTTAGACCAAAACTCCAAGCCTTTTGGGAGATAAAATTAAATCTTTGAAAATTTAGAGTTTTAGCTCCAAGAATCAAAATCAACATGCAAAGGTGGGTTGCCCCACGGTGGGCGCCATAAATGCGTGTGTGAAAATTATACCTGATCTGTAAACACAACACTTCAGTAAAATATTAGAGGTTAGTGATAATCAAAATCGTGCAAAATTGAAAGCTAAACTAACCAAACAATTTACTGCCTTCTAGTAGGTGCGAGATTAATGTTCTCAGATTGTAATCGAGATTAGTGACCTAGACGACACCTAAATGAAGGATTTGAATGCAAAAGATGGATATGAATTGAATGCAATTATTCTATTTTTTTGATATTTTCTATGCAATAAGAATCATAAAAACCGATATGAATCTATGCTAGATGAAATTGATATGCTATGAATTGATCTATTTAACAATGATATGCAAAGCTATGAAATTCTATTCTATGATATAAAAACTATACAATTGAAATTGATCTCACAAAGCTTTGAATTCACAAGTTGATTCTTTCAAGCTCCAATTGTGCAAATTCTCCAAATCTGATATGCTATGATTCCTGTAGAGTAAGTTTGCAATTTGCGAGATGATTGAGAGATTTTAGAGATGATTGAGAGATCAATTATGAAGAGCTGAGCCTTGTTTTTATAGAAATCCAAGGCTTTGGAGGTGCATGAAAAAAAGCCATAAATCACTCAAATAACTCAGGTTGATTTTTGAGTTATTTTTAAATAAAGGATAATTAACTCACAAAAACATGCAAAAGCTAAGCTTTAACTCAAAATAGATTTTAGCTTTAATTGATAATTGATAGTTGTTTGCTTTTATGATTGTGCATGTTTTATTTATGAATTAATTTAATAATAAAGTGATTTATTTCCAACTTAACTGCTTTTAAAAATAAAACAATTGATTTATGGGTTAATCAATTATTTAATCAAATTTTTATTAAAAACTATATTATTAAATAATGACAACTTGCTTTAATTAATTAAATAAGAATTTAATCAATTATTCATAGGATATTAGATTTATTGTCAAAATTAAATAATTAATAATAGATAGAATTAAATTTAATTACACAATTAAGTGGCAAATATTAAATCTAATTAATTAAATATGAAAATATTCAATTAATCAAACTTTAGGATAAATGTGATTTATTGCCAAATAATTATAAAATTAAAGATAATTATGATGATTAGGAACACTACTAGGAATATTCCCCGATGTAGAATTTAAGATAATCAATTATGATTCGATGATGTTTAAATGTGCCTTAGATTAGGACTTTGATGTCGATTTCATATGATTTGTAGATGTAGGAGGTTAATGAACATATAGCCCATTTTTGGGGTATTACACTATGTAAGAAATTGTGTGGACTTTTCACCTGCACATGAAAACATAAATAAATTAGTTTATCTTCCAAATCCTCTCAAAGAAAATAAATAGACTAACTGGTTAGAGGGTAGGAGGGTAGGTAAGTAAGAAAAATGTTGTCTTGAGAGGTCGAGGGTTCAACTCCCTCTCACCACCTTTTTCATGTAATTACTTTATTTATTATTTTATAGAATAATTATTTATTTCAAAATGAATATGCATTAAGTTTATTGAAATAAAATAACTAACAACCTAATACATTAAAATAGAATAATGACAAACATATATGCCTTTTTATTCATTTTAATTTTTTAGCATAGGGAAATTATATAAAACTAAAATTTAAGATCATACTTCCCTGATGTTTTTTTTGCGTATTTAGAACCTAAATTTTTAGGTGTCAATAGTGGCTCTTATTGGGAACGTGCATTCATGCTTGGATGCAATGAGATCCTAGTTATCTCTAGAAAAGTAGACCATAGTGAGAAAAGAAACATGAGGCTTAAATAAAAACAATAATATAAAAGTTAGAGAATAATTCCTGCTTTACGAGAAAAAGGGCTTCAAATACTGACCATGAGTTGGGAACTCTGGAATAACTTCATTAGTATCCTATAAATAATATGAATTTTCACCTTCCTTTGAAACAACCATGTAAGGTCCTAGCCATAATGCCTCAAACTTACCATGCTTCCCTTTATCTTGGTCTCTTGCATTCCATTTTAGTACCCAATCACCTTCTTTGAAAGGCCTGTATGATGCTCTTTTGTCATGAAGGGTCTTAATTTGTCGTTGTTGATATAGATTCCTTTCTTGCACTATTCTTCTCATCTCATCTAGCTCTAATAATTGGCTCAACATGTCTTCCATAAAATTTACATCCTCAAGCTCTTCTTCCTAGATGAACCTATAAACTGGCAGGAGATTGTTTAATGGTAACCTTGCTTGTTTTCCATAAACCAATTCATAAGGAGAAAAACCTATCGATCTTTTCACTGTTACCCTGTCTGCCCACAAAGCTAGACTTAGATTTGAATCCCATGCCTTCTTGTTATTGCTCAACATTCTTCTAATAATCTTTAGTATATTCTTATTGCTTGATTCTGCTTGACCGTTCCCTTGCGGATGATACAAAGATGAGTATGTGTTAGTGAATAGATTGTCCTTTTTACAATTTACCAAGTTTTCTCTATGCCCAATCTTATGAAAGAACAAAGCTATTCACAACAGTTGAGAAAGTATCACTTTATCTAACTTTCTCTTTGAATTTTCCTAAGGTACAGCTCCCTAATTTGATTTGCAATGAATTTAAAACTTATATTTTCACTTTTACCTAAAAGCACATAAGGATCTCTCACATACTCTTGGGTATTGAGGTAAAGAAACACTTACTAAACTGGTTTATTAGAACTACTACTTCTAAGAAAGAATAAACTAACAATCACTTTAATTGAAATGAATTTACAGGGGAAAACAATAATCAAATGCTTTGGATCAATAAACCAGATTCACAAAGTAATGAAAGTCCAAATACCTCAAACACCAAGTTTCCAAGTTGAATCCAAAACACAATATATATATATATATATATATATATATATATATATATATATATATATATGTATTAAGTTTTCTCCATGCACACAATCATTAAGAAACCAAAACATGTATATCTATTCTTGACTATTGTTTTTCCTCTGAGTCTCTCCTCCCTTAAAAAAAAAACCCCTTTTTCTCTTTTCTATCCGCTTATATAGAGATTACAACATGCACCCTTTCATGGGAATGCAAAACCCTTCAGCTTCTAGAATTTGAGAAGATTAAAGAATAACTTTCAAAATTACAAACAAAAAGGAATTCCAATAGAGTCTCTCCTTTCAAATGATCTGCCTTTGAGAATGTGAAGTGAACAGACTTTTCACCAGTTGACCCGAACTTGAAGATAATACATTACATCTACATGCATTGACAAGATACTTCTTCTATAAACTGATCATCTATATCGCATTAGACCTCCTTTCTGGTTTCATTCTTGTAAAAAGTCATCATCATAACGGAAAACAATGACACTAGCTTCCACTTCGAGTTTATGGAACTGTGACTAAACACCATGCAAATATATAATGAATCCATTATGCCTAACATGCCCTGCATTACTATATTTTTCTTTGCCCTGACATCACCTCTGATCGTAACATCGACTTGAGATTCATCGACACTTGTTCTCCTTAATATGTCATGACAAAAGAATTCTCTGTTCTAACTTAACAGTCACCTTCAAAGTAACCAAAACTCATTTGTTCCATCAATTTTCTATCCGTCAACACATAAGACAATAATCCTTTAATCTCTTATTTATTTATTTATGTGTTGACACACGTCAAGATCCCACTTTTTCACTAAGAATCTCCCCTATCATCCCGACAAAGCGAGAGCCGTAGATCGGGTATCTCATAAACTTTTTGGGCAACTTTCCCCAACCCCACCATGCTACGTGTCAGCCTCCCGCTTTCCCTCGATGAATCTTTGGTACCATAACGGCAAAGCGGGAGCTGTCGATCTCGTGTCTTTTAATTCCGCCACAAACAAGTTCTTCCGGTCCCACATAGACACGTGGAGGGGTCCCTCTTTGCCTCAAAGGAAAGATGACATAATCCAGGCAAAGCAGGGTCTGTTGATTTGAAATTGCACTGAATCTTCAAACATTTCAAAAATATATTATGTTTTTGTTTGACCCGAGCTCGATAAGAACATTGGAAAAACTTGCGGGAAAGTGCTCAATAGGTGTCAAGATCTCCACAATCCTGTAATGAATCTTCAACAACTTGAAGAGATAATGAAGAACATTGATCATAGCTCAGGTCCCACTGAGAAACAGGGCCCACAAATAAAGTCACGTCCATTTGATCTCACACTATAGAAAATAAAAGATACTGATTCAATAGAAGTCTTTAATTATTTTCTCGATTTTCCTTTTGATAACTCAAACTTATCAAACTTATTACTGAATTATATATAGATGTTCCTCAAACTGTGGAGGCTTTGTATTCAAATCTTCATGTAATTCGGGATGAATCAAAATAACTTCAATTTTTAATTTCTTGAATTTGAGCATTTAAACCTCCTTGAATAATTTTAATGCATAGGCTAATGTTGAAACTTTCCTTCAAAGAATGATTTCCATTTTGAGATACATCCCTAGAAGTATCCTTTACATTCTGATTTTATGGATCATAACATCATGTGAAATCCAACTGAGATAACAACATTACATTTTCATCCTTCCAGTCAACAATCTCTGGAAACACAACTTAAGATCTTCTTAATTTGCATAGCTTCAATGTAACCAAATGTCTTTCACTTGCAAGCTTTACCTTTATAGCTATCGTATACATTAGAATAGGAGAAGTCTTGTCAACTAGATTGCACACACTACCTCCATGAAGTGAATCTCTGAAATTTCAAATGCCAAACTTGTTGCATCAATCATGTGAGAAGACTTCCATCAGGTCCCTTGTACATGCCTGGAGAACATTTCACAATTTTATCTGCAAAGGATCATCAATGAGAGCATGATATCCTTGCCAGGTTGGGAACTATCACCTACCCATCATAACAAGATTTCCAAAAAGGCCCACCTAGCTTAAAGAAGGAAGAAAGACAATGACAAGGAGACCTAGCAAGAATAGCCTATCCTAGAGAGAAGCTAGATCTAGACACAGACCTAACATTAAGATCTTCCACTTTTAGCAGCCTGGTCATGAGGTAAAAAGTGGGACAACAATGAGGAAAGGAATAAATATGGTGACTCCTTAGGTAACTAATAGTATGATAGGTAGATTCCATATTTTTCATAAAATTTTGAAAATTCCTTAGATTTGAAACACATGCCATTGTCACAAAGAATATTGCAAGGTACTCCAAATATGGTAAGTATATTATCTGTCAAAAACTTGATGACCACCTTGCTTGTAGCTTGTCTTGTAGGTATAGCTTTAACCAATTTTGTAAAGTAATCTATGACAACCAATATCCACTTGTGACCTCCACTCGAAGCATTCACAATTTCCCCAATAAAGTCTATTCCCCACATTTTGAAAGGTTCCTTAGTTTGTAAAGGGACAAGGGGTAAATAACCATTGTATTTCAGTTTCCCAGAGAACTTCTAACAAGTTTCACACTTTTTAACATATTCATAACAATCTTGAAAAACATGGGGCCAATAATACCCGACTTTCAATATCTTATGAGCTGTTGTCTTAGCCGAAAAGTGACCGCTGCATACCCCATCATGTAACTCTTTAATAATTGAAATATCCTGATAGGTGTCTAAAAAAAAAAGGAGGATACAATCATTATTCTTCCAATATAGGTCTCCTTGAATCAGTACATATCTTGATGCTTGTAACTTTATAGTTATTTTCTAATTATCACTTAGACCTTCTTGACACTTCATATGTTTTAAGAAGTAGACTATGTTTGTGTCCATGGACACTATTCGATGCTCATTTCTGCACTTTCCAAATTTACTTGGTTTACTTGGGCTGCATCCAAATTTGTCTCTTCCATGAGTTTAGCCAATCCTTGTCCTCTGATTAACTTAGTGATCTGAATTTCAATATCGAATTCTTGAATCTAATTAATCCATTAACATCTTTTACTTGTGACTTTTGATTGCCTCAATATATCCTTAGTTGCTGCATTAGGTACATATGCCACAATCTTAGCTCCAACCAAATAGGGCTTGAATGATTTCACTACTTTAACTAATGCATAAGCTTTCTTTTCATGTAGATCATAGTTCAGCTTAGAACATTGTAAAGTTTTACTAAAGAAAGCTATTGGTTTCTCATATCCTTCATCATTTTTCTATAGTAAAACCGTTGCGATCATGTGGAAAGAAGCAAAGGAGAACAACTGAAATGGTTTGGAAAAATTAGAAGATTTCAAAACTAGAGCTTCTTTGATTGCTTTCTTAATGCTGGTGAATGCTTCTAAGGCCTCATCTGTCCAATTTAGAACTGCATCCTTCTTTAACATTTTTGCAACAGGTTTTATAATTTCTGAAAAATTTGGGACAAACCTTCTCACAAAGTTGATTTGTCTAAAGAAAGATTGAATCCCCTTCACATTTTTAGGAATCTGAACCTTATCAATTTCTTCAATCCTTTCTGGGTCTATTTTGAATCCTTCCCTAGAAACAATGTGACCAAGAAGTTTACCCTCGGTTACCCCAAAAGGACATTTCTTTGGGTTTAAGGATACTCCATATTCAAGGGCTCTTTTGAAATTTTTCTCTAAATGCTTGCAATGGTCTTCTACCTTCTTGGAATAAGCTGTGATTTCATTCTAATATATTACCATGATAATATCAATGAAATCCCCAAAAGCCATATCCATGGCTCTCTGAAAAGTAGCTTCGGTGTTTGTAAGTCCAGATGAAATTCTTGCATAAACATATGTACCCCATGGTGTAGTGAACATTTTTTTGTACTGTTCTTCTTCTTTAACCTTTACCCGATTGTACTCGGAGAACCCATCCATCATGGATAACAAGTCATTTCCCGTAACCTTTTGTAATAATGCCTCCATATTTGGAAATGCATAGTTGTCCTTTAATGAAGATATGTTTAGGTTTCTGAAATCTAGACAAAGCCTGATATCTCCATTTTTCTTCCTAATAGGTACCAAGTTTGAAACCCAAGTAGAGTGTCTAATTGACTTGATGATACTGGCATCCCTCATCTTGATGAGTTCCTCCTTCATCTTAGGAGCCAAATTCAGATTGATCGGTCTTTGCCTTTGTCTAAAATGCTTTGCATCAAGTCTTAGGGGTATCTCATGTTGGAACAAGTCTTCTCTATAGGCCTTAAGATCATCATATGACCAAGAAAATACATGTCTATACTTTATTAATAAACTAACAATATCAGCTCTGATTTTAGGAGTTAACTTTGTACCAATGAAAACCTCTTTAGGAGTATGTTCATTTCCTAAATTTATCTTTTCTACTTCCTCTACAGTAGTATTTTCCATGTTAACCCTACTATTAGAATCCTTATTATCAAACATCCTCTCTAATGCAACAAGACCTTTAGGAATTTTATTAGTTTTAAGTTGAATTACATCTTTTCCAAATAAAGTATCCTTTTCATCTATTGTTTCAACATAAGCATTTAAATCAATGGACTGATCTTCATACCTCTCTTCGCATGAAAGGAATTTTATGATGTCTTTGTCATCCTCAAAGATTTTCCAATTATGGATGTTATCAAATATTGTCGGTCTTGATTTGATCTCTACCTGTGCAATATCTTCACATGGAATATCATTATGCTTAACTTCTAGGTTAGCCATGAAATCGGCAAGAATATTTTTAGATCTATCTACCCAAGTTATTGAAAAAGCATCAAAACATTCTATAGAATCCCAAACTTCATTCTTGTACCTTTTTAGAGTATGATTCTTAGTAACAAACTTATCCCTAATCTAAGATACAACCAATTGAGAACCACCATAAATAGAAATTTTTTTGATACCATGCTTACTTGCTATTTTTCAACCTAGTAGGAGTGCTTCATATTCTACAGTATTGTTAGTACATTCAAAAGCTAACAAAAAAAAATATTTAAAGGATTTCCCATTTGGGGATATGAAGACTACACCTGCTCCATTACCACTTTTTCTACATGATCCATCAACAAACATTTTCCAAATGATATCACTATTTTCCTTAGCACATATGTCAATAGGACTAGTATTTTCAATGATATTTTTATGAATACTTACCTGGAAATTCTCCATGTCGGTATGGCGTAAGTGTGTAACCTGACTTGGATCAATATCTTCAATGATGTAAGTAGATCTTGGTTCCTTGTCAATCCTTATAACCCTGTCATTCACTGGGATAGAAGCATAAGATAGATCTAATTGAATATTTCCACCTACTAAATTGGACCACTGTCTAGATAATTGTTAATATGATTTAGAACAAAAGAGAGGGGGGGGGGGGGGGGGGGTGAATCAGTTGTTCTCAAGTCTAGATGTATAAAAAAAACTTTAAAACTCTTCAACAAATCAGATCCAATAACCAACAACTACTCGGTCATTACTGATTGCATAACATAAACATATAACAGTGCAATCCACTTATCCAATAGTATCTAACTTGTAAAACATAGAAATGTTCAAACCAAAACATTCACACAAGTATCAACACCAGGATTTATAGCGGAAACCCAATTTGGGAATATCAACTTTGTAACATGTTACTGTTATGTTCACTCTTTTGAAGTGAGCTCGGTGAAAAGCCAACCTTGTCAAAGGTTACAAACACATTGTTAGGTGTGACCTGCTTAAAGGATTTAAACCACTTTGTTAAAAGTGCGCCTTGTTATAGGACTTACATACACTCCATTAGAATGCAACCTTGTTCAAAGGATTTATACAAATGACAGTTAGGTCAATGTCTATTAAAAGGATTTTGACTGATACAATGGTTAGAAAGTAGCAGTAGTAAGATCTAAAAAACATACAACTCACTTTTCAAATATCAGATCCAATTCTGTACATATATGATGGTTACTGACTGTGAACCTTTACCATCACCATCATTGATCTACTTGGAACTCTCTTCAAGAAATCATAACAATTCTACTTCAGCCTTCTCTTCTTATATAGTCAATAACATCAACAATACTTCCAGCATCCTCTCTCCTATTAACCTCAAGCTTAGGTTTCCTTAATACTTCCTCAATTAGCTCAATACATCTTTTTCTACTTAATCTCCTTCGTAGATCTTAGCGTTAGGTCAGATTCATTGAATCCTTCGTACTTTATGTTCTTCCGCTATCCTTCTAGAAATATCTCAAATCTCTTAATAGATTTATAATAAAATGTTTTACAGTGCATTAAATGCTTTCATACAATCAATAAATAAAGTCAACACATTTTACATAATCCAAGAATTCAATGATGTCGGCTGGAAATATGAATTCTTCCCCAAATGTAAATTACTAACGCTTGGTCAATACAGTGTTCAACTCCTTGGTCTTCATTAGAAATCTCGGTCACCTCAAAAACTATTTCCTCGGCTAATACTAATGTTTGGTCAACACTGAATTTACTCAGCATATACTAGCTCGGTCGCCACTAACATCACTTGACTTAAACTTAGATTTATTCATTTGTTCTTGGTTATGCCTACCAGTTTAGTCTTCATTCATACTTATATAAACAATACATTATCTTCTCATTGTGCTACATAATTAAGTACTCATTGAAATATCAAGATAACTCAACCTTTCCTTAGGTGCCATTGTTACCAACCTGTTGGAAATATTCAGGAATTAACCGAGTTACTAAGAGGGGAGGGGTGAATCAGTAACTCCAAATTTTCTTTCAATTTAACATGTAATTTATTTTGAACCTTTGCATACAGAAAGCATGAAACTTAAATGTATTCACAATAATGACACATAGATTTGGTTACCCATAAACCTTCCAAAAAGAAAGTAAAACTGGGGTGGGGATGAAACCCACAAAGCTTTAATACTGTAGAATAAAGTTGGCCAGTTAAGGCTTACAATTTGATCACTTCTAATGATCTGCCCTGTTAGGAGCAATAAGGATTGCTAAATCCACCCTGTTAAAGGATTTACAAAACATACAATGAAGTATGCACTCGGTAAAGAGATTTTACAAAAGACTGTTAAGTCTACCCGGTTAAAGGATTTAGTACTGATTCACTTGTTAGGATGAAACAGTAGATCTCTAGCTTTGCAACTGGATTGCTGATTGAGATTCGCTGATGTACTGATCACCTTCTATGATGAATTTGTCTTTGTTGTTCCTTATACTGCTGAAGCCCTTTGTAATTCGCTTATCTCTGCCTTTCTTTCTTTTTCACATATATGCTTCTTACTTTTCTTTTTTTTTGACATTTTTACAATATTGTTTATATACAAGTCTTAAACAATTAATTACAATTACAATTACAAAGTCAGCTTTGACAAATAAACATATGTGCTACTAAGTCGGCCCAAGTATGGTTACACAGTTCCTACAAACTAACTCGGTGACTTTCTGATACTTGGCGTCCACTGCATTACTCGGCATCGTCATGCACTTGGTAGAAGTGAAGGCATGGTTCATACTGATCACTCGGTAGGTTTTGAACTCGGTAAATACTGGTGACTCGGTAGACATGATGTTACTCGGTTTACACTGTCCTGTTCGGTTTGCACTGTCTACTCGGTTTGCACCCAGAATGCAAATAAGTGTTGTCACTAGTGGCAATTCTGCTTAATGCCAACAATCTCCCCCTTTGGCATTAGTGACAAAAACACTTATTGGCCAAAACTTATATACATGAATCATGCTGAGTTTTATTTTGATTTTTCAAAATTTGTCTTTGTTATAGAGCTTTATACATTGTCTCCCCCTTTCAATGTGCTAACTGTTTCTATACAAATCTTCTTCTATACATATATCTCCCTCTATACATATCTCCCCCTTTTTGACGATAATGCCAAAGGTGTATATACAAGTTATTTAAAGAGAGAATCCAAAATTTGATAGAAAATCAGAATGTACCTTAATTATTAGTGCCAGGGTTCTGTCCCAACTTTCTTACAGAATCTTACATGTTTGGATTACAATTTGGACTTCTGTAGAGAGTTCAATCATGTGATCTGCTATAGAGACCTGATTGTCATGAATCAATGTTTTGGAATGTTCAATGTGCTTATACATTGTATTCATGATGGGAAGGATCATGTGTTGGATGTCTAGCAGTGTGGACCGGATCCTTGTGTCTTCTTTCAGTAGATCAGACTGCATGTTTGATAGGTGTGAGATTTTCATGTGATGAGCAGAGCTTGAACTTGGTTCAAGTTGCAGCTTCTGTATGCTAATCTTCATATCCTCATCCATTTTATTCATTTTATCCTTAACATCCTTTGTGAACTCGGCAATATTGCACAATCTGGCCAAAAGAGAGGTAGCATTCAAATAGATAGATTCAATGTTTGACAAAACTGAAGACAATTCTACTTGGTTAATAGCTATGTACTGAGCAATGTGCTCAAGCACTTTATTATTGAATCTCTTCTTGGCTCTTTCAACTAACTTTTCTATCCCAGATGAATCCTCATTGTATTTATTAACTGCTTCTGCTAATTGTAGCAAAATATGTTGGGAGGAGTCTACTTTAATACCTAATGCATCAGACAAAATGTCCTTAGCATCCTTGATGATTTGATATTCCTTGTCTCTCTCCTCTTTAAGCTTCTTTTGTTTTGCTTTCCTTTGGAGGATCTCACCTATATTTTGCATTTGGTCTGCTGATAGATTTGCAAAATCTAATGTAGGAATCTCTATCTCTTCATCTAGGTCTATATCCTCTACTACATTTTTACCCAAAAATTTTATACTCGGTAGAGCCTTAGGCTTATCTGTACTTAATGCCTTGGTAGTAGTGATAGTAGATATAGTAGGGCTAGCTATAGAGACTGGTATAATTTCTACTGGAGAACTTAAAATATTTACACTTGAAGATTCAAAAACTGGAAAACTTACTGTTGGAAAACTTGATGATGCGGGAGACTGCAACTCGGTAGAAGAAATGATAGTTTCTTCTGTTGTTGCTATAGATGATTGGACAAATGTTGAAGTTGTCACAACCATGCTTGAAGGTGTCTCCGGGCTGGATGTAGAAACTTTTACTGGAGAGGTAGGAAGGGATGCAATGACTTCTACTGCTATCCTCACCGTATCATCTACCTTAGTGTCTTCTTCTTGTTCATCACTGTCATCTTCAATATCTTTTATTATGACTGTTTCAATACTCGGTTGGTGAAGGTGGTATATGTTCTTCCATGTAGCATTTGCAGCCTTCACAACCGATTCAATATTGTTGATCAAAATCAAACAAGTATTGAACTTTAATGTCATCTTACTTTCATTTTCTTTTAATGCCTTCTTTACTTCATCATTTTTCAAGCTCGGCATTAATTGTCTCAGGGTTTGATCAAATATATCTATCACAGTTTGCTTTGCATTGCTCCATCTCATTTTTATTGGATTTAATAGAACTGCTGGAACCTGTGGGGCTATTTCTTCAGGAGAGTATTTCCACTGTCCCATCTTTTCAATAACAACATCTTCTATTTCCTTCTATTCTATTTCCGATCTGGTTTCATATCTAAAAGATTTTATGTTACTTACTCTAGATCCTGATCCGTCTCTAAAGAGTTTGATCTTTTCTTGAAAGTTTAGAGGAGGCCTTTTGAATGCTATGTCTTTATCTGCCTTGTCTGCCTTGTCTGCCTTGCCTTTTGCATTTCTCCTTGGAAATACAATAGTGGGAGGCTTAGGTGCCTTAGTGATGAATACCTTTCCTTTCTTCTTTGTAGGTTCTGGTTCCTCTATTTTCTCATCCTTTTCCTCTTCTTCTTCATCTTTTTCTTCTTTGTCCTCGATTATCATTTGCATTTTGGCTATCCTCTTCTTTCCTTTGTTTACCGCCTATGGAAGCTTTATGCTTAGTTCAATTCTTACCTTAGCTTCATCATATGTTCCAAAATATGGAGCTTTGGGATTGACAGGCTGATTAAGAAGAGCTTCAATGATATTCTTGGTTTCATCAATATTTACCTCATAAGGAAGAGGTTTTACATATACAGTCCTCGGTTTAGCTGCTTGAATATATACATTATCACAATCCACCATAAAACAAATGTCATCTTTGTAATCTTCCACCAACTTCTGTGGAATCCGGAATCTGTCATTTATTTTCTCCTTGAAAGACTCAAAATAATTATCCATGATGCTTTCAAAATTTTCACCCATTTCTGAGATGTATTCATTTATTTCATAAAGTGCTGGCACATCTTTTCTCCATACAACTTTTCCTTTAGAAGGGAAGAATTTCTGAACATAGAAGAATAAACAGACCAATAAGGATCCAAGCTTACATGGATTGTTTTTGGAAGTTTGAATGCTTTCCATGTTTTTGTTAAACTGCTTTAACAATAAGTCTGCTAGGTCAAATGTTAAGTTATTCTTGACCACTTTGTATGCTAGGTCGATAGCTTCACAGGAGACACTATTCTATCGACTAGAACTATAAATCTTATGGGCAATGATGTGTGTACCAAACTTCAGTTCAGCATCGGTAATGCTACTAACTTTCATGCCTCTACCGTCCCACTCAGCTAGGGTTTTCTTCTCTAGTTCCGTCCGACCTAGGGTTTTGGTAGTTTTTGCTTTGTTCAACATGGGAAGACCAGTGATTTGATGAATCATCTTCTTTGTGATCTCTATGGGTTGCTCAAGCCAAATCTTGCCATCATGTACACGGCTGAGAATGTATCTAACCCATTTATCTTGAAAGTTTTGAGGTAGATGTGCAATGTGAACTAAACCTTTATCTTCCAGATGTTTGTGCTCGAGTTTCAAAATACCATCCACACACAGTTCTTCACGCACAGTATCTAATTCTAGGTTCCCCATTTCATGAATTGAATAGTTGAAATGATTGCGGATATCGTTAATAAGTAGTACCTTAGGAGGAATCTGAGATTGAGCTCCGTTCGAATCTAGGGCTGCTGCAATTGTGGGCACGATCTTGAAATCTGGTGCTTTCCATTCCCCTTGGACTAACATATCAGATCCTTTCTTCACTGAAGTGCTGGATGATGCCATGGTAGCTCACAGAAAATTCCTTTCACAAAAGTGTTGAATCGCTGGGTTGCTCTTGAAATTTTCTACTCTCAAAGTGCTAAAGGTTCGCGGTGAAGAATGAGTTCGATTACTTGCTTTTTGTTTATAACTCTGTCATTAATGCTCAGTACAAATTAGGGTATGAATTCTGATAGACTGTCACCCACTAAGAATTAATTGCTCGGTAAAGACTTCGTAACTCGGTGAACTTGAGAATTCATATTGCTCTTACCTCGCTCGGTAAAGACGGGTACCGACCTTGCTTGGTAAAGACTGATACCAACCTCCCTGTGATCTTACTGCATCTTGTATGCTGATTTAGATCTTTCTATTAATTTGGTTCTGGAACTGCTTGAGATTGGTCTATGAGAATACAGTTCTAGTGCTTTCTTGGAAATTTAGTTTGAGTCGGTAGAGCCATCCATTCCATTACTTGGACTGGATTGCTCGGTAGATTTAGGAATCCATTTTTGTCTCACCTATTTCCTGACCTTAGTTGCTTCATTCTTCTTTCCATCTTCAACTTCACTAGCATTCATGCAATTTCTGGCTATGTGACCTAGTTTAGTGCATTTGAAGCATCTTACGGTAGTATCTCTTTTCCTTAGATGATGTTTTATGCAATTCATGCCAATGTGTCCATATTCTCCACAGTAATGACATCTACACCAGGTGTTGTAGTCCCATCCAAACATTGCTTTCATAATTTGTTCTGTTGGATTAAATGTCTTGGATCTGCACTCGGATGCCTTCTGACCTTGTTTGTTGCACTTGTGACAATTACCTCTGAATCTTGGTTTTTCCCTGCATTCATTTGCTTTGTGACCAGGTTGATTGCAGCTGTAACATTTTCCATTGAATTCTACTTTTTCATTGTTCCAACATTTATTTGAAGTACGTCCTATTTTACCACAATGATTACAAGTAGGTTTTTGATTTCTTTGAGTACCTTGCTTAGAAGATTCGCCTTCTCCTTTGTATCCAAGTCCTGCTTTTTCTTTTTACCTATGAAGATTTCGCTCATACAGCTGATTCAAGTCTTCTTGACTTTTCAGCATTCCTTCATTGATTTGTTTTTCAGCGTTTAGGTCATCCACCAATCTTAGATTGATTTCCTTTTCAGATCTTAGTTCTTCTCTTGTGCTTTCTATTTCTGATCTTAGATTCAAAATTTCCTCATTTGTATGAGAGATCTGATCAATTAGGTTTTCTAGCTGAAGGGTTTTATTTTGGACTTCAATGTTCCTTCCATCTAATTCATCTTTCAACTTGTTTCTTTGTTCCAAGATCTTACAGAATCTTGTAGAGTGTAGCTCTTGTTCTCTTTTTAATTTTCTCACTTCTTCCTGCAGAGACCCATTCTTTTCTAGGAGTTCTTTGACAGCATTGTTTGCTTCATCTGAGTTATTTGAGGGAAAAAGATCTTCAATCTTTTCTTCAATGTAATTCTGATCATTCATCTGATTTGCAAGTTCCTTCCTTCTTCTTAGGGATTGGGAAAGATGTTCTTTTGTTTCCTTGAGTTTAGCTATGGCCATTTCCAGATCTAGCTTTTCATTTTCAATCACCTTGTTCAGTTTGAATACCTCCATTGTCCTGGATCTTTGCTCAAGCTAGTTAAGCTTTATCTTGAGAACCAATGCTGCTCTGATACCAATTGTTGGAAATATTCAGGAATTAACCGAGTTACTAAGAGGGGAGGGGTGAATCAGTAACTCCAAATTTTCTTTCAATTTAACATGTAATTTATTTTGAACCTTTGCATACAGAAAGCATGAAACTTAAATGTATTCACAATAATGACACATAGATTTGGTTACCCAGAAACCTTCCAAAAAGAAAGTAAAACTGGGGTGGGGATGAAACCCACAAAGCTTTAATACTGCAGAATAAAGTTGGCCGGTTAAGGCTTACAATTTGATCACTTCTGATGATCTGCCCTGTTAGGAGCAATAAGGATTGCTAAATCCACCCTGTTAAAGGATTTACAAAACATACAATGAAGTATGCACTCGGTAAAGAGATTTTACAAAAGACTGTTACGTCTACCTGGTTAAAGGATTTAGTACTGATTCACCTGTTAGGATGAAACAGTAGATCTCTGGCTTTGCAATTGGATTGCTGATTGAGATTCGCTGATGTATTGATCACCTTCTGTGATGAATTTGTCTTTGCTGTTCCTTATACTGCTGAAGCCCTTTGTAATTCACTTATCTTTGCCTTTCTTTCTTTTTCACATATATGCTTCTTACTTTTTTTTTTTTTGACATTTTTACAATATTGTTTATATACAAGTCTTAAACAATTAATTACAATTACAATTACAAAGTCGGCTTTGACAAATAAACATATGTGCTACTAAGTCGGCCCAAGTATGGTTACACGGTTCCTGCAAACTAACTCGGTGACTTTCTGATACTCGGCATCCACTGCATTACTCGGCATCATCATGCACTCGGTAGAAGTGAAGGCACGGTTCATACTGATCACTCGGTAGGTTTTGAACTTGGTAAATACTGGTGACTCGGTAGACATGATGTTACTTGGTTTACACTGTCCTGTTCGGTTTGCACTGTCTGCTTGGTTTGCACTGTCTACTCGGTTTGCACTGTCTGCTCGGTTTGCACTGTCTGCTCGATTTGCACTGTCTGCTCGGTTTGCACTGTCTGCTCGGTTTGCACCCAGAATGCAAATAAGTGTTGTCACTAGTGGCAATTCTGCTTAATGCCAACACAACCTTGCCTTTCCCCTTCACAACAATCAAATAGATATAGTAATTTCTTAAATAGAAATAGTCTTACCAATTAAGGTTTGACATCAATGACAATACAACAATTGCTTCAATTGCAATTTCCAACAATCTCCCTCTTTGGCATTGATGGAAACACCATATGAATATCACATGAATTACCAACCAATCCAAAACTTATCTATCCATCAGAAATATTTATAATATCCTTAGCTTCATTCTAATATAGAATCAATTAGCCATGCTTGTATGACCGTCCACTGAATCTCTCCCTCTTACTTGATCTTCCATGAAAATTTCATTCTGTGTATTCATATGTGATCATCTCCCTCTTTGACAAAAATGCCAAAGCAACAACTAAAACATACATCTTGCAGATGTACATATCTTCTTTTCAGTTCAATAACAATATTTCTCCCTCTATCATCTTTTCTTATGACTGATTCTTGGCTTTGCTATACTTTTCACAACTCTAGGCTGCTCCTAAAGTGTGACCTGTCTCTGCATCAACTTGTTAGATATTCTTTGCAGCACATTTGATGCAATGGTCCTAGCTTGACTAGCCAGCCTCAGTTAGGGGAAGGACCCCTAATTGACCTCTCAGATATTCATGAGCTTCTATAGGTAAAGCTTTAGTGAATATATCTGCTAGTTTTTCCTTTGTATTCACATATTCCATTCAGACCTTTTTAGCTTGTACCAGTTCTCTCAAGTAATAATACTTGATTGCAATGTGATTGGTCTTTGTGTGCATCATTGGATTCTTAGAGATGTTGATAGAACTTGTGTTGTCACAGAAAATGAAAATTGGTTTAGTGATTTCTTCTTTCATGCCTACCAATAATTGCTTTATCCATACGAAGTTTGAATAGTTCACAGCTATAGCCACATATTCAAGTTCAATAGTAGATTGGGAAATGCAATTTTTTTTTTTGCTTGTCTAGGAAACTAATCTTTGTCCAAGAAAGAAAGCCCAACCACTAGTACTCTTTCTATCATCTACATTTCCTACCCAATCAGCATCAGTATACACTCTTAGTTCAAACTTTTCATGCTTCTTGTAGTACAACCCATAGTCAGCTGTCCCTTTCAAATATTTCATTATTCTTTTGACAACCATAATGTGAGTTTCCTTAGGATTGGAAGGTAAACTTTCCACTATCCCAATAGCTAAAGAAATATCTGCTCTTCTATGTACAACATACTGTAGCTTTCCAATCATAGATCTATACAAAGTTTGATTTACTTCTACAACATCATCATTTTTAGACAACTTTTGTCTAGTAGCCATGGGAGTACTTACTGGCCTTGAATCTTCCATACCAAAGGTTTTTAGTATCTCATGAACATATTTAGACTGAGTGATGAAAATTCATTTCTCCATCTGATAAACTTGTAAACCAACAAAAAATTTGATCTCCCCAAACATACTCATTTCAAATTCAGTTTGCATGTCATTTGAAAATTTCTCATGCAAGGCATCTTGTCCACCAAATATAATATCATCTACAAAGATCTTAGCTAACAAGATTCCTTTACCTTATTCATCTTTTATGTATAGATTTCTTGTGTCATTTGTCCTTGATAATCCAATCTATATTAGGTAGTTGTGGTCTCTCATACCATGCTCTGGGAGCTTGTTTTAGTCGATACAATGCTTTATTCAGTTTGCAAACCATGTGTCTTTTGTTTGGATCAACAAATCCTTTTGGCTGTTCAATATAAACTTCTTCTTCTAATATACCATTTAAAAATTTAGTCTTAACATCCATTTGGTATACCTTGGAATCTTTATAGGTAGCATATGCAAGTAGGGTTCTTACTCCTTCCAATCTAGCTATAGGGGAAAATGTCTTCCCATAATCTATTCCTTCTTCTTGTGTGTAGCCTTTGCATACTAGCCTAGATTTTTTTCTTGTGATTTGACCATGCTCATTCAGCTTATTTTGGAATACCCACTTTGTCCCAATGACATTCTTATTTTCTGGTCTTGGCACCAGAGTCCAGGTATCATTCTTCTCTATCTGGTCTATCTCTTCATTCATTTCTTGTATCTAGTCTTCATTTTCTAATGCCTCCTTAATTTGTTGTCTTAGGCTCAAATTCACATAGTAAACATGTTGGATCTCTTATCTTACTTCAGGTCAGAACTCCAATATCTTTGTCTCCAATAATATATTCAGCTTGTGATGTCTCCTTACATATTGTGCTAGAACAGGTTTTTCTCTCCTTTCATTTTTTTCTTCAGGTTCACCAACAAGATTATCAAATTTAGCTTCTGAATGCTCCACAACCTCTACCTGATACTCAACAGCTTCTTCCTATTGCTCAACATGTTCTTCTTCTCTCTCAGCATTATTTTCCTGATGCTTGGCATTCCTTACTCGAGACTCAACATCAGGTGCAAGTGTGTCACTTGCCTCTCCTTCCTCTATATACACAAAAGATTTGTAATCATCTGATTCTCTTTTACTGTCAGCTTTATTTTTCTCATCATACTCATCAACCATGACATTCACACTTTACATAATTTTGTTAGTGTTAGAGTTCAAACACTTATAAGGTTTACTTTTTGTGGAATAGCCTAGGAATATACCCTCATTGCTTTTAGCATCAAATTTTCCATTCCTATTTTCCTTTAGTATGTAGCATTTACTTCCAAAAATTCTAAAATACTTTACATTAGGTGCATACCCATGCCATAACTCATAAGGTGTCAGATTTTTACCTTTTTTTATCTTTATTCAGTTAAGAGTATAAACAACTATACTTACAGCTTCTTTCCAGTACTTTTGTGCAACATTTTTTTCAATCATTAATGTCCTTGCACAATCCAAGATAGATCTTTTCCTTCTCTCTACTATACCATTTTGTGGAGGAGTTCTAGGTGCAGACATCTATCTTTTGATCCCTCTATCATTGCAAAATAGATTAAATTCATTGGATATAAATTCTCCACCTCAATCAGATCTCAGACACTTCAGGTTCCTACCTGTCTCCTTTTCAACCTTAGCCAAATACCACTTAAAAAATTGAAAAACATCAAATTTTCCTTTAAGAACATTACATGCATCATTCTGGTATAATCATCAACAAATAGGATAAAATATCTAGCACCACAATAGCTTTGTACACCCATTAGTCCATAAAGGTCAGTATGAACCAAATCTAAGGTATTCTCAGAATTAAAAGTTTTTCTCTTGAAACTAGACTTTGTTATCTTACCCAACTAACATTCTTTGCACATTACATTCTCAGGTTTCTTCAATCTAGGTAGACCTCTCACTTTATTTTTCTTTCTAATTTCTACCCGATTATCAAAGTTAACATGACATAGCTACTTATGCCATAACCAAATATCATCAAGTTGTGCAATCATACATGTTTCTTCAGATAGGTCTAGATAGAACAAATTATGTCTTGTATGTTCTCCACTTCCAATCAGTTCACCAGTGACATCAAATATTTTGGCCTTCCTATGATGAAATTCCACTCGGTAGGCAATGCTATTAAGTTGTGCAACACTCAGTAGATTATAGTTAAGACCCTCAACCCAATAAGCATTTTCACAAGTGATCTTATCAGTCAGCTTAATCAATCCTTTTCCTCTAATAGGACATGGTGCATCATTACCAAATTTCACACTCCTACCTTTATAATGATCTAAGGTATCAAACTTACTTTTTTCACCAGTCATGTGATGTGAACAAACATTGTCAATAATCCATTTATCATTTTTGTTCACATAAGATATCAATGCAGTTTTCTCATCCTCATCAAATTCATCTTTCATTGCAACATAGACAACCTCAATTTCAAAATCATCACTAATATCAGTGTCAGTCTCTTCTTCGACAATATAGAAGGATTTCTTACCTTTTCCTTTTTAGTCCTTGTATCTTTGGTAACCTCTATCTTCTCTTTTGTCTTTATGCTTGCTATCTCTTTCTTCATCCTTATCATTCCTATCAGGACATCTAGTAGCTATATGACCAACTTTATTACATGAAAAACATATAATAGGGAGTTTACCTTTGTACTTTCCTTTTTACCTTTTTAGTCTTCTAGCCATAAGAGCTTCTAGATCCTCAAGTTCTTCATCAGATGTGTCACTGTCACTTTCACTTTCACTTTCACTGATGCATCTTTCTTTTTCCTTCTTTGACTTACTCAGAACCATTTGTGACTTAAAAGCATATTCAACATTACCAACATTGAAGTTATCATAGTTAGAAAGTTCAAAAGAAGTAAGCTTACCAACCAAACTTTCCAAAGTAAGAGCATTGTTAGGGTTACATCTAGATTCTTGAATTGCTAAAATTTTGATGGCATAGATAGGACACAAAGTTCTCAATACTTTTCCAATTACAGTTTCATCATCAATACTTCCATTTTCTCCTCTAATAGCATTTACAACTTCTTTTATTCTACCACAATATTGTGCAATATTCTCACCTTCTTGCATTCTCATTTCATCAAATTTACCTCTTAGGCTCTCGACTTTTCTCTCAATACATTTATGTCACCGCCATAGATGTTTGCAAGGGTGTCCCACATTTTCCTTGCATTACTATAGTCTTTGATGTCTTCAAATTATGGATAACTTAGGGAAAACACAATCTCCAACATTGCTTGGTTGTGCTCTTGTTTAACTTTCATTTCCTCAGCAGTCAGAGGTGCAATAGGTGTGACATAGTTATGTTCAATGTAATATTTTACAGAATCACCAATATCGGCCAGATGCAGCTTCATCAAGCTTTTCCATGCAAGGAAGTTCTCCTTATTCAGCTTCGGTACCTCCTTCTTACACATCTTGATCATTTGCTTCAAGTACCTTCAAACTCATTCTCTATAAGCACCAATAGCTCTGATACTAATTGTTAATATGATTTAGAACAACAGAAGGGGGGGGGGGGGGGTGAATTAGTTGTTCTTAGGTCTAGATGTATAAAACAAACTTTAAAACTCTTCAACAAATCAAATCCAATAATCAACAACTACTTGGTCATTATTGATTGCATAACAAAAACATATAACGTTGCAGTCCACTTATCCAATAGTAGCAAACTTGTAAAACATAAAAATGTTCAAACCAAAACAATCACACTAGTATCAACACAAGGATTTATAGTGGAAACCCAATTTGGAAAAAACTACTTTGTAACATGTTACTATTATGTTCACTCTTCTGAAGTGAGCTCTGTGAAAAGCCAACCCTATCAAAGGTTACAAACACACTGTCAGGTGTGACCCGGTTAAAGGATTTAAACCACTCTGTTAAAAGTGTGCCTTGTTATAAGACTTACATACACTCCATTAGAATGCAACCTTGTTCAAAGGATTTATACAAATGACTGTTAGGTCAACCTGTAGTACCCCTACCCCTAGTCTGATTTTATTAATGTTATGATTACTTTAGGATGTTAGATTATATGTTAGGAAATCATCAATGCTTATGATTTCACTGACCCCATACTTGCATGTGTATGGTTGATGTGTTTTTTTCACATTTTTATTTGACATGCCTGATGTGGTTGAGGGACAGAGTCGTAGTTACTTGCTTGCGAGATCCACATGATCGGCCGATCCCCATCATTGTCTGTTAAATATTTATATATGTTTGTACATGCGGGTGTTGTATGTAGGTTCGCAGGTACTGGGCATCGTCTTCCCTGAATTGTTAGGACGAGCATGCCCTATCACAATATCTTAGATGGTAAAAGAGGGGAGATAACACGGATCTAAAACCCTAACCCAAACCCATTTATCCTAGTTGTTGGATAAGTATCTGTTGACTACCCTATCCAAGTTTGTCAGGTTGGCAAAGTTCGTGGATTCCTTTTTGGTGTTGCTTGGTTTTAGTTTTGTTTGATTTTATGTCGTATGATTTCAGTTGATTTGTGGTGATGTGAGTGATTTTATATGTTTATTCATTTATTGATTATAGTAGAAATATGTTTGTTTAGATCATTTTATGTGATTATCAATGTTAGGTGCATAGTTGAATTTAATGAATAAATATGCTCCCAGGATTTAATTGAGAAAATTAGATTAAAGTTAATTATGTGAGTATTTGGGAAATTAATATCATAGTTGAAAAATAAGGTTAAATTTATTTCCAATGTTATTGTATGATTATTAATTAATTAAGAATCAAATATTAGGATATTTGGTTTTAATTAATTAATTATCTGAAAATATAATTTAGTATTGTTCATTTAGTTGCATGATTTAATGATGTTAGGAATATCAAATTATTTAATAATAGATTTTATTATTAACATGTGCTTTATTTAGTTTGAAAGTGATTTGATTGAAAATGGTGACAACTTATCTTTAGGAGACTAAGTTGAGTTGTGCACAATTATATTTATTTTTAATTATTAATTAGTATTTTCTCTCAACAAAGTGGGAGAGTTGGATTAGGAGTCATTTGTGAGTCATCTAGGGTTTAGCTTGATTGGTGGAATTGATTTCCAAATAGAGGGAGTTTGCATTCATTTGAGATTAGACAGGTTTTGGGAGAAGATTTTTGAAAGAGCTTTTGTGCTTGGAATTTTTGAAGATTGTGGATTGTTGTGGCTGCTTGTTGATTTGGGGTTTGATTGTGCATCTAGATTTGGTTCCTGCTTTCAACATGGTTTTCAAATCTGCAGGTAGGATTGGTTTTGGAGGAAATCTCATTCAGGTCTTCAATATGGGTTTCAGTATAGATTCTAGCATTGGATCCAAGGTAGGATTTGTAATTCTTTTTGTGTGTTTTCTGTTAATTCATCTGGTTAAATTCTGTGTCTGAGTAGATCTAGATTAGTCTCTTTAGATCTGTATGTTTTCTTGAATTTTGGGTATTAGAGAAACCCCAGATTTGATATTTGATGTTTTTATGATTACTTGGCACTGTATTGTTATGCTGGAAAAATTTCATCTTAAGGTTGCTTATAGTTTGCTTGTAAAATGAAAAAATTGATCCTGGATTATAGTAGAACTATAGTGTTGGTAGGAAAATTAATCCCCTTATGGAAGGAAAATGATTTGTTTGAAAAGACCCAATTTGGGGAGAAAATCCAATTTTGGTAAATAATTATATTCTGTGTAAAAGTAAAATATAGTCAAAATGCACCTGTCAAAAGTTGAAATTTAGTGCATGGTTATAGTGTATAAATTTGTTAAAATATGTCTTTTTTAAGAAGAATATATTCTCTATCATTGGAATCCCAATTCAAAATTGTTGAAAAAGGGGAAATTTACAATCTGTTAAAATATGCTTAATTTATTCTGTGTTTATTTTATAATTTTTGAATTTAATGAGAAAATAACTGTGCATGAATTAATTTATGAAATTAATTCTCATTAAGAAAATATATATATATTCATAAATTATATTTTTACCAATTTATATTGGTTGAGATTCATTTTAAAATATAAATATATATACAAAAAAAAAAAACATTGTTCAATGTTTGTTTTAAAAAAAAATTTATTTGCATTTAATTTAAGGTACCTTTGGTACCAACGCTGGCAGGGTACCTGTGCATGCAAGTACATTGCGCACGACAATACCTGTCATGCGCAGGTGAAGGTACTGCGCATAGGGTTTGGGGGGACGCGCGTGGGACCCGCTCCCCACCCACTTACTTTGTTAAAAGTTGTTTTAATTAAAAGTTTAAATTAATTTTTATTTAGTTTGTTTATTTTTATTAAATATCATTTGTTAATTTTTATTTATTTTGTTAACAAATTTTATTTTGTAATATGTTATTTTGTAATAATATTGTAATATGTTATATTTGATTTATTAATAATTTATATAATGATTTATATGAATTGTTAATTAATTAATATATAATATATTTATAATTTGTAATAAAGTAATTAATAATTTATTTTTATTTTTTTTATATGAAATTAGTTGGATTTGTATGATGTTAAAGTGTTAAATGTATTAATTTTTGTTAGTATATTTTAATATTTGGCATTAATTAAATTTGTTATTGGGATTCATTTCTAATAATGCTTTTCATTTAATTGTTATTAAATTAATAATAATTAGGGAATTAGATTTTAATTGTCACTATTATTGTTTAGTGAATTTCTTTTATTGATGAATTGAATTAGGTCCAGTTAGCAATTAGATTTGAGTTTTATCAGCCAAATAGGTTATGAGATTATCATATAATCTAGACTAGGAATGTTATATATTTATATTGTTTAATTTTGGTCATTGATAAGTATGCAGTTATATGTTTGAACTAAATTTCTATTTAAGCATTAGACTGTTAAAGTTCTTTGTTATTGATATATGTGCATCATATTACTATTGAAATTGGGCTTTTCCATCATGGCAAACCTATAGGATGATTATAAAGAAATGTCTTTAATTTTTGGATTATTATAATGATTATGTTAAGTATTTCTTAATAGAGTTATGTATATTTGCATGTGGATTCAGTTATGATCAAAATAGGACTTTAAATGCTTATGGATTAATTTCCAATTTTCTATGATGCAAATGTGTCTTCTTCATGTCTGGAGTGTCTTCTTTTTCTTAATGTGTTTTGGGGCATTAGATGACCTAGGAGGATATAGAGGTTGGGGTATGTGTCAGATGTTCTATCTCAGCTATGTTTTGATGTGTGTATTTTTATCTAATTATCACTCCTGTTTGACCATTTGGGCTCATGTTGTATTGAGTTTTACTTCATATTCTATAGAGGAGAATATGGTATTGACTGTTTATGTTTGATCCACGGGATCATATGTATATATTCTTTTGTGAATAGTTTGAGAGTGTTTTGTGATATCATGGTTATGTGAGAACCAGTATGTTCTTGTTGTTTTGTGGAGCAGTCCTGAGGGACATTGTTATCTTTTTGTGATCTATGTGAGATCTATGAGCCTAGGGTAGTTTACCTAGATATGTAGTAGGAGGTGGCTTGCAATAAGTGCCAGGGCCCACAAGTGGCTGCCAGGATCACTTATTGTTAAGTATATTAATTAAGAGATAACATATTATAACATTGAGAGATTTTAAAATGAACCTAAGTTTCCTCTCCCTAGCTTAGTGCTAGTACAGACTAAGGTGGGAATGGAGAAGATGCTTGCCACCTTGAGAGGTGTGTGTCTAGCATAGTTAATGGCTTCATCTGTATGAGAAGTCATTGCTCCATGTATGGTCACTTGAGTGCCGGGATCCAGAGTGATTACCAAGATGAGACTCAAGGGTTAGACGTACATGATGACACCTGCCTATGCATAGTCTAGTTATTCTACATGTGTCAGTTGCCTCTGGAATAGTGAGTCTTTCATATCATTATACTTCCTCACCTTGAGTTAGAGAGCTTTCAGGATCCTTTCCTTAGCTTGTTCTATTTGATGTTTGTTACCCGAGTGGGGTCCATTGTTATCTCCTCAGCATGGTGGGAGTGGACCATTTAGGTTCACGAGGTCAGGTGGTAGTGGTTCTTTTACCATTTGAGAATTTTGACGTTCGTGCACCAATGCTGGATGATCTTCCTTGTTGCAGTTGTTCCCTCTTGATCCTCATTATTGGAGAGATGTTCTTCTTCTTGATCCTCTTCCTTGTGATCTTGTACCTTTGTATTAGTTCTTCAGAGATGTCTTGAGATCTTCTTTTTAGTTATTGTATTACATACCTTGTGACATGTACAGTGGATGTAGATTTATGGATACCTTTTGGTATCAGATGTATTGATGTTATCTTCTAAGTGATGTTGATTTTATCTTTCATTGGTTTACGTGAGTTTCATAATTTTACCTATTCTATATTATTAATTAATGTTAAAGTAATCATCGTCAAGGAACCCTTGAGAATTGTAACCTATGTTGGTTGTTTATGTTATGTGAATTAATGGTAATTGCTTTCGCATTGAGGCTTATCATGTATGTTAACTTTTAAAAAAAAATTACTCTGCAAACTTAGATGCATGTTTAGGTTAAGTTCTTTTGGGTTCCCTAGCAAGGCATTACACAACCTCTATTAAAAGTATTTTGAATGATACAATGGTTAGAAAGTAGCAGTAGTATTGATCTGAAAAACATACAACTCACTTTGCAAATATCAGATCCAATTCCGTACAGATGCTGGCTTACTGACTGTGAACCTTTACCATCACCATCACTGATCTTCTTGAAACTCTCTTCGAGCAATCACAACACTTATCCTTTAGCCTTCTCTGCTTGTGCAGTCAATAACATCAACAATACTTCCAGTATCCTCTCTCCTATTAACCTCAAGCTTAGGTTTCCTTAATACTTCCTCAATTCGGTCAATACATCTTTTTTTGCTTAATCTCCTTCGTAGATCTTAGGGTTAGGTTAGATTCATCAAATTCTTCATACTTTATGTTCTTCAGCTATCCTTCTAGAAATATCTCAAATATCTTAATAGATTTACAATAAAACATTTACAGTGCATTAAATGCTTTCGTACAATTAATAAATAAAGTCAACATGTTTTACATAATCCAAGAATTCAATGATGTCGGATAGAAATATGAATTCCTCCTCAAATGTAAATTACTGATGCTTGGTCAATACAATGTTCAACTCCTCAGTCTTCATCAGAAAGCTCGATCACCTCAAAAACTGTTTCCTCAGCTAATACTGATGTTCGGTCAACACTGAATTTACACGGCATATACTAGCTTGGTCGACACTAACATCACTCAGCTTAAACTTAGATTTCTTCATTTGTGTTCAGTTAAGCCTACCAGTTTAGTCTCCATTCATACTTAGATAAATAATACAATATCTTATCATTGTGCCACATAATTAAGTACTCATTGAAATATCAAGATAACTCAACCTTTCCTTAGGTGATATTGTTACTAACCTTGCCTTTCCCCTTCACAAAAATCAAATAGATATAGTACTTTCTTAAATAGAAATAGTCTTACCAGTTAAGGTTTGACATCAATGACAATACAAAAATTGCTTCAAGTGCAATTTCCAACAATCTCCCTCTTTGGCATTGATGGAAACACCATATGAATATCACATGAATTACCAACCAATCCAAAACTTATATGTCCATCAAAAAAATTTATAATATCCTTAGCTTCATTCTAATATAGAATCAATTAGCCATGCTTGTATGACTATCCACTGAATCTCTCCCTCTTACTTGATCTTCCATGAAAATTTCATTTTGTGTATTCATCTATGATCATCTCTCTCTTCGACAAAAATGACAAAGCAGCAACTAAAACATACATCCTATAGATGTAGATATCTTCTTTTTAGTTTAGTAATAGTATTTCTCCCTCTATCATCTTTGTTTATGACTGATTCTGGGCTTTGCTATACTTTTGACAACTCTAGGCTACTCCTAAAGTGTGACCTATCTCTACATCAACTTGTTAGATATTCTTTGTAGCACATTTGATGCAGTTCTCCTAGCTTGACTAGGTAGCCTCAATTAGGGGAAGGACCCCTAATTGACCTCTCAGATATTCATGAGCTTCTTTAGGTAAAGATTTAGTGAATATGTCTGCTAGTTGTTCCTTTGTATTCACATATTCCATTTAGACCTCTTTAGCTTGTACCAGTTCTCTCAAGTAATGATATTTGATTGCAATGTGTTTGGTCTTTGTGTGCATCACTAGATTCTTAGAGATGTTGATAGCACTTGTGTTGTCACAGAAAATGACAACTGGTTCAGTAATTTCATCTTTCATGCCTACCAATAATTGATTTATCCATACCAAGTTTGAATAGTTCACAGTTGCAACCACATATTCGGCTTCAACAGTAGATTGGGAAATGCAATTTTGTTTCTTGGTTTTCCAGGAAACTAATCTCTATCCAAGAAAGAAAGCTCCACCACTAGTACTCTTTCTATTATCCACATTTCTTACCCAATCAACATCAGTATACACTCTTAGTTCAAAATTTTCATGCTTCTTGTAGTACAACCCATAGTCAGTAGTCCCTTTCAAATATTTCATTATTCTTTTGACAACCATCATGTGAGTTTCCTTAGGATTGGCAGAGAATCTTGCCACTATCACAATAGCTAAAGCAATATCTAGTCTATTGTGTACAACATACTGTAGCTTTCCAATCATAGATCTATACAAAGTCTAATTTACTTCTACAACATCATCATTTTTAGACAACTTTTGTCCAGTAGCGATGGGAGTACTTGCTGGCCTTGAATCTTCCATAACAAAGGTTTTTAGTATCTCATGAACATATTTAGACTAGGTGATGAAAATTCCTTTCTCCATCTGATATACTTGTAAACCAATGAAAAATTTGATCTCCCCAAACATACTCATTTCAAATTCAGTTTGGATTTCATTTAAAAATTTCTTACACAAGGCATCTTGTCCACCAAATATAATATCATCCACAAAGATCTTAGCTAACAAGATTCCTTTACCTTCTTCATCTTTCATGTATAGATTGCTTGTGTCATTTTTCCTTGAGAATCTAATCTATATTAGGTAATTGTGTAGTCTCTCATACCATGCTCTAAGAGCTTGCTTTAGTCCATACAGTGCTTTATTCAGTTTGCAAACCATGTGTCTTTTGTTTGGATCAACAAATCCTTCTGGCTGTTCAATATACACTTCTTCTATCTAATATACTGTTTAAAAATGAAGACTTAACATCCATTTGGTATACCTTGGAATCTTTATAGGCAACATATGCAAGTAGGGTTCTTACTCCTTCCAATCTAGCTACAAGGGAAAATGTCTCCCCATAATCTATTCATTCTTCTTGTGCGTAGCCTTTGCATACCAGCCTAGCTTTGTTTCTTGTGATTTGACCATGCTCATTCAGCTTATTTCAGAATGCCCACTTTGTCCAAATGACATTCTTATTTTCTAGTCTTGACACCAGAGTCTAGGTACAATTCTTCTCTATCTAGTCTATCTCTTCATTCATTGCTTGTATCCAATCTTCATTTTCTAACACCTCCTTTGTTGTCTTAGGCTTGAATTCACATAGTAAACATGTTGGATCTCTTATCTTGCTTCTGGTTAGAACTCCAGTATCTTTGTCTCCAATTGTCTATTTAGGCTTGTGATGTCTCCTTACATATTGTGCTAGAATAGGTTCTTCTCTCCTTTCATTGTTCTCTTCAGGTTTGCCAACAAGATTGTTAGATTCAGCTTCTGAATTTTTGGCAACCTCATCTTGATACTTGGCAGCTTCTTCATGTCTCTCGACATGTGCTTCTTCTATCTCAGCATTGTTTTCCTAATGCTCAACATTGTTTATCTATCATTCTTTCCTACTTGAAAATGTCTTTTACTTGATTGCAAATTTTTCATCAAAATCATTAGTTCATCCATCTTATCATTTTCTTCATTCTTCTTCGGGACTGTAGGATTGAATAGCTTGGGATCATTTATTTTATCAACTCTCTCTCGAGCTATTCTATTGTTTTTAATATTTAATGCAATTTTGAAAGCCTGTTGTAACATTGTTGGGTTATGAGATCTTATCTCATAATTCATTTTGACATCAAAGGCTGTCAAATGAAAAGTGATTAGAAAAGAATCAACAAGGTGGATATCTTTAGGAATCTTATTCAACACCCTGTTAAACCTTTTATTAAACTCCTTCACTATTTCATTCATATTTTTCCTTATACTAGTTAATTCATGAGATGAAAAAGATGGATCTCTGTGATCCCCAAACTCTTCCATAAATTGATCAACAAAACTTTGCAAACATGTAATGGATCTATCAGGCAAATTTCTATACCATTCATCTGCACTATCCTTTAGTGAATGCACAAACATTTTCATATGCACATCTTCATAAATTATGTCAAATTCATAAACAATATTTTTGACAATAATTACATGTTGTTATGTGAATTGGGATCCATTGCTAGTAAAATTAGGGATATCAGCCTTTAATTTATTAGGTATTGGGTCGGGAGAGCATATAATACTTGAAAGATCTAACTGTTTATATCTTTCATTAATTTCTTGAAATCTGGCATCAAATAGATTTCTATTATTGTTATTATGAAAATATTGATTTTGGGGAATAGGGTTACCTCTCTAGTGTTGATTTTCCAGGTTACCATATTGACTAGTGTGAGGTTGCTAAGCCATATTCATTGGATTGTGTGTCCATCCTTTGTGTTGTTGATGTTGTTGCTGTACAGGATTCCCAGGTTGCTGATTTGTGCCCATGCCATATCGATGTACATAATTTTGGCCTCCACTTGGATGAATTTGACTATGAACATGATGAGGTGCACTACCATTTTGTAAATTTTGTCTACTTTCATAATATTTCCCATCAATATTTTGCCACTGTGCAATACTTCCAGGATATTGTGTATTCAAATAATGATGCTCGTTATTGTTATTAGTACATGTTCTCATGCAATTTTGAACTCCATGCTACATATGCATTCGACCATCATGCTGTTGATGAAAATGATTGGAATTTCCTTTACCTTGTGCATAGTTTTTACAATGCTGCAAATGTTCATTATCTGTGTCATTTGTATTAGCATTTAAAAACTATGTATCACCCTGGCTTTGGTCATGGTTTTCCAGATATATATAATCTTCGACACCCTGAATATAATTATTATTTAAATAATCATATTGTTTAATATGCGGGCCCTGTGTATGATAATTTTGATATGGCACATCATATTTTTTATGATATATTTCTTTATTTAGCACATTATGAAAAATTTTGCCTCCAAATTCCACTCCGGCATTAACTTGTTGGCCACATTTTTCACCATGCTGCGCGTTATTGTAATTCATGGGAATATTCTTTTTAAAATATTCATCTTTTTTCTGCATAGAATAATAAATCTTACCTGGCTGCATTTTTTAACCCATATTTGGATAATTCACAATATGCGTATTCTCCATGCTGGGCATTTCATCTGGATATTGCCTGTCATAGTTTACATTGCTCCAGCCATGAATAAATTCACTTGGCTGTTCTTTTCCAGGTTTGGCTACTTTATTAACGTCCTGGCCTACTCCTCTAACCTCAGTCACATTTTTTGTTTTACCTCCAGTTTTAATGTGCTGGTCACATGGCTGAGTCATGTGAGAATTTTCATCTTGCCATTCCTATGGAAAATTTGGGCAATATGTATTTTGAATTTGTTTGTTTCCATTTCCCATGTCACAACTTTGTTGTTTGTGATTCATTTGCTGCAAATCACTATGTTTTGGATAGAAGTGTTGTTGTGTATCATTATCATCTTGTGCAAAGTGTTGTATATGATGATTCGAACAACTGCCATCCTCCCCTTGCTTACTAAATGCATGCCTAAAATGATGCGCAAGCTGGTGCTTAGGGTGTGTGTGGACCCCAACGTGCTGGTGTTGGGTGTGATGCTAGTTTTGCACAAGCCAGAAAGACTACTCACACAAGTATCTCATTCCTCTTTCCTACACAAAACAATATGCATCTTCCAGTGTAAATTGATACTTCATGCTTTGTTGTTTATAGAAAGTATTATCACAATGCTAATTTACGCATTCCTCCCTCTGCACAGGCTGATGACTATCATTTTGATGCTCACATGAATCTCTAGGCTGGTGCATTCACTGGCATACATTATGCACATATAAATTATAGTAATGTCTATTTTGTATTTGTTGGTGATGTGTCCCAACGTGTTGCTGATCCATCTTATCATTTTCATTTTGATTATAAAAACCATAAATCTGGAAAATTATTCTATTACCTTGAGCATTGTTATTATAATTTATAGTAATATTCTCTTTGCAATAATCACCTTCCCCCTCCTCTAGTTTGGAATTATCCAACTACTCACGTAAATCTTCATATTGCCGATTGTTATTTACTCTGTAATTACTAACATGCTACTGATTGTTCTTCTCACGATGCTTAATGATATTGTAATGTTGATCAATTATACTTTTTAAATGATTTTGATCATTTCAAAGTTACTAGGCACCATCTTTTTTATTTATAATATCTCTACTTTCATGATGTTGAGTCTTATAATATTGTTCATTAATATTTTTATCTCCTCTCACATTTCCATAATGCTATGCATTATGATTTTGTTCAAAACTATTAGAATCATGACCAAAATGATTATTATCTCTCCTCTCTTGTCCACCTCCACCATACTGGGAGTGACTATGTACATCATCATTGAATAAACTATAGATATTTCCATTATGCATAGGCCATCCTTGCAAATCATGCAAATCACATTTATTATCCCGATTTTGATCTTCCCAATCATTGTTATTCCTTCCAGTCCCTTTTGCACTGTCTTGAATTTCACATTGGTCGTTATTATTTCCCTGCTCATTATCCATATTATACGTTGGATTAGAGAAAACCTTGAACAAATTTTTGTCATTTCTCACAGTCCTTTCTCCATTGTTTGGCTCGAACATAGGATTAGTGTCAAAAATATGCCCACTGTTCTATCTATGGGGAGGAGTGTAAACTTCATTCCTATTAGCCCTAAGAGCCTTCATCTCTCTAGGTGATATAATTTTATCTCTTTCTATTCCCATTCTCCTTAATACTTCCTCTAGTTGTCTCTCGAGGGCCACAACCATTTCTTCTTCTGGTTCAACCATTTCAAAAAATAATTCCATTCATTTGTTAATCCTTTCCTTTCTCTGAGTCTTTCCTGATTCTGGTTATCATGAGAATCATGTACCCAATTATTGCTTTGAGAGAAAGGATTAAAATTTTCATCATTTCCCTCACTGCTTTGATGGTTAGGTTTGGGAAATTGTTTGCAAGCAAGCTCCTGATCATCCTTGTCAGGTTGCTTTTTAGGAGACACATACAACATCTTCTTTTTTGATTTCTTATTTCTCCTATTTGGTTTCAATTCAATGAATGGACTGTTCTTTAGAGATCTTCTCCCTAACATAGGCTTTGCTTGAAATTGAGTTTTAGAGTCACCACCTCACCTCCTATGAGGAATATATAACTATTTTGAGTCCTTTATCCTAGTAGAGTCTCTGTAGTAGTAACCAAAGATTCTAAAACTATCCTTTATTGATAGCATCCCTAGTAGAGTCACCAATTTATTGGGGCTCAAAAACACTGGACCATTTTGAGGCCAACTGAGAGGCACACACAAGTGCCTCTATAATTCTGACTCGATTGAGCCAAGGCTGGTAGGCCCGAGTCCACAAATGCTCTTTAACTGCACAAACACACGTACAGACAAAAGAAATTCCTTCCAAAGGGGTGAACAATCCTTGGAGGAAAATAACCTAATCTCCTAATAGATGAATAGTATGATATCTAAACTAAAGCCTGAAACTATCACTAAAACCTAATTGAATGCTTTATAAAGAGAGATATCAGATTAAATATGTGACACAAGGTAGGGAGCAAGAGGGGCCAAAGTGTGGCACACCCTAATGATCCAACCCTACCCAACACATGTGAAAGTAAACAAACACAACAATGAGAGAGAGAATGCATAAAATTTAATATATTATCAAAAAATAGAACCATACATGCCATGCTCTAAGGCATTCCCAATTAGGGCCAGATATTACAATAATCACAGAAGTCCTCAAACATGTGAGGATCTGTCAAAATCTCTACTATATCTTCTATCCAACTCCTATCTCCAACTAACTTCCTTAGACTCTAAACCAACAACTACATTTATACAAGAAGCTACCAAACTGAGTCATCCTTTAGATCCACAAACAATGGAAGGAATGGTGAAATCTAGGACCACACACTTCCCAATGATGGATTCCAACATTAAATCCATGATCCAATATAAATGCACAAGTCAACCACAAAAGAAACTAAAACTAGACCCGTCGGTAAGCAAGATAATTGAGCAGTAGATAGGCAATGCCGAGCACCAGTGAAACAACCGACCGCCTAGGAGATAACCAACTACACTTGGTAACCAATGGAAACTGACCAACTACCGACCAACTCAATCAAAGAAGAAACTGAGCAACACAGACAAACTCCAAATTGTTTTTGGTGACATAGGATTGCCAAGGACCCGAGATGCTCTTGCATCAAACACCTGGGGTTATTTTGAAATGATTCTCTAAATCATTTGGTAGGTATGATCTCAGATGCATCCAACTTAGACTGTGAAATCCATGAACTGTCTTCCATCGGTCTATTCTTCCACTTAACCAAATATTCCATATACTATTTTCCTTGTGTACTCTTGCCAACTCTTTCCTTCAAAATTTGTTCAACTTCATCATTTTTCTTCTTAGGATATTTTGTCAGTACTGTCACTTCTTCATCAGGTTCATAATACTTATACAAATCAACAATATTGAAAATTGGTGATATGTCCATGTCATCAGGTAACTCAATCTCATATGCATTTCCACTGTCAAATTTCCTCAAAATTTTACAAGGTCCAAACTTCTTCATCTCCAGCTTCCCATATGTTCCAATAGGAAACTGACCTTTCTTCAAATGAACCATCACTTCATCACTAACATCAAAAGTTTTATGTCTCCTTGATCTATTAGCTCTATCTTTGTATTTTTGATTACTGTCTTCCAGCTTCAGCTTCACATCTTCATGCAATGTCTTCATGTAATCAACAAATTTTACTCCTTCAGCACTTCTCTTATTCTCATCAACAATGTCTCTCAAATAAGATATTCCTCTTGGTTGTATGCCATTCACAATCTCAAATAGTGTCTTTCTAGTACTCCTATTCATTGAATTATTGTATGCAAACTCTGCTTGTGCCAACATAGAATCCCAATTACTCGGTGTGTCTCCAACTAAACATCTCAAAAGATTTCCGAAACTTCTGTTCACAACTTCAGTCTGTCCATCAGTTTGTGGGTGAAATGTAGAACTATATTTCAACTCGGTGCAAAATTTCTTCCAAAGGGTCTTCCAAAAGTATCCAACAAATTTACTGTCTTGGTTAGAGATAATACTCCTTGATAATCCATGCAATCTGGCAATTTCCTTAAAGAAAAGATCTGCTACATGTACTGCATCTGATGTCTTTCTGCAAGGTATAAAATGTGCCATCTTAGAAAATCTATCCACAACAACAAATATAGAATAATTACCTCTTACTATCTTCGGTAAGCTAAGAACAAAGTCCATACTAATGTCAATCCAAGGTTTCTCAAGAACAACAATCGGTGTATACAATCCAGTATTCTTACTTACTCCTTTTGAAACTTGACAAATTCCACAACTTCTCACAAATTTTTGAACATCCTTATACAACTACGGCCAATAGTACTTCTCCTTAAGAAAATTCCATATTTTATTGATACCAAAATGTCCAGCCAAACCACTACTATGCTTCTCCTTTATCAAATTAGTTCTCATTACTCCTCTTGGTATACACAACTGAATACCTTTAAATAACATACCTTCCTAAATAAAATATTCATCTCATTTAGTATCTTGTTGATCTTGAATAGGTGCTCTATACTTTCTCCATGGATCAAAAAAATTAGGGTCATTTTCATACAAATCTTTCATCTCATCAAAACCAAGAACTTCAATTTTCATCTCGGTCATCAAAGATCTTCTTCTACTCAATGCATCAACAACTCGATTAGTGACTCCACTCTTATGCTTTATCACAAATGTGTAACTCTACAAATACTCAACCCATTTCATATGTCTCTGATTCAACTTATTTTGACTACTCAAATATTTTAAAGCCTTATGATCAGTATACAACACAAATTCACTCGGTATCAAATAATATCTCCATTTCTTTAGTGCTTGAACAATAGCATAAAATTATTGATCATACAAAGAATATTTCCTTCTAAAATCATTCAACTTTTCACTAAAGAAAGCAACAAGTTTACCTTCTTGACTCAACACAGCTTCAATTGCACTTCCACTTGCATCACATTCTACTTGAAATACTTTACTGAAATCAGGTAATGTCAAAATAGGTAATTCAACAACCTTCTGTGTCAGATTCTCAAAACTTTTATCAGCTCCATGTATCCACTTGAATTCCCTTTTGTCTCCTCTCATAGTCTCAGTCTTGGCATTACGAATTGAACTTAAATTCTTTATGAATTTTTTGTAAAAGCTTGCCAAACCATGAAATGATCTTACCTCACTAGCATTCACAGGTGTAGGCCAATTCAAAATAGATTCAACCTTTTCAGGATCCATCTTCAAACCATCATCTCAGATCACAAATCCCAAATACACAATCTCCTCTTTCATGAATGAACACTTTTTCAAATTTATCAACAACTTTTCCTCTTTCAATTTTTGCAAAACTTGTCTGACATGCAACAAATGTTCTTCTCTGGTCTTACTAAATATTAGAATATCATCAAGATACACAATCACAAATTTACCCAAGAATTTCTTCAAAACTTCATTCATCAGCCTCATAAAAGTACTTGGTGAATTAGTTAAGCCAAAAGGCATAACTAACCACTCATACAAACCTTCTTTTGTCTTGAAAGTAGTCTTCCATTCATCACCTTCTTTGATTCTAATCTGATGATATCCAATTTTCAAATCAATCTTTGTAAAATACTTTGCTCCATTCAAACTGTCCATTATGTCATCCATTCTTGGTATAGGAAACCTATACTTCAATGTTATCTTATTGATTGCTCTAGAATCAGTACACATTCTCCATTCTCCATTCTTCTTCGGTGCCAATACAATAGGTACTACACAAGGACTCTAACTTTCTCTAATCAAACCTTTTTCCAACAACTCTTGAATCTGTCAGTTTAATTCCTGATTCTTGGTAGGTGTCAAATGATGAGGTTCCTTATTCAGTAAACTAGCTCTAGGGATTAGATCCATACAATGATCAATGCTTCTCTTCAGTGGCAAACCATCAGGTACATTATCATAAATGATTTCACTATACTTGTTGAGTAATTTATTAATCTCGTCAGGAATGTTATCTTCTATTTTCTTACTCAGCTTGTTAGGGATTACAACAAAACATACATCATTCCTTTTCAAATCTTTAACAAACTTCCATCCTTCCATCAAGAAAAATTTCATAGATGTACAAACAAGATTACTAGCAGGTTATTCCATTAATGGTAACAATATTTGTTTCTTTCCATCAACCATAATAGTATACTTATGCAATCTCCCATCATATATAGCATGTCTATCATATTGCTAAGGTCTACCCAACAAAATATGACAACAATCGATAGGCATGATATCACACAACACCTTATCATAGTATTTTCCAATCTTCAAATTCACATAACATTGTTCACTTACCAGGAGTGTATGCTCATCCTTGATCCATGAAATCTGATAGGGCTTTGGATGTTCCAGCCTTTCCAACTACAATTTTGTGACCATTTCCTCAGATGCCAGATTCTCTGAGCTACCACTATCAATGATTACCTTCCAAAATCTATCAGAAACTCTACATCTAGTCTTGAACAAACTTTTCCTTACCGGATCTTCCTTTTTGCTTTGATTCCACAGTGCTCTCCTTACCGTTAAGTTATTTTCTTTCTCAGGTTCATTCGGTGACTCTTCTTGCACCAAAGCATTTCTATTGCTACTAGCCTTCTTACTAGCATGTGTGCATTCAAAAGATATATTTCCTTCTTCTCCATAATTGTAACAAGTTCCTTAGAAACTTCCTCTGCCATAACCACCTCGGTAGTTACTGCCTCTACCTCTAGATGAATTTTCACCTTTCCACTTGGTCTTGCCTTTGTCCAGATTTGTCTTTTTAGGTTCAGATCTACCATTTTCACCATTAGATATACCACTTCCTCTAGGGAATCTACCACCTTGACCTCTTTGTCTTTTCTCATGTCTCTTGTTCAATTTCTCCTCGGTCTTCAAAGAAAATTGATAAGCCTCTTCAATGTTCTCCAACTTGACCATACTAATTTCCCCTTGGATGGAAATTCTCAAACCATTTAGGTATCTACTGATTCTTTCCACATCATCTTCATCATGTCTAGATCTGATAGTTAATCTATAGAATTCCTTAGTATACTCATTTACCAAGCTATCTTTCTGCCTTAGACTTTGCATTCGTCAAACTAGGTTAATCTAATAATCACAGGGTAAGAAATTTCCTTTCAATTTATTGACCATTTTAATCCATACCTTGATTTTTTCTTTGCCTTTCCTTTTCATATCCCATTTCAAATGTTCCCACCATAGGGATGCATGACTCTTCAACTTAGTGCTTGCAATCTTCACCTTCATATCTTCAAGAATGTTTTCATATTCAAAATACTTTTCCTTCTCGGTGGTCCTGTCCACCAATTCATCAGAATCCAACTTTCCACCATACTCAAGAGGATTAAAATGTGGTGTTGACTTCAAACTTGTCAAAGCCTTCAAAAATATTTCTTCACCTTGATCCATAATAGGTGTAGGTTCTGCATTCACCTATTCTTCTTCAACTTCATCATCACTAATAGCTTCAAGGTGTCTGCCTCTTCTTTGGGCAATTTCAATAGCTTCTAACCTAGAAGCAATCTAACTTAGCATATCTGCCAATCCTAGATCTACATCTCACCTCCCATGAACTATCTTGACAACCCTCTACAATTGCAGGTCAGATCACAATCTACTACCCCACAAAAATCAACTAGGGCTTCAAGAGGAACCTACAAACCTAGATCCACAGACCTAGATCAAGATCTCACCTCACTCTAATACCACTTGATGCAAGGTAGGGAGAAAGAGGGGCCAAAGGATGGTGCACCCTAATGATCCAAGCCTGCACAACACATGCGAAAGCAAACAAACACAATAGTGAGAAAGAAAATGCATAAACTTTAATATATTATCATCAAATAGAACCATACATGCCAGGATGTAAGGCCTTCCCAGTTAGGGCCAGATATTACAATGAATCATAGAAGTCCTCAAACATGCGAAGATCTATCAAAATCTCTATTCTATCATCTATCCAACTCCTATCTCCAACTAACTTCCTTAAACTCTAAACAAACAACTACATTTATACAAGAAGCTACCAAATTGAGTCGGCCTTCAAATCCATAAAAAATAGAAGGAAAGGTCAGATCTAGGACCACACGCTTCCCAATGATGGATTCCAACATTAAATCCATGATCCAATATAAATGCACAAGTCGGCGACAACAGAAACTAAAACTAGACCCATTAGTAAGAAAGATAACCAAGCAGCAGACAGGCAATGTCGAGTGCCAGTGAAACAATCGACCACCTAGGAGATAACTGACTACACTCAGTAACCAAAGAAAATTGTCCAACTCGGTTAAAGAAGAAATCGAGAAACATAGAAAAACTCCAAATTGTTTTTGGTGACATAGGATTTCCAAGGACCTGAGATGCTCCTGCATCAATATGTAAACTACAGAAAGAACCAAATAACAATTAAAAATGAAATGAGATTAGTGCCTGATGCAAAATTGGGAATAGAGTCAATTAATTTCAATCATACATATAGTCAGAGACAGTTTTAAGGGAACTCACTCCTGTAAAGCGAGACCATCATCCTTCAGGCTTCTGTTGAATCATAATTCAAAACAATTCATACAATTAGTCCTATCGATTTTAACCCAAATTAAGAGGCTAAAAGGAACAACAACAGGTTCACAGACCATGCAATTACTATTCAAATTGTACAAATTAACTATGAATCATAAAAAATCAAGGAAAAAAATATAGAACACTTTGGTATACAAAGCATCTAAAAAACTTATCGAAAATAAAAACTATATAACCTCAAAAAGCATAAACAACTTATCTAACATTTGCACTTGAAAATTGAAAATTAGATCCAAATCCATAGTTCAGGAGATTTTCCCCAATTGTGTGTCGTGATGATGATGCCTATTGATTACAAATGTTTGAATATAAATATAATATTCAATGGTTCTCTATAAAAAGACATGCCCCTTCACAAGACCTAATCCCAACAACTAACCCTATAAATTACATGTTAAACCATCTAATAGGCCTTTACGGAAACAATTCCGGTATAATAAATTTGATTTGTTATGATCTTAGGTGCTTGTGCATAATAATCCAACGTTTAGTTCCTGCACAAAAACACCCGGCATTAGATAGTCCTTTAATAAAACCTAAAATCAAAATCATTATATTCATAATATATTAGGCTTTCATAAAGACCACTATTATTTATTTATTAATTAATAATATATCAAAAATAAAACATAATAAAATTATGACATAACTCACATAAATATATTTGATAAATAAAGTGAAAATAAAATAATAATCATAAGCCACCCACTTTATTAATATAAATGAGTTATATTTATCAAAACATAAGATAACACCTAAAATATTTAATAGAAATATATAGTCTTATGTTTAGAATTTTACCTTTACTTTCAAAATAAACATAATGCATTTATTTTAAAATATATCTATTCACAAACATAATGCAATAGAAATATTTTAAAAGCATTAGGGTAAAAAGTTTTATAATCCACCTTAACGAAAAGAGGAAAGTACTCACCCTAAATATCAAAACAATCCACTTAGGGCAAGTACATTGATTTTTACAAAATAACCACCCCAATGTTACAAATACTTCTAATGTATAAACTAATATTATAAACATACACATAGTTTAGGAATTTTAAATAATTTCATTATCTCAATAAAAACCCTAAAACGCATATATTAATGAGATGAAAATAAAAAACCTTTACATCCCCCAATTACCATTTCCCAAAAATGTAAAAGATAAAATTAAGTCACATATGACAATACATAATTATTTATACTAATTTTACCCTACAAGGTTAATTTTAAAAATTTAAAATATATTAGGGTAAAATTACATGATTATATTTAGGGCTATGAAAACTAAAGATAAATATCAAAATAAAAATATATCAAAACCCTCAAAACTTAGTAATCTTTACCAACATTATTTACCTTATCACATTCTTCACTTTAGGGTTTTTAGGAGTAAAATATAAATTAAAATTAAAAACAATCATATTAGTAACCACAATAATCCCATGAAATATAAAGCCTCTTTGAAACACATATATTAAAGAAAAATACTATATTTATTTCTAAATAATTTATTAAAAGGAAATAAAGTAACCTTTAATTAATACCTTTATTTGCACCTACATTCTCAAGGAATAACATAGGTCAATCAGTAAGGGTAGAGTCAGGTAGTTAGGTGGGAAAAAGGATGGGTCGAGAGGTAGAGTGCTCAACTCTCTCTCCCCATTCTTTTTTCCTAAAATCAAGAAAATGAATAATACATAGGAAAATATTATGTCATTATTTAATTGAAAAGAAATTAAGGAAATAATTACTCCCTATGTAAGAAATTGTGTGGACTTTTCACTTGCACATGAAAACATAAATAAATTAGTTTATCCTCCAAATCCTCTCAAAGAAAATAAATAGACTAACTGGTTAGAGGGTAGGAGGGTAGGTAAGTAGGAAAAAGGTCGGCTTGAGAGGTCGAGGGTTCAACTCCCTCTCGCCACCTTTTTCACTTAATTACTTTATTTATTATTTTATAGAATAATTATTTATTTGAAAATGAATATGCATTAAGTTTATTGAAATAAAATAATTGACAACCTAATACATGAAAATAGAATAATGACAAACATATATGCCTTTTTATTCATTTTAATTATTTAGCATAGGGAAATTATATAAAACTGAAATTTAAGATCATACTTCCCTGATGTTTTTTTTGCATATTTAGAACCTGAATTTTTAGGTGTCAACACACCCTTCTATCATTTCTTATTTTGATATGTTCATCCACTAATATGTGACTACATGTTATATAGTGAATGTATTTTTTAATAAGTGAATCCACTGTATCATTTGATAAATCTACTTTTTATCACTTCTTGTTGTGCTAGTAGCCTAAACAAGTCAAATTGTCAACCAATGAACATGCCCTATTCTTAAATGAATAAGAATCCACTTACCTATGAATATTAATTATAAAAATTATAAACTATTTTCATTGAGTTCAACCTACTATCATGTTGTCAAAATTAAGTACAACCTTAGTTTAGAGAATACATTTCCACATTGAAAAATTTACCCTATTAATAGAACAAACTGCCAACCTTTAAAATTACTAGACTAAACCTTGTTTAAGTGAATCCCACCATTTATTTGAGAGAATACATGTTTCCTTATATAAAATTTAGAGAGAAAAGAACCAAGTTCACACATAGCTAGTATTTCCCCATGTCTAAAACTATTTAAACAAATTTATTTTTTGTCTCCATACTATTAATTCCAACTAATGGCGATGATGATGATGATCGAGTCAGAGGTATACAAGATTGTAGAAGGATTAGATCAGTTGTTATTTTTTAATTGATATCAAGAAATTGATTTCTAGTTTATATTGAGTTTCCATATCATTCGGAGTATGATATAAGTTGAGAGAGTTAAAGAAAAAGAGGAAGTGAAAAGTTGTGAAGTTAAAAAACTTAATTGGGTAGCTAATATAGTTCAAAAAATTATAAGATTATAATGGTTTAATTATTTTCTACTTTATATTTGATGATATCAAGTCAGTAAAGGAGAGTGGACAAGTCGGTAAAGAAAATCATTTGGTTACCAAGCATGAAGAAGTTATTAGGTAAAAGGAAATTAATATTTGGCAAAAATAAAGGAAGCCAAGACACCGAGTTTAAGACGTTAGATATTGAGTGAAGAAAATAGAATTTTGGTTGAAGGAAAAGGAAGGGCACCGAGAAAGGAGCATAAATTAAATACAAGGATCAAAATGATGTTTAATGAAGAGCCACAATGATCTAGAAGATTCCAAAGATGAAGAAGAGTTAGTTAAAGAGATCTACAATTAGGAAAATTTAAGGTGATGATCTATGGTAAAGATCTAAGTGGCAAAAGTAAAGGTACAAGCTCCAAGAAAAGTTTAAGTTTCGAGGTGATGATAAAATGTTTTACCGAGTTACCAAATTCATTAAATTGGTTCAAGAGGATGATCTGATGATTTAGAATAAACAGAGGAAAAATAGAGTCTATATAAAGGATGAAATTGAATGAAGAAAAAGATGGCAATTTGAAGTGTGAATGTGTAACCGAGTGATGCAGTGAAGAATAAAAAGGTTGAAAGCCGAGTCCGCAAACAAAGATTGTTGAAGTGTTGAAGCCAATGGGTATTGATAGAATGAAGTGAAGACAAAGAGTGAAAAAGGGATATGACTAAGGAAGAGGTAGTTATAGATTTATAGATCAATTTTTATACTGTTTCTTATTAACATTTTTAGCAGGGTTGTCCCACAATAGTGTGTCCCACTTTTTGGCCAACTTTGACACGGAGATCAACATTCTGAGAAAAAACTTCACTTTCAAACACCTGTTGCCTCAAAACTATTAGGAATTTAAAGATGATGTAAACTAGAGTATTTTAGAATTTTCTTTCTAGTTTCTAAATATATTTTTAAAAAAATTAAAATTCATTTAAATTCATTTTTCCTTCTCCTTCGAAAAGTGGTTTGTGTGAAAAAACTATGTTTTTAAGGAGTTACTGTCAGTTGGATCAACATAACTATTTTAAAAAATATGATAATGATGTAATTCTTTCAAGATTATATTTTTAACTTCAATATCTAAAGGATGCAATTGGTTTTATTCATTTTGGGTCAATATTTCATAGTCTATTAAGTTCTAAAGTGACTGTAACTATAATTTAGACATAAGGTCACTGGGATCGCTCTAACTTGATCTATGTATATCAAAATTCATTTTTTCTTTTTTTCATAGAAAGGCAACACAAATACTCTTTTCCTACATATTTTTCATTTTTTTTTTTTTTTTGTAATTTACTATTTTTCCCGAAGTCTTGAAGATACAGGTTGTTGAATGACCAAACAACCTTTGTTTAGTTAAAGTAATATTTAAAAGTGATAATGAACTCAATATATATTAAAATTATATTCATTAGAAAGATTATTCTAAATAGCATCATTTGACATCATATGTTTGAAAAAACCATCTTGTTTGGTCCTTGTCCCAGGCCTTGAAAGACCATTTTTTTGTAGTTCACTTTTTTTATGAGGAGAAAATTTTAGTTTAGGGGTTTTCGTGTGAAGCCACCAGAGGGGCTTCATGCGAAGGGTCTTTGAGTGAAGACCCCAAAGTGAAAAGTTTGACAAAGAAACACCCTGCCAGAATTTTCCCCAAGCTACTTTGAGCAAAGTCAATTGGCTAGTTATGAATTTGTTTTGTAAAAAAAATTAGAATGGTATAAAACTAAAACATTTTATTTCTATTTTCTACCAAATAGCAATAAATTAATTCTCTTTTTCTATTATTGATCAATTTTTAGAAAGGCATTTTTTGGAGGAGGATTGTTATTTCTATTTTTTCTAAAGGCATAATTTTGGAGAGGAGAAATATTAGATAAAAGTATTTTTTGAAGAAGAGAATTTTTATTGGTGATCTTGTGGAAGATATTTTTTGGAGAGAAGAAATGGGGAACAAGAAGGGAAGAAAAAGTAAATCTGCTAGAAAAAGGTCATGCGGTACTGAACAAAGAAATCATGAAGCTGCATTGACATATTATCATAAAACTAAAGAAGGTGAAAGACAAGCTGAAGTAGGAGGGTCAAGTCAAGTCGAAGAATTGCACGTTGAAGAAGGGTCGGGATCACTCCCTACAGAAGCTCAAGAAATTGATATTGGATAAGGGTCAAGATCACATGCTCCTATTGGTATGGATGAAATTTTAAATTTAGCTCAAACTGTAAAGATAAAAAATAATTATAGAAACTTAGATCATTTACTTAAGATGGATGTGGAGAATTTGACATCACTTGCTAATGTTCAACCCTTAAGTCTTGCTAAGAAGAGATCAATGACTATGATATCAAGAGAAATATTGGATAAATTTGATAATTTTTAAACACTTGAACAAGCCCAATTTCTCTCAGTTGTACTTATAAACAAAAATTTGGAAGGGGCATTAAAATTATTGGGTATAGACACAACATCAAAGAAGATCTAAAAGTTGTTGACATGCAAACTGATATGATTGAAAATATTAAGAAATATTTGAACCAGGTAGGGAAGTGATCTCAAACTAAAGATAAGACTATTACAAGAAAAGTTATGTTGACATCCATTGTAGGTAACACTATGCTCTGGAAAAGACAAATATCTTCAGTTTCATCTTAGTTTGGTTTTAATAGGAAAACAATATCACAATATGTTAATAGGAGAATAATTTTGGATGATAGAACCTTGGAAGGCAATTGGGAAATAATGTGTAGAGCTCCTCATTCTGATAGGATTGATGAAGGAATTAAGAATTTGGTCACATTATTTTGGAATGATAATACACGTCCTTCATCAAATAGTAGAGATGTTATCAGACATAGAATTTTAGATAATCAATATGAATATCATACGAAACATTGGTTGGACACAACTGATGCAGGAGCATCCGAGGGTCAAGGCTGTTGACTGAGATGTGGGTTTTGGTCGAGATTTACTTCTGAGGGTCATAACTTTTGACTCAGATGTGGGTTTTGGCTAAAATTTTACAGGCAGTTGCATGAGGAGGAGCTATTTGGATTGCCGATGGAGCTCAGCTCGATTGGTGGCCGTTACAACATTTTTCTAGGAGTCTGAAATATCATCTTGGCCTCCAAAAGTGGATTTTTATGTTTTTTTCTAGTTTTTTGGAAAGTTTTTTTTGTAATAAATCCAAAATCATATTCTTGATTTTGTAGATTAGTTGGCAATTCATCTTGCCTTAGTTGGGGGCTTTTCTTGGGAAAAATTAGGATTTGTAGGATGGGTTTTGAAAATTACCAAAAATGGAAAAATCTATTTTTCCCAAAAATCTACCAAATATGATAATTTTCAAAATTGTAATAAGTAGTTGTTTTTCTTGCATTGTAGAGGCAGAGTAGAGTTGGAACAGTTTAATGAAGAATCTGGCATTCTGAAACTTCTGTGTTGTGTATTTTTTTCTGAGTTATTATTTTGAAGGGTTTGGGCTACAACAACAACACAACATGAAATGTATGTGTCATTTTGTAGTTCAAATCCTAATATAAAGATTGGGAAAACATTGTTTGAAAGATTGAAGCCATATTATATTAGGACAAACAAAGTGTTTGAAACTTGTTGTTATCGTTATCATATTGAATTTGACCTTCACTATCAGGTTTTTCAAAAGTTTGTAGAAGACACTTATGATTTTGAAAATGCTCCTCCTACTAGATGAAGTGAGTTCATCTCATCCATTTTATGTGACAAAGAGATGATATAGCTTGAAAAATAAATTTCATAAAAGGAATATGTCAAACATGTGTTGATTTTTCTCTTTTTCCTTTGAAAAATGAAAATATTGATGTAACAAAGATGGTAAATTGAAAGAGTTACAAATATGTAAAGAATGAAACACAATTTGGGAAAGAATCCAAAAGGTTAGAATATGTTGAAGAGGAGATAAATGTTGGACTATTTATGGACAAATTTAAAAAAATGATTCAACCCTACATTCATCATGCTTTTTTTGCAAAGTGGCAAGCACAACGATTCCAAACACTGAGAGACAATTTCCCACTTGGAACTACTATATCAGTTGTTGATTTTGTAGAAAATTATTCCTCTATTCATCAAAAGGAAATTCAATCGGAATACTATTTTTTAGAGAAAATTACTATTATGGTACATGTGTGTTATTGACACACACAATTCAATTTGGATGGTATTCAGAACACATTTGAAGCATGGGTCATCAAGAAGGAATATCATTTTTATATAAGTGATGATAAAGAGCATGTCATTCATTATGTAGAACATTGCTTCAAGATGTTTTTTGCAAATTTGAAAGAAAGAGGTATAAAAATTGATAAGTTCATTATGTTTGGTTAGATGGATGTGCTACACAATTCAAATCATCGAGACCATTTTATGCATTGTGAAGATATCATCATAATGAAAAAATACCACATGTTTGGAGTTTCTTTAAGAGTGGACTTGGAAAAGATGAACATGATGGTGCTGGAGCTTGCATCAAACATGCTATACGAAAGTATCAAATTAATTATAAGGGAGTTCATATAAAAAATGCACATGATGTTGTTGAATGGTGCAAGACACATTTCACACCAAATGAGAATGACACGTCATCGGGATTGACTCAAGTGGTGCCACATAAAATTTTGGGAGATAAAAGGTATGCACACATTTTTAAATTATTTGAAAGTGTTTAAATTTTTTATGTATTCTTTATTCAAATTATATTTATAGAATATATTATATATGCATTTATTCAGGTGTGGATAGAAAAATTATGCATGGTTGCAATAGGATAGAAAAGATGTGATCTTTGCATTCAGTTATGAGTACGAATATTGCAATTGGATGTTGAACACTAGGGACTACTCATGATTTTGTTGTCATTGCATTGCTGACAATTATGAGGAATGCATCAATCAAGACCATGGATATGTAGGTGCATGGAATCTAGTGCCACTAGTTGTTACTGATACATTTGATAAAGATGAAGATGTAAACTTCGATGATGTCCCTTTTATTTCTACTGATTACGATCATATCTCAAGATTGGTCAAAATTGGTAAGTATATATATTTCACATTATATGGTTGATTGAGCTGCATGTATAGATAGATAGATAGATCTATAGATTGAACTAAGTAAATTTTAATATCTCACACATGTATATATAAATTTACTGTGCAAGAGATGTCTTTGCAATGATTGCTGAGTGTGGAAATGTAGGAGTTGGTTATTATTTACTACATTGTACTATAGAGAGGATGAAGTTACTTGAACCTAAAGAAAGTGATGGAATTTTTTTCCCCATAGGTTGGTACATGCTTTACATCAATATATTGAACTCAATTTGTAAATTTTAAATTTTAGCCTTTTAACAAATTTCAAATTTAGTTTGTTTAAATTTATATTGTTAAAATTTGTGACCTGCAGGGTCAGTTGTTTTAGAGGGAACATATTTCAAGAAAACCAAAGTAATTCAACATGGTATTCACTTTTTTGATTACCAACTAGACAATAAGGTGTTTCAATATAGTCACCTAGTAGTTGCGACCTCCATTTGTCTCCATAGAGTTAAATCTCAACATGGGCATCATAAGTGGAGACTAGATAGTGAGGATCATGAGAGAATATTACATGTTCTCCATGAAAGGTCCGAACCTGTTGAGTTGGTCTAAAAAGTATAATATGTATACCTATTTCATGTGTTAGGACCTACTTGATATCTCTGGATTAAATTGACTATACTTTGTTTATATATTTAAACATATGATGGACTATAATTTGTTGATATATGATGGACCTATTTGATAGTTCAATGGTTTTAATATATATAATTTTATGTATGATTTTATATATATATGCTTGTATACATGTATGGTTTTATATGTATACTTTGATTATTCAATGATTTTTATAGATTGCATATTAGTTACATGTATTAACTAGTTATTTTTTATAATATTAATTCTAGATCCCCTTAAGACCTCCCCTTAAGATTTATTATTAGTTAAAGGCCCCCTTAAGACATTAGTTTGAACACTAAAAAATGATGAAATTAGTTAGATTACTTATGACATGTGTGAGTTGTAGAATGAGTTAGAATAGCTATTGTCCATTAGTTACATGTATTAACTTGTTATTTTTTATGATATTAATTCTAGATCCCCTTAAGACCCCCCCTTAAGATTTCTTATTAGTTAGAATAGTTATTGTCCATTAGTTACATGTATTAACTAGTTATTTTTTATGATATTAATTCTAGATCCCCTTAAGACCTCCCCTTAAGATTTCTTATTAGTTAAAGATCCCCTTAAGACATTAGTCTGAACACTAAAAAATGATGAAATTAGTTAGATTACTTATGACATGTATTAGTTCTAGAATGAGTTAGAATAATTATTTTCCATTAGTTACATGTATTAACTTGTTATTTTTTATGATATTAATTCTACATCCATATAATAAAATCTAATCAAATGAAACCATCTAATCAACTAAAACCATCTAATCAAATCATATCATCTAATAAAATGAAACTATCTAATCTAATCAAATGAAAACATATAATCAAATGAAACCATCTAATCAAATCATATCATCTAATCAAATCAACTATCTAATCTAATCAAATCAAACCATCTAATCAAACCCTATAGTCTAATCATATCATCTAATCAAATAAAACCATCTAATCAAATCATATATCATCTAATCAAAAGAAATCATCTAATCAAATCATATCATCTAATCAAATTAAATTATCTAATCAAATCACATCATCTAATCAAATCAAACCATCACAAATATATATAATGTTAAATCATAAATCATCTATGTCTAGAGGTTTGGATAGCATATAAATATATGTCTCAAATCATAAACTAAAAATATAAAACATATAATAATGACATATATAATGAGTCTCAAATCAAAGATCTGTGCAAGATGTCCTAAACTAGAGAGTCATCTAGGTGCATGCCAATAGAGCGATCCTCTGACCAACTACCACGAGCATCCTCTGGCTATGAGGTAGCAACTGATCCCTATGAATATAAATTCATGTATATAATAATAATGTAAAGTAATTAAAATATTATAAATGTATGTTTAAACTTACATATTTTTAAAACATACCTGACCACTACTAGGTGTCACATCTCCTAAATCTCTTTTGTGAAGAGCATCCTTTGGCTGTGAAGCAGCAACTGACCCCTACAAATTTAGTATAATAGTTGGTTATATACATGTTCATAGTATATATTATGTAAACTACTTGAAATATATAAATACATGTGTACAAGTGTACACATGCATGATTGAACCTACATATATCTAAAAATTACCTGATCACTAGTAGGTGTCACATCTACTAGATCTCTCATATGAAGATGTTCTGAGCCCACACTAGAGGTAACGTGCTATGCTAACTGTGCCTACAAAATATTATGTACATTGAACAAACATCAATACACACATCTACAATTAATTGTTCACTAAAACTCCTAAGAAAGGAGGAAAGAAAACTTTATATACTTGGGTCTCAGGAGCAGGAGGATCATCAACACACTACACCATCATATCATCAACTGAAACTGCATCACCTACACCACCTTCAATTCTAAACCTCTCTAGTAATGAAGAGTGTAGGGGTGACACTAGCTGGGAGGGGAGTGATGTAGAGCCTGAACCATGAGGATGCAATAACATATCCATAAATGATCCAACATCAGTGCCAACATCCACCTGACCCAACCCATGCAACTTATCATCAAATGTGTCTAGGCCCTTAGTGGTGATGTGTACATCTCCAACTTGTATACTTGGCTTTGCAATTGTAGACTGATCTATGGGTGTAGAGTGCTCTGCACTATGTTGTGCCTGACTAGATGATGTGTCCTCTGTTGGTGGAACTACAGGACCCCGTACAAGTTTGATGAAATCACTGATTGAATGTACTCGAATCCTCTACATGTAAACAATATAAGAATATGACTGCAAGAGATCCTCCAAAAAGTAAAGCACCACATCTAAATGACTATGATGATTTGAAAGTGCTCGTATCTCTCTAGGTGCAAGAAGACCTGCAGCTCTATATGCCTCATCACTGACACCTGTAGTAGTACTCGATGAAGCCTCAGAAGAAGATCTAGCTTGATGCAGTCTAGTTAAAATATATCTTCCCACTGAATCTGAAGTGATGGAGGTGGCTACAGGGGTAATCTATGCTATCCTGTCCACTACTACCCTCTGAGAAGCAATGACCACTCTATCTTCAGTAGCATCCATCGTCAGTGCCACTACCAAAGTCCTCTACCCAAGTAGCTATCTATGAGGCTATACAACTTGATCAGCCCTATGATACCAATCATGGTCTACAAACCTACCGTGCCCCTGACCGTAATATCTAGAAAGATCTAAATAGTTGACCATGAGTCCCAAATGGAACTCAACATACAACTATTGTGTAAAATATAAAGGAATGTGGTCGTTATTAGGATAATGAACATGTGCTACAAGAAAACATGGGTATATCATGCATGTGATCTGAGGAATCACACACTGTGTGACCTGATATAACCTCACCTTGGCCTTCCCTCATGAAATGGGAAAACCTCTCATTTGATGATTTCCTTAGGGACACGACTCTAAACTATCTCCAAGGAAATATCACCCGAGACCTCAGTTCTCAACTCTCAAAAAATAGTATCAACTACCTGAGGCATGAAGGAAGAGTGGGATCTCAATCTAGTAGTCATCTCCTCCAACCTGGTCAATACACTGATACAAGTATCTCTATATATACTATCTATTGAAGATGTATGGATGGACTCTCTAAGTCAAGCCATCTCTATGTCAGTAGTATGAAACATGGTTGCTATATTAGGAGTGCGAGGTGAATCCTGAGTGGCCATCTAGATACATAACATGTGAAAGGTATTTGTTAACAATTAAGTACTTGATTACATGTTATAACTATGTGTAAAATGGAAAAATTATATGAATATATAAAATTATACTTAAATTTACAATACTAGAGTGTACTGATAGTCCTAAAGCATCCTTGAATGTACTAATTGGTATTAAAATAGGTCTTATTATGCCAAGTAAGTGGACTTATTAGGTATTAAGGGTCATAGGATGTACTAATTGATTTTAATAGGTCATATTAGTCCTATTAGGTCTTAAGTCCAGTCTTATTAGGTCTTAAGGGGTCCTATTACGTCTTAAGTGGTGCTATTCTAGGTCTTAAGGATCGTAAGGGTTCTTAAAGAGCTTTATGTCACAATAGGGGTCCTAAAGGAACCTAGAGTGTACTAATAGTCCTAAAGGGTCCTTGGATGTACTAATTGGTATTAATAGGACCTATTAGGTCAAGTAAGTAGTCTTATTAGGTCTTAAGAGTCCTAGGATGTACTAATTCATTTTAATAGGTTATATTAGTCGTATTAGGTGTTAAGTCTAGTCTTATTAAGTCTTAAGGGGTCATATTAGGTCTTTAGGGGTCCTAAAGGAACCTAGAGTGTACTAATAGTCTTAAAGAGTCGTTGGATGTACTAATTGGTATTAATAGGCCCTATTAGGTCAAGTAAGTGGTCTTGTTAGGTCTTAAGGGTCCTAGGATGTACTAATTGATTTTAATAGGTCATATTAGTCCTATTAGGTCTTAAGTCCAATCTTATTAAGTCTTAAGGGGTCCTATTATAGGTCCTAAGGATCCTAAGGGTTCTTAAATAGTTTTATGTCACAATAGGGGTCCTAAAGGAACCTAGAGTGTACTAATAGTCCTAAAGGGTTCTTGGATGTACTAATTGGTATTAATAGGTCCTATTAGGTAAAGTAAGTAGTCTTATTAGGTCTTAAGAGTCCTAGGATGTACTAATTGATTTTAATAGGTCATATTAGTCCTATTAGGTCTTAAGTTAAATCTTATTAAGTCTTAAGGGGTCCTATTAATAATTTCTATAAGATCAGTGGAACCTAAGATACATGAATGGGTCCTACGACATACTAAGATACATTAATGGGTCTTTGGGGTCCTATGTGTCTTAAGACATCATAAGGGATGGATAAGTTTCCTAGAATGTATTAAGGGGTCACATGTGTTGTAAGTGCTCCTAAGGGATCCTAGGTTATATTAATTGATTCTAGTATGTATTAAGGGTTGTTCAGGTTGACAATGGGCCCTCATATCAATTAATAGAACCTAAGATGTACATGAATGGGTCCTAGGGAATCCTAAGATACATTAATTGGTCTTGGGGGTCTAAAAAGGTCATATGTGTCTTTAGATGTCATAAGGTATGAATAAGGTTCCTAGAATGTCTTAAGGCTTCATAGGTGTCATAAATTCTTCTAAGGGATTATAGGTTGAATTAATTGATCCTAATATATGGGTGACCCCACAATAGTGGGTTACTCTTTTTTAGACATGCTGATTTTTGCTGAAATAACACATTTTTAATAAAATATGATGATTTAAGCCTCGAGAGGTTCCATTTGAAGGAATTAATTACAAATGGTTAGCTCAAAGCCTCTTAGATGAAAAAAACATTGATATAACATCTATACTCCTCATTCATACCTATAATGGAGTCTCCTTCGCACCTATTAAAATGCTGACAAAAAATCACTTTGACTTAATTTTTTGGTAGATCAAATGAATCTATTTGACAAACCTATCTATGTAGTAAGATACTACTGAGAAAAATCTTTCCAATTATTATAATGTTAATATATATTAAGTCTATTATGACTTTGTATTTTTAGTTTTACTAAACATAGATATTTCACTGTATGTCTACCTCTATGTTTGATGCTTATGGAAAAATAGTAAATGAGAGGAAAAAAATCTAAAAAATATCTATGCCCTAGGTATTGAAGCTATCTTTCTATATAAATAAATAAATTAAATTGGACAAATACACGACAAGTTATAAGCTATATAATCACGGTATGTCAAAATTACGGTTTAGTCAACTTCAAACGATAATAAAATATGAAATAATCATGATAATATCTTCAAACCAATTGCATGCCCTATGTATGGATGTTAGAAAACTAAATTTGAAAGAACCACATTGATATCTATTTTAGAAAAAATGTTATGCTCTATGAAAACAATGTAACTCTTTGAAAATGGTGTTTTCAGCAACATACCAGTTTTTGTGGGAGAAAGAAAAAACCATTCAAAAAAATTCAAAAAAATAAAATAAAAAAATATTTAGAATCTAGACAAAAAATTCTAAAAGACTCTAATTTACTTCATCTTCTGATTTCAAACGGTTGAACGACAATATGCATCTGAATCTGATTTTTTTTTCAAAATGTAGAGTTCAGTGTCCGTTCAGGCAAAAAAGTGTAACCCACTATTGTGAATTCACCCATATCTTAAGGGTCTTGGAGGAAAAAAAAAAAGGGTTCTATTATGTATTAATGGAATGTAAGATACATGAATGGGTCCTAGGACATCCAAAAATATATTAATTTGTCTTGGGGGTCCTAATGGGTCCTAGGTATCTTAAGATGTTGTAAGGGATGGATAAAGGTCCTAGAATGTCTTAAGGGGTCATATGTGTCATAAGAGGTCCTTAGGGATCCTAGTATTTCTTAAAGGGTATTCAGGGTGACAATGGGTCCTTGTATGTATTAATGGAACATAAGATACATCAATGGGTCCTATGACTTCTAAAGATTCTTTAATGGGTCTTGGGGGTCCTAAGGTTTCATATTTGTTTTAAGATTTCATAAGGGATCCATATAAGGGTCCTAGAATGTTAATGGATCGTAGGTGCAATAAGTGGTCCTAAGGGATCCTACATTACATTAATTGATTCTAGTATGTCTTAAGGTTTCTTGAGGGAAACAATGGGTCCTATGTGTCTTAAGATAGTGTAAGGGATGGATAAGGGTCCTAGAGTGTCTTAAGGGGTCATGGGTAACATAAGAGGTCCTAAGGGGTCCTAGGTTACACTAGTGTATCCATATATGTATTAATTGAATCTAAGATACATAAATATGTCCTAGGACAACCTAAGATATGTTAATGGGTCTTGAGGATCCGAAGGGGTCATATGTGTCTTAAAATGTCGTAAGGGATGTATAATGGTCCAATAATGTTAATGGGTCGTAGGTGTGATAAGTGGTCTAAGGGATATTAGGTTACATTAATTGATACTAGTATGTCTTAAGGGTTCTTGTGGGAAACGATGGGTTCACATATGTATTAACAGAAGCTAAGATAGATGAATGGGTCCTAGGACATTTTAAGATATAATAATGGGTCGTATGGGTCCTATGTGTCTTAAGATGTCATAAGCAATGTTTAAGGGTCATAGAATGTCTTAAGGGGTTGTAGGCATCATAACAGGTCCTAAGGGATCATAGGTTACATTAATTCATCCTAATATGTCTTAAGGAGCCTTGAGGGAAACAATGAGTCCTTGTATATATCAATGGTCTTGATATTCCTAAGGGATCCTATGTGTCTTAATATGTTGTAAGGGAGGGATAAGGGTCCTAGAAACTTACTACTACATTTTCCTAACATATTATAACATACTACTATCATTTTCTAAAATTTAACTATGATTTTCTAAGATTTCTACAAACTAAAAATTATTTTAAAAAAATAACTAACTAATATTTACTAACTTTACTAAAAATGCGTGTACCTGAGAGAGAGAGATTCCTAATATTTACTAACTTTAAAAGAAATTTAAAAACAAATATTTTTAATAATTTCTATAAGATCTTAATGTTTTCTAACATTTTTTAACATTTCTACTACGGTTTCTAATGTTTTGTAAATATTTTCTAACATTTGCTAACAAACTACTATGATTTTCTATCATTTTCTAACATACTAAGTTATAATTTTATAAAATTTCCTAACATTCTACTCCATTTTTCTAATATTTTCTAATGTAAACTAGAAGTTATAATTTTCTAATGTATACTAAGTTACAATTTTCTAATATTTTCTAATGTATACTAATTTTCAGTTTTCTAATATTTTCTAATGTATACTAAGTTATGATTTTCTAACATTTGCTAACATATTCTAACATTTATACTATAGTTTTTAATGTTTTCTAACATTTTCTAATAGTTCTACTATGATTTTTGAATATTTTCTAACATTCTACTATCATTTTCTAACATATTCTAAAATTTAACTACAATTTTGTAACATTTCTACAAACTAAAAATTATTTAAAACAAATAACTAACTAAAATAAATATAAAACATATAATTTACAATAAAAAATGAGAAAAATGTGTGTACCTAATACTACAAACAATTTGAAGAGGTCAAAAAATCTCGGGACGTGCTGAGGTTGTACTCGACATCAATGGTTTGCTCTAAGCCCTAGGTCCACAAAATCCAAACAGTAAATAATGAAAATAAAATATGAAGCCTGAAAATTTATAAAGAAATCTGGCCAAGAGGGGCTTTGCGCAAAGACCCCCTTCGTGCGAAGGACCTTGCGTAGGATACTTCATGTGAAGGGGGGCTTTGCGTGAAGTACCCTATGTAGGGTACTTCGTGCAAAGGGAGTCTTCCCCTTAGCCCGAAGTACCCACTTGGAGCGAAGGCCCTAACATTGTTTTTTTTTTAGAAAACTGATTTTCTTCATCCCAAAAAGTGGGACACGCTATTTTGATTTCACCCTATAATGGTATAATATGAGGCTTGGTGTATGAAATTTCTCTTTTGGTTATGAGATTGGTTCAAGGCTAAAGTGTTTTCTTTTAGGTAAGTGTAAATATGTCCATAAAAAGTGGATTCATGACCCACAAGTAGGTATATGACTTGGGATTCAGGATGGTCATAAGTAGGTTTTACCAATTCTTCCACAAAGAATTCATATCTTGCATTTTGATTAGGTACTTGGATAAGTGAAGGTAATGTAGCCATGAAATCTACTATTTTATTTTCAACTCTTGATATTTTATCAAATGTTATCATCACAAAATACTTCTTAAGGTCATAAACCATTCTTTTATAAGGCATCAATTTGTCATCCTTGGTTTTGTATTCATCATTTATTTGGTTGATAACTAGCTAGGAGACTCCATAGATTTGTAGTTATGTAATTATCCATTCTAAAGGAATATTTATTCAAATCAAAAGTTCTTCATATTCTTCTATGTTGTTTGTGCATGAAAACAAAAGTTTATAGGACTTTGGTATAGTGTAACCTCAAGGTGTGATGAAGATAATTCCTTCCTCTGATCCATGTTGAGTATATTACTTGTCAAAATACAATTTCCATGTTCTTACTTCAATGTTGAGAATATTTACATTCAATAATTCTACTTATATTGGGTTTTCACTTGATAAAGGTGCCTCTTCTAGCCGATCCACTATGACTTGGCCTTTTATAGCTCTTCAATCCACATACTCTATATCAAATTCTCTTAGAACCATGACCTATTTATCCTAGCTTCTTGTTAGAATTGATTCATTAAGAAGATATTTTAAGGGATCTATCTTAGTAATTAACCTTAATTAATGTGCTAACATATAATGTCTTAGTTTTTGGGAAGAAAAAATCACCACTAGACATGCTCTCTCTATAAAGGTGTAATTGAGCTCATATTTAACCAAAGTCCTACTACTATAGTAGATAGCCTTCTCTTTTCCTTATTCATCTTCTTGGGCTAATAAGGCTCCTAATGAATTTTCTATTTTTGAAATATAGAGTAACAAAGGTTTCCTTTGCATTAGAGCCATTAATATTGGAGGATTCATTAAATATTTTTTCAAAAGATCAAAGGCCTCGTGTGTTAGAAGTAGGAAATATTGAGAGGGGGGGGGTTGAATCAGTATTTCACAAACTTTTACTTTTGTCCACTTATGGATATAATAGATTACTTTAAAGCATAAGAGACTAAATAGCATACATAACAGTAAATGTAAAGAACTCATAACACATGATATGTTCTCGAGGAAACCCTGGCCAAGGGAAAACCCCACTTGGGATGGTACCCACAAAGATCCACTAATCAAAAGATATCTTGTTAAGGATGTTGACCCTGTTAGGAGTCTATTACAAACATATAGTGTATCAGTCCTGGTTAAGGGACTATAGGCCTTGTTAGAAGCCTCAACTCTATTAGGAGTTGTAGATACAAAACCTAATTACCAGATGAGCTCACTACCCAAACAAGTAATACAAATGATTACTAATTACAATATGGTATTTCTTACAACTTTGCATCAACAAATTTCACCGCTGTCACAATATACAACTATCACAAGTTACATTTCAAGTATGTCCGGTACATTACAATATTACATCTTTATACAAGATACAAACATAATATCTTTCTTCAGTTGGCTTGCACATCTTTATCCAAGACTAAACATCTAGGATGTCATCTCTTTATAATATTAAGTCATTATTTTGACAAGAAAAATAATCCCTTAATTCATTTACTAGTTCTACCTTCAAAACTGCTTTGTTAGCTTAACTCTGTCATCGGTAAAACAATCATAACTTTGTCCGTACTATCTGTACTCTTTTTCACAATGAGATGGGGTATCCTTAGACACCATAGAGTCTATGTTCAACTACACAAACTCTGATCATGCTCCAGTGAACGTCGCCAAAACAAACTGTATCGGGTGCTTTGTCAAAAACACTGTTTCATACTTAGACAATTTTAGTCTGCGATCTTCCATACTTACTTTCCAGCTTATGCGATCTTCATAGGGAACATATGTTTCCATAATGAAAACATCCATGTACATACCTCAGCCAAATTTCCAACAATCTCCCCCTTTGTCATTGGTGGCAACATATGAGAAAATTGGCTAAGTGTACAAGTCAAAATCTCAAAAATTGTACCAAAATTGTGGCCATAGTATAAAATAAGTATACTATCCTTATATCTCCTCAAAATATACACATAATCTATAATAATTCATAATACTCCATAGAAATGCCCCTATGAGTATCCATCCTTATCATATCCAGACAATTTTCTAAGTATCTCTCCCCCTTTGACAACAATGACAAAATAAAGGGTGGAAAGGGATATACAAAATTGTGTCAAAAATTTTACCTTACTGTCTTATTGCAAAGTTGGTAGGCTTGCAACACAATCTACAAAATTTGACTTCCAAGCCTCAAAATATTTCTCCCATGCCTTCTTAATTGATTCTGCTACATTGAGTAAAGTACTCAATCCGTATGTTGCAATCTGACAAGCTTGAAGGGACTCAAAATTGAACTTCTAAAATGATGTCTTAGCAGTAAGACATTCTTCTAGTTGCTCTTCTATTATAGTCAACTTGATTGAGACATGCTCTCTCAAGATGTTTATCCTGATAATTTTCCTGTTCTTCTCATCATTCAAAGTCCTTATCTCATCACATAATTTTCTAATCTTTTTCTCAACTGCACTAATCTTTATGTTTGGTCTAGCCATTGAGTTTGTCTCTACTACAATTTCATCTTGCTTCTCTTTTAGCTTCTTCTCTTCCTCAATTATTATATTTTCAGATTTTGTACACTGAATGTACAAACACTTTCCAGTCTCAAGATGTTTCCTTAAGTTCTTAATGTGTCTGTCAAGGCTGCCAATGTCATTTTTGATATTCTGACTTATATTCTGCAACATCTTAGCTTCATAAGCTGCCCGAGCCTTAACCTTAGCAATATCAGACAAATTAGTGAACTCAACATCAAAAGAATTTATTACCACATTTGCTCTTTCAAGTGGGTCTGAATCAAAGAATTTTGTAGATATAACACTTTGTAGCTTCTCAGTCAAATCTTTTAGGCTACCTTCCAAATTCTTAACTTTCTTGTTCTTTCCAATAATTTTGTTCAAAGAAGTGATCAACTCTATTTGATCATCGTCATCAACCTCCTTGCTCAAATCTCCAATCAATGTTCCTATTCCTTTCTCCTTTCTAGTCTTAGGAGTAAGACTGATGTCTTCTTCTAGTTCAATAGGTGTATGGGCCTCTGTTTCCATTTTCTCTTCTATTCATGTAGTCTCTATTTCAATACTCTTTTCTTGCTCTCCCAAAGCCAAATTGTCAACAATGTTATCCAAACTGTTGAGTACCACATCATCTGAATCTAAAGTAACTTTTGTTCCTTCAATGTCCATAGATTCTGTGCCAATGTTTATAGAAGAAGAGGGAATATCTTAAAATTCAACTACCTCTGCTGCTGCCTCTGCCTGTTCTGAACTCTATTTCTCTACTGGTTCTACAACTGATTGATCTTTGCTATCTTTTCCTGCTACCAAGTTTGCTAGCACTCATACAACTGCCTGTTCAGTTTCAGTCTTCACTTGTTCATACTGACCTCCCATTATTTGTATAGTTCTTCTTTTGTTTCTTAATAGGGTTTCAAGTGGCTTGAGGATCTGTTTAAGGTGGTCATCATCTCTTATGTCATAGAATTGTCTTATCACATTCTCTCTCATTTTAGTATCTTCTTCTTGTGCTCTCATCTTTCTGCTCACAAGTCTACTGTACAAATCTTCTGGTATCTTTCCATGAATAGTATCAAATTTCTTGTTTGCCAAAATCATGTGTAACCATTTCATTCTCTAGATTTAATCTATCAGAGGATCCATATAAATCATAGTATTTGTTCATTTTGGTAAAGTCTCCATGCTGCAATATATCTTCATTAACACTTTCTGTCCTTGGTTTCCATGATTTCTTCTTTATTTTTACTTCATCATCTTGTATCTCTGCAACTCTTCTAGGTACTGGTGGAACAATTATTTTTTGTCTTTTACCTGGTCCTGAAGCACTTGCCTTCATTCTTTTTCTTGGTGCTAAAGAAGAGGGTTTCTCTGTCTGACTAATTTCTTGCTCCTTCTCAGGTTCTTCAACCTTTACCTTAACTTGAATGGGTTCTTGAGGGTTTGCACTTGATGCCAAAAGTGGGACTAATAGTATCTCACTTTGCCTTATTGCTTCTACAGACTTTCTTGCAATATCAAATTCCTACTCACTCAAACCTATTTCTTTTAGAATTTTCTTTATTGTAGTCTCCACTCTCTTCTTTGATTATTTCTCTTCCTTAAGTGTCTTTGCTGAATCAAAGTTTTCATCATATGTTCCAAATCTATTGCTATGAGCATCCAATTTACTTTTCAACAATCTACTAACATATATTTCTATTTCAACTTCAGAGATTTCATAGCCAAGAGGGTCTATGAATTCATGTCTAGGTTTTACTACCTCAATGTAAGTGAAATCAGTATCAACCATAAAACATATATAATCTTTGTATTTCTCAACTAGGGATGGAGGAATTATTGATCTATTTACCAAAATGTTCTGAAAAGTTTTCAACACTAACTTTACACTGTCATTAACCTTCTCAATAAGATGTTTCATGTAAACTTTATTGATTCTTTACATAGTATTCTCACCATTATTCCAATCAATAGTGTAAGGAAATATTCTTAGCAAGTGGAAGAACATGTAAGTAACCAATGAGGAAAATCTAAAGTGAGTGTATTTAGCTTTCTTTATCTTTTCCAAATTCTCAAACAACTATATTCTCAGAATTTCACACATATCCACAGGCTTCTTCTCCACACACATCAAATAAGCAATGTGTACCATACCTGCTAGCATATCATCTTCTCTAGAACTTCCACAGAATTTTGTTGTCAAAATATTACACAAGTATTTTACATCATCTTGCTTAATCTTACTAATGACTATACCTCTACCATTGTATATTGAACCGGGGTTATCAATCACAATCTTTCTCATGTTTTTCTCATTCAGTGGAATTGCTCCAACTTTTGATAATCCAATCACATCATGAATTAGGTCTGCAGTTATGTCTATAACTCTGTCTTCTAACCAAAATTTACCATTATGTATCTTACTCAAAATGATCTTAGTACACTCCTCATCATCAAATTCATATTTCATAGAGTACTCAATGATTTCATTGTTTTCTAGATGTTCATAACCTTGTTTCACTGACATAGCCTTGTTGTACAATTTTTGATATTCACCATTAAAATTAATCTCCCTTAGGGTTTCATATTTGCATCCAAGATAACTTTTAACATTCTCTAAATGAAGAACTCTGTCTGGTATGGATGATAAAGCTAAACTAGCATCTCTTTCTGAGGGTTCGATTGGATCTTTCTTAGTTCTAGGTCTGTTCTTATCCTTAATGTTGTGAATCAATGACACATCCATGATTATATTTGATTACTTAAGCTGATTCAAGATCTTAGTCAACTAAATACCTTAAATTCACAAAATTAGGGCTTTCTCTTGATCGGCGCTTCAAACTTCTACAAATCACTTCCAAACTTCTTTCTTCATTCTCCAAATCACTTCTAACCACTTGATAATCACAATAACTTTGATTTCAATCTTTTAATACTTAGCATTTACTCAATTTGACATCGCATTCAAATCTTTTGCCGCTAAAATGCCAAAAAGTTGATTCTGTAAACCTGCAACCATAAATCTTCTTGCGACCTCGCAAAACACAATATTTCTTTTTGCGCACTCAACCATAGCATTAGTATAACATAAAAAACCTTCATCTAATTGTGCAAAACTTAACTCATTCAAAATCTAATTCTACACTAATTCTAAGTTCCTAAACTACAAAAATTTACATAATTTTAGTGCTTAAAGAAGGGTTAGGTAAAGACTCATTATTACCATCAAATACATTACCTTCCTGATTACCTTTAGTCCTAAATATAACTCCTTGATCTATGCCTTTAACAAATTTTACTTCATCTTCATTGCTACAACAACCTTTCTCTTTGTTTCCTGCATTTTCATTCCTTCTTGCATAGTTTCTAGGGTTAGGGTTATGATGATAACCTCCATTGTTCATTCTGCAAAATCTTGCTGTGTGTCCAATCTTGTTACATATCTAACAAATGATTCCATTGGTTCCATATCTAGGTGTTTGCTGATTGATTTGTGTCCTGCAATTTCTAGCAATATGTCCAATTTTGTTGCATTTGTAACATACTATTCCATTTCCTCTTTTCATGGCTTCAGTTGATCTCAGATCTGCATTGTTAGTATTTCTAGGCATTCTACTATTGTAATTATTCTCAATAACTTTAGATCTTCTACATTAAATAGATCTATGTCCAAAACCATGACAATTATAACAATATCCATTAAGAGGTTTGAATTGTTTACCTATACAATATCTCTTCATATGACCAATAGTGTTACAAGAAAAACATCTACCTTTGAATTCTCTTTGCATACCTTTGGATGATTCATCTTGATTTGGTGGTTCTTCTTGCTTCGGTGCATCTTCTTGCTTTGGTGATTCTTCTTGCTTAGGAGCATCTTCAGATTTGTTCTCATCTAACTTCTTTTCTTCACTACTTTCACATACATTCAGATCTGGTTTCTTGCTTTCACTAACTATCTTCAATATGTTAAATCTAAGACCAGTTTTGTCATAGAATGGTTTTCCATAAGATACTTGCTCATCGATCTTTTCACTATTTGAATATAGCCTCTCAAGTTGTTGTTTGGATTGAGTCAATTCACCTTTCACAATCTTGTTGTATTTCTCAAGTTCATCATACTACAATTTGACTTTATCAAATTCAGATGTTACCTTGCCAAGTTTAGATTTTAGATCTTCATTCTTATTCTTTAAACTTTCATTCTCAGATCTTAGATTGTCATTTCCATCTTTCAAGCTAAGCTTTAGATTTTCTATCTTCAATTCATGTTTAAGGATCACATTTTTTTTTTCTAAATCATCACAATCTTCAACAAGAATTTCAGATTCCTTCTTATATTTCAGATCTTCTATCTTACCTTTCAATTTGTCAATAAGATTCTTTGCATCATCATACTTTCTTTTCAGAGTGTTTCTTTCATCAGTAAGCATATCAATTTGTTCAAGAGCTTCTTCAAGATTCTTCTGTAACTGGTCCATATCCATAGAGATCTTACTCAAGCTGCTAAGATTTCCTTGAATGTTCCTTCTTTGAGTAACTGTGCTCTGATACCAATTGTTAGAAATAGGAAATATTGAGAGGGGGGATGAATCAATATTTCACAAACTTTTACTTTTGTCCACTTATGGATATAATAGATTACTTTAAAGCATAAGAGACTAAATAGCATGCATAACAGTAAATGTAAAGAACTCATAACACATGATATGTTCTCGAGGAAACCCTGGCCAAGGGAAAACCCCAGTGGGGATGGTACCCACAAAGATCCACTAATCAAAAGATATCCTGTTAAGGATGTTGACCCTGTTAGGAGTCTATTACAAACATATAGTGTATCAGTCCTGGTTAAGGGACTATAGGCCTTGTTAGAAGCCTCAACCTTGTTAGGAGTTGTAGATACAAAACCTAATTACCAGATGAGCTCACTGCCCAAACAAGTAATACAAATGATTACTGATTACAATATGGTACTGCTTACAACTTCGCATCAACAACTTTCGCTGCTGTCACAATATAAAACTATCACAAGTTACATTTCAAGTATGTTCGGTACATTACAATATTACATCTTTATACAAGATAAAAACATAATATATTTCTTTAGTCAGCTTGCACATCTTTATCCAAGAGTAAACATCTAGGATGTCATCTCTTTATAATATTAAGTCATTATTTTGACAAGCAAAATAATCCCTTAATTCATTTACTAGTTCTGCCTTCAAAATTGCTTTGTCAGCTTAATGCTATCATCGGTAAAACAATCATAACTTTGTTCGTACTATTCATACTCTTTTTCACATTGAGATGGGGTATCCTTAGACACTATAGAGTCTATGTTCAACTGTGCAAACTCTGATCATGCTCCAATGAACATTGCCAAAACAAACTGTATCGGGTGCTCTGTCAAAAACACTGTTTCATACTTAGACAATTTTAGTCTGCGATCTTCCATACTTACTTTCCAGCTTATGCGATCTTCATAGGGAAAATATGTTTCCATAATGACAACATCCATGTACATACCTTAGCCAAATTTCCAACATCATGACACTTGTTTTCCCACTTGAAAGAAATGTCTTTGTGGAGCAATTTAGTGAAGGAATTTGACATATTTCAGCTAGTTGTGATATAAATCTTCTTATAGATTGGAGTCCTCCTTGTAATGGACTCAATTGAATTATGTTTCTTGGAGGTCCCATTTACATGATGGCCTTTAATTTAGAGTGATCAACTTCTATTCCTTTGTCTGATATAATATAACAAAGGATCTTTCCTAATTTTACTCCAATGCACACTTCTTTGGGTTTACTCTAACCTTGAATTTTTCTAGCCTTGTGAAGATTTTATCTAGGATGGGTAAATTTTATTCTCTTGTGTATTATTTATCTAAAATATTATCCACCTAGACCTCCATAAATGTATTCATCATATCATGAAAAAATATTGTCATTTCACTAAGTTGGTAAGTAGCTCTAACAATTTTGAGACCAAAGGGCATCACATTCCAACAAAATGTACCCCATGCACATATAAAGGATTCTTTATCTTGATATTTAGATGCAATTTTGATTTGGTTATGCCCAAGAAATCCATCCATTAATGATAACATAGAATTCCCTACTAGGAGATCTACAATATTATCAATGCTTAGGAGAGATAAGTCATCTTTAGGACATGCCTTATTGAGATCTCAAAAATCTATACGTACTCTTATACTTTTTCTAGGTTTGGAAAATGGTATGATATTTTAAATCCACTCGATATATCCAATAGTTTTGATAAAGCTGGTGTCCAAGAGTTTCTTCAATTCTACTTTGACAAACAAGGCTATATAAGGGTACATTTTTCTCAACTTTTATTTCACGGGCTTGACTCATGGAGATATGTTGAGATGGAGCATTATCAAATTTGGATCTAACCCTGGCATATCAGCATATGACCATGAAAAAATAATTTTCCTTGCCTTGAAGAATTCTACAAATTGTTTCCTTTCCTCTTTAGATAAAGATGTTGCTAAATTGATAATCTTGGATTCTTCTTATATTACAATGTTCACATTTTCTATTGCTTCTATCAATATGGATGACCTTTCTACATAATGTTTGGGTAAAATCTCAAGTTTCTCATCCTTATGTTCTTGAATTGGGTTTTCACCTTTGGATTTATCTTTTATTTTTACTTATTCTTGATCTAGCATTGCCACATGGTGGTTTTCACCAGTAGATTTTTAATTTTTTATTTCAGTATTTGACTAATAAAATTGATACCTTCCCTTCTTTCTACCTCGTGACATGATTCTTTGGTGGATGATGGTTCAATTATATTAAGGCACAAGGTAATGGAATAGTCATTTTAGAAAGTGTCTATTTTATTTGGCTTAGTTTGATCCAATCAATGAGTTCAAGATGTATTAAAGGTAAAGAGTCATTTGTTGGGTTTAGGCTCATTGGGATTAAGGTCTCGACTTCAATATAGTTTGGCTCATACATTGTATCTTCAAGGTATATAATGTGTTCTTCCTCAAGATGGTCCATAGAGTTTGGATCTTGTTCTTCCTCACTAAAGCAATGTTGAAAATATTGTAAATCTAACTCTTGTAGTAAAAACATAGAGATTTTTCCCTCTAAGAATGTAGGTTTGTAGGGCTCTCCTACCCACTCTTGATTTGAACTTGTGCTTCTTTAGATGTAGGTTCATAATATTGGATTATTTAAACTTCCTTATCATGGCATGATTCCTCTAATAATGATTCTCATTCCCAATTAGTGTATTTTTCATCACTATAATAATTCAACTTGAGAATTTTTTTATGAATGTAAGGGAGATTATTTTTAGTATATCCTAGTACAAAGTACCCTACTCCATTTTTCTCTTTACTAGACCTCCCAGTGGTTTTTATAGGTTCTAAAAATTCTTCTCTTCTCCTTCCATGACACCCAATCCTTTGTAACCTAGATTTTTTATTATTTCAAAACCTTTCCTATATTGATGTGTGAGAATGCTAATGTGTTGGACCCCTTCATTTGATTCTACTTCATCCTTGTATAACTAATCTAGTATTTCATTCTCTTCTTCTACCCCCAATGGTCTACTAGCTCTTACAAAATTATCATTGTATGTTGGAAATTTGGCTAATGTGGATGCATAGATGTTGTCATTATGGAAACATATGATCTCTATTGAGAGCACAAAATCTGGAATGCAAGTATGGCAAGTTCAAGGAAGAAATTGTCTAAGTATGGATACAGTGATCCTGATAGAGCACCTGATGAAGATTTAGTTGGCGATGTCTACTGGAGTAATATTTTTGTTTGCATAGTTAACTAAAGCTTCTACAGAGTATGAGGATACCCCATCTTAGTGCACATAAAGTTTGGAGTAGTACGGACAAAGTTATTCAAAGTTTACCGAAGATAGTTTTTGCAGAAAGAACAGTTTTGGAGACAGTATTAGCGAAAGAGTTAAGGGATTATTTTTGCTTGTCAAAATAATGACTTAACATTATGAAGGGATGACATCCTAGATGTTTACTCTTGGATAAATATTTTGGAAGCTGACCATGTAAAGTTATTAGCTCTAATAACTCATATATTAGGCATACTTGAAATGTAATGTAAAAATGTAAGTGATGTGTAAAAAGAAAGAAAAGATAACTTGTGATAGTTGTATATTGTGATAGCAGAAAAGGCTATTGATGCGAAGTTGTAAGCAGTACCATACTATAGTCAGAAACATTTTCTATTACTTGTTTGGGTAGTGAAATCAGTTGGTGATCAGGTTTTGTAATCTAACTCTTAATAGGGCTAAGGCTTCTAACAAGGCCTAAAGTCGTTTAACCAGGAGAGATCTACTATATATTGTAAATTGACTCCTAATAGGGTCCAATATCCCTAACAAGATACTTTTGATTAGTGATCTTTGTGGGTACCATCCCCACCGGGGTTTTCCCTTGGCCAGGGTTTCCTCGAGAACATATCATGTGTTATGAGTTCTTTCTATTTATTGCTATGTTTGTTAATCAACTTGATAACCTTTGTGTTGGATATATTCTTATTTTTTGAGGATTTTGTTTGAATTTTTGTATTAAATTCCTTGTGAATACCTTGCTTGGTCTAGGTTTTGTAAATTTTTTGAAAATTGTCATAACCAGGTTTGAAAACAGCTCCCCTAGGGTTTTATCCTTGAAGAAATTTGGAAGTCATGTAAAAAACTCAAGTCAGCTTTAAAATCTTCTAATTCATCGTTGCTTTTTGGTTCCTTAAGTTTTTTTAAAAAGTGCATGTGGCTTTTTCCTTAGTTAGTCACCAAGTCGCGTATTGTTATGTCATGTATCTAATCTATTTAGCGAACTGGAGAATGTGTTAAAAATGCTAAGTGTTGTCTTTGTTCGTGTAGTCTCCAAATATCCAGCGGTTATCAAAAAACATTATGTGATTCAGCGAATGGATTATCTCCAATTCATGTATTCCTTGGCGGTTCTTTGCTTACACTCAACGACTTGGTGACAACGGTTATCGCTCATTCTCTGAATCTAGCAGTTAAAGAAAAAATAACCTAGCGACTTGGCGAGTACCGTAGATCATTGTCAGGATCGATGGTTGTGGTTTAATCTTAGATATTATTGGGTCCTACATGTTTCATTTGACGAATGAGCGACTGTGTAAAGTCTTCTAAGTTTGGCGGCCCTGACATTTTGGTATGATGAATTTGGCAGAAAGGGTTGTTTCAAGTGTTCTCTTGTTCTTAGAATAAATTAGTGAGAGGCTAAGTAATCTGGCAATTCGGTGAATCATGTGGTCGCAGGTTCTCTTAAAAGAAATGTAAAGGGCAGTATGATCTAGTGAATGAGCAAAGCATATAGTTGCTAAGTCTCAGAATGAAGGTGATCAGATGGACACATGTCAAGAGGTTGCATGATCGCAAGGGTGAGTAGGGGATCATGCGATCATGTGACAAGGTGACACATGGTGGTTAGGCATGATTTCACTAGATAAATTGGGTGGTTAAGATAGATTCAGTGACTTAGAGAGTAAATGCTTCACCAGTTCTCTAAATAATCAGGTGGTTAAGTATCTCATTAAGCGAATGCATGAACCCTTTGTTCACTAAATCTCCAAGAAAATTGACAGTTAGTCGGGACATTAAGAGAATTGGAGAAGGCTTTGGTCGCTAGTTCTTTGAATATATTCTATGGTTAACATTGTATTAAGCGATCACGAGAAGCTTTCAGTCATGGATTCGCTGAATGGGACCAGTTGGAAAAGATAATAAAAGAAAAGAAAAGGGACCATTGCCTGCGTGGATAAAGTACAATATCAAGCTGGAAAGTAAACTAATGAGCCATCCAATCAGTTTCAAAGGAAGATTGCATGATGTAAACAGGTTTAAAGTGCAGGATCTTAATCAATTGCCTCTTTGCCTTGTTTTCGAGTTGTTTAATTTATCTGTCAAAATCCAAACACAGCTAACTCAAAATTTGAAATCTGATGGTATATGAAATTGAATGTGGAAACAATTAAGGAGATTAGCAGTAATTGTGGTAGTTGTACGCATTTGGTCCATATCGATAAATAAGCTAAGCTCATTGTTTCCTATGTCCAAAATCATTTGAAGAGAATTGTGTTGTTCTGAAGTGATTTCTAAGTACCAAGTGAATCCATTTTGCAGAGATTGAAGATAATTCTATAGCAAAGTGGTGAAGAAAGGGACAAGCCTAATTATTCAGATGATTTTTTGAAATTGCTACCTGGTTCCAGTCAGAACAAAAGAGCTCCTAATGATGTTTTCAAAGATGTTCTAGGGTTTTACAGAGATCCTATCACACTGAATACCACAGGTTATACTATCTTCAACTTCTTTAATAAAAATAGATATAGTCATATCCCTGTATGTAATGGTTGGGCTTTGGGGTTAGGAAATTAGTAGTGCCTGATGTATTCCTAGATGCGGATTTAATTGTTGCTCTAGCTAGGTGTTATGACCCTATTTCTAAGATTATTAGGAAAGAGGACCAGTCATCTTTGGTTACTCTTGATAGGGGTTCATTCATGAAGGCTTTTAATGTCTATACATCCACTTCTACTGAAATCAACCTGAGCAAAGAAAAGGAGAGGTACAAGAAGAACATAGGGATAGTGAAGGACCAAATGACGAAGCATATCCCAAAATAGGATAAGTATATAGCTCCCCTCCCTATTGACATGAATTCCCCTTACCAATTTAAATCCCTTCAGCATTACATGAAGCAAACTTGTTATGGGTTGTGTAGGGTTTTGGGAATTGATAGAGATGCAGAGTTTTTACCAGCTGATCTTTTGATGATTATCCTAGAAATCCAAAATTCTTTGGTTAATACTGACTATGATTACATACAGTATATCATTGATAGAATACATGAGGGTTTGATTTCTATCAAGGATAGTAAGAGCCCAATTAAGTTCATGCATTATTCTTTGCTAATGCATTTAATTTTGTTCTTCAACATTAATAATTTTGATTTGAACATGTTGAAGCCAAGGTTCAACTTTGAAGGCCAGTATAATCCAGTGCAATTATGGGTGAGGAAGTGGAATTCTACTTCCAATGAGGTGAATTTTTGTATCTTTCAGAATTTCATTATTTATCCTATTATAAGGATGTTAGGTGTCAATACTACAAGGATATCCCCAAGGGTCCTTAGGCTCCTACGACCAGTGCAGTTTGTGGACAAATGGGAGGGAGATCATAATTGGGGTGATTTTTACTTGGGGGAGAATGCTAAAATTTTGAGAGTCTACGGTTGCACCCAACCCCCACATCTGTTACCAAAATTTGGGCCTCCAAGGGTTGCTTGTTTGGAATTTGTGTGGCAGTTGATGTGGACAGACAAAGAACTTCTAGCCCCTCATAGGAAGGGTACATTCGCACCTAGGGTTTTCAAGATAGGTGACTTCCTGGTAGGAAAGATGGCATTTCCTCAAATTACTGCATGGTTAAATCAGTTCAAAATGGCTACTGGAGCTTGTAGACATGTAGATCCTGAGGGCTTTATCAAAACTACCAGGATGCTATACATCCCAAACATTGGTGTGAACAAAGAACATGAAGGCTTGGATGAGGAAGATGTAGTCAGAAACATCATTGATGATGATGAGGTCAAAAGGAGATGGAACAGGTACTTTGATTTGATAGACTTATCAAAACAAGTGATGGCAGCCCAGCTTCCTTTTGAGGGTTTCTTCCCTGACCTTCCCTATTTAGAAAGAATTGACAAGATGATAGAGATGCATGACACTCTATCAAATCAGTTGGAGAAGTTGATTTACAAGAGTCAACCAAAGAAAAGGAAAGACTATTCATCTTTTGATCAAGAGGAGTTTTCTGATGAGTCCTCGGAAGGGAATAGCCCACCACAAATTGAGGATGTACAATGTGTTCAGCCTATTGAAAACCAACCAGAAATAGGGGATTCTCGAGGGCCACCTTTGAAGAAATAGAGGCTTGAGGAAGGAAAGCCTTCAAGGTAGGAAAAATAGAAGAGAATAATTGATAGAGTGTCTGCTCTAGTGCCAGGTGATAGGGTTTACCATCACCAATTGAGAAAAGCAATAAGAGAAGGAAAGAAGGTGGCCACTGATGAAACAGATAAGGAACAGTCCCTATGGTCAGAAAAGGATATCAGAAAGGTCTATTAGGAGGAATTTTTGAGTGATGACCAGTTTATTAAAACTGATGAATTCAAGAGTTTCCTTATTTGGAATAAGCAACAAGAAGTGAGGAAACTTCTGCCTAAAGTTATGGAGCCAAGTGAAGAAACATTGAGAGCCTTAAATTCTTATGATCCTAGCCTTGATCCCATAATTGTAGATGAAGCTAAACAAATGGTCAAGTCAAGTGGAATGCTATTGACTCCAGGATGGGGTCTGACTTCTGCTTTCATCATAGATCAAATAAGAAAGCAACCACAGGGAAGCCTGTAATATGAGGTTCACATTGGTGATATGATAAGATGAAGTGGCTATGACCCTAAGCTATTGCAATGTGGTCCATGGCCCCTATGACTCAAAAGCCATCTCTATTGAGTATAGAGGATAAAATGGAAGGGAATCAGATTATTTGGACTGTGAAGAATACAACTGACCTTGAAGTTTCTAAGGTAGTAACTCATTGGGCTAACCTGAATGAGGCAAAAATAGTTCAATTATCTGAAAGGTACTCGAAGTTGTTTGAAAGGGAAAACTTGGTGGCCAAGGATAGAGACTTAAAATTGATGAAGATCAAGCAGCTAGAAGATGAATTGGCAGAGATAAAAGTTAAGCTTGAAGAAGCTTCGAAGGTAGTTGTTTCCCCCCCTGTGCAGATTGAGGTCCCAATTCAAATTGATGAAGAAGTACCTGAGGGACCTACTGAAGATTTGGATAAGATAAGGATAGAGGCATCTTTGGACACCATGTCAAAGATTGTGCAATATAGGCAAGATAAGATAATAGAGAAAATTGATACAGTTTATCAATCAGTCAGCTAATTGCACCAGACCAACAGAAAGATAAATGAATCATTGGCTGCTTTGGAGCCACTTCATAGTGTTTGGTCTGGAAGAATTTTGTTGTTTGATAAACTTGATAGTCTACATGAGCATAAGCCTAAGATCCTTGGAGTAGTTATAGAAGTTTTTGAGAAGATTGGCTTAATCAATGCTGTTTCAAATTTTTTTAAAGGTAAGTCCAACTAGGTGAGGGTTAAGTTGTTTATGTTTGATAAACATTATAGCAAGTATCTGCCTGCGGTATGTGATGACAATGGAAACCTGATCAATTTGGAGGAATGGAAACTGTCAATGGATTAGTTTGTGATTACACAAGATGCTTTCCTTAATAGTGACAATACTTTGGATTTTGAGAGGTGTAATAGCATAATTGATAGTCTTTTTAAAATTGAAAATGATTGCATACGCTTTTTGGCAAAAGTGAAAAATATAACTAACTCCATGTGGGATAAGCAAGTCAAATTGTTACAAGAATTGCAAACTTACAACTGGCCATCAGATGATGAAGTAGTGGCTTGGGAGAAGCTAACAATAAAGAAGAAAAAGAGGCCAGTTGTCCAACTTATAGAGGAAGAGGAAGAATAGAGCTGCAGATGGCACCTGATCTAGAAATTGAGGGAGAGCAAGTTTCAAACAAAGGATGATGTAAGTTAGCTGGAATGGTGGTCATCATTCATGCAACAAATTCAGCAATTGCTCTGGAAACAATGGTCTAGAAGAGCTCATAATACTGCTAGTTCCCAAGGCCCTTCTCAAGAAAGATTTTGTGTCCCACTTCCTCATGAATCTTCATCCTCTTCTGGTGATCCTAAATATGTCAAGAGGGTTACACCAAGTGTGCACATGGAGAAAGAAGTAATCACAGAGGTCACAAAAGCAGGTTATTTGCCTGTGAGAGAAACTCTAGAACAACCAGAAGAAACCTCTGCTACTGAGACCACCTCATATGATTCTGAGAAGTTGAGAGAAGAGGTGATTGCTTTAAGAAAAAAGGAGAGTGAAAAACTGGGTGAGATTGCAAACAGGTTGAAAGCAAGGGAACAACAAATCTGTGATTTGCTCATAGAGAGGCAGGAACTTCTCAAAAGAACCAAGAAAAATGAGACCCAAGTTAGTGATCTAAACCAAGATGTTCAAGGTGTAAATAAGGACTTATTTGGTGATATGGAAGATTTGAGAAAGCAAGCTCAGGATAATAAACCTAAACAAGGTGAATTTGAGGGAACAGGCCATGTCTTAAGGCAATTGAATCCCTCTGAAATCCAGAGAAACAAGGAGATTATAACTACTCCCAAAGAAATCCCTGATAAGGGAAAACAAAAATTGGTGGGTATAAATATTAATGAGCCCAATAAAATTATGGTTCCTCCTAATGTACCTTCTCAAACAAGTATAGACTTGGAGAAGGCTAGGAAAGCGAAAGAGGAATTGGCTATTCAACTGGAGAGACTTGAGTTGGAGGCTGCTGCTGATGAAATGAATACATATGCTAGTACCTCTATCCCTATCACCATAGGAACAACTCCATTCAGTCAGCCCAATACTTCACTTCCAAATGCTCAAGCCTTTCACCCTGGACAAACTTTACCTGGACCGGTTCCTAATCAAGTTCCCCTTGTAGCTAGTGGTATAGTGGGAACTGTACCTTGTCAAAATGTTGCAACTACCCCTTTGAATCAACCAAATATCCAAAGAAGACCAGTTCATTTGGATAGATATAGGCCTCTATTTTTTGATGGTATTCCTGGCCAACCTAATGCTGTCCCCAATGAAATCAGAAAGAAGATCCCATTATTTACTAGGAATAATGTTATTACTTGTGAAGAGCATCTAAAGTTTTTTATAGATAAGGTAAATGATTATGAGATTGAACATGAAGATGTCATAATGAAGCTCTTTGTTCAATCATTGATTGAGGATGCCCGGGACTGGTACAGGGGGCTACCTGAGAACAATATTGCCTCTTGGGAAGAATTTGTCAGATGCTTTAAAGAGCAATATGCAGAACATGTGAACTCTAGCTACATGCTGAATGAGTTCAATAATATCAAGAAACATTACAATGAGAGCATGTCAGAGTTTAATAGCTAATTCCAAAAGGCTATGTATAAACTGTTCCAAGTATTGAGGCTAGATGATGCAGTCTACATGACAACTTATTTCAATTCTATGGATGGTAAGATGTCTTACCTTTTGAGAGACAAGAATACCCATACCCTTAGAGATGCTTTTAAGTTGGCCATAAATATTGAGAGTAACCAAAAGGCATCTAGCCAAATGTACAAGAGGGATGAGGGTAGACTATGGAAATAAACCAGGCCACAACCTGCAAGGCCATCCAAAGAAGAGGACAAAATGGACAAAGGACTTGGTAACACTAAGATTTCCTAGCAAGGTTTGATAAAGGTGGTAGAAACTTTCAAGATGTGAGACCTCCTTATCAAAGGTAGGAAAAGGCCCCTAACTTAAGAGATATGCCTTACAAAACAAATTGGAAAGATGGGAGGCCTGTTCTTGATAATAATGAACCCCAAAAGGGAAGAGATACACCTGACCCTTTGAAGAAAAACATAGCACATAATGTGGAAAGTACCCCTTGGTGTATGGCCTATAATATGCCCCACTCACCATTCCAGTGTGCTATTGCTCAGGCCTTGGGAGAAGAGGCCAATGATTCATATGTAGGAGATTATGGAGGATCTGAAAAGCCTACTATTAACATGTTCACTATTGAACTAATGGGGGACCTTGAGTCCTTAGATGATGAATTTATTTGCCCTAATGTTGATCATAAGAGGAAGATTTTATCTGACTATGAACAAAATTTTTTTACTCAATTTGACCAGGAAGAGTTTGATAATGATGATTGCAAGACTCATATGGTAGAATCTGGGTCAGATGAAAGACAATGGAGAAAGCCCAGTGAAGAAGAGATCAAGAGTTTAACTGTGGCTGCTATTACTCAAGCAAAATCCTCATACAATTTGAGGAATAGAAAGGTGGATAATGAGTAGGGAGTTCCTAGATCAGTGTTTGTTAAGAGTAGTCCTCATGATAGGGATTCCCCAAAGCCCAATGTTGTAAATAGTAAAGATGAAGGGTTTAAAGCTGAAAAGAAGGGGAAACAAGAAGTTATTACTGACAAGGTGAAGAAGAAATTTGGTAGGTCAAAGGATCACCTTGATGTTTACACTGACTCCCCCACCTTTGATATGAGACATGCCTTGTCCCAAATTAAAGTGTCTATCCCTCTGCTTGAAATGTTGAAAATAGAAGAGCACAAAGCAGCAGCCCTAGCTCTTATAAGTGAGCAGAGAACTACTCCTGTTCTACAAGAGGAAGGGAAATCCTTGAACAAGCCAATTGCAATTAATGATATTTCTAATGTATGTGTAGGGACTATTGTAACACAAGAACCATCCTCTATTAATCCATTCTACGTTACTTTGCTTGTAAATAATTGTTTGCTAAAAAATTGTATGATTGACTCTGGTGCTGCTACAACTGTAATGCCTTATCAAGTGATGAAGGAGTTAGGGTTGCAAGTTGATACATCTAGTGGAAGGTGTTATGCCATGGATAATAGGGTAGTACCTATTGTAGGGACCTTGATTGGAATTGAAGTGAAAATTGCCGCATTCCCAGAAGCCACATATAAAATGGATGTGGTTGTTGTTGATACAAAACCTCACTATGGCATGTTATTATCAAGACAATGGGCTGCAGCAGTGGGTGGAAAGTTGCAACTAGATTTATCATATGCTACCATCCCAATAAATGGAACTGAGGTAAAGTTGTACAGGGAGCCCCGTTCTTTAGTCATGATTGAAGTGGTTGCTCCGGAGGATCTAAACTATTTTGTAGATATTGACATGAGCAATTTTATGATTCAAGAAACAGTACCTCAATTAAAAAAAATAGATCCAATTGTGGATGAGTTAATTTTGCAGCAAGATGGGCTTTGGAAAATGTTCTTTGATGGTGGATGCTCCAAGGAAGGATCAGGAGTTGGTGTTGTATTCATTTCCCCATCAGGTATTACATTTAAATACTCTTTCTTGTTAACTTTTGAGTGTACAAATAACACTGCCGAGTATGAGGCTCTGATACTGGGATTAGATGTGGCCATAAAACATGGTATTAAATCTTTAAAAGTTCATGGTGATTCCCAGTTGATTATAGCCCAAGTGAGATCTTAGTATGCTTCTAAAGATGAAAAGTTGAAACTGTATAAACATGCTATTTGGGATAGACTAGAGTTTTTTGATGCTTTCAATCTACTTTGGGTAGAAAGATCCAATAATATTATGGAAAATTTTCTTGCAAATGTTTCCCTTAAGAGTGAAGACATAACCCTCACTGGTGTTTTCATGTTAGAGGTCAAAACTAGGCCTGCTGTGCCTGATAATGTATACAATTGGCAAGTTTTTGAAGATGACCTTGATATCCTCAGGTTCATTCAAGGCCTTGATCAATATGATGGTCAGCAAATAGATTTTAATGAGATATAGCAATGTGGTGAAGGAAAATAATGCATCATGGGAAATGAGATAGTGCAGTTACCCTCAAATCACATACCTAAAGGGTTAGTGGAACTGGAAGGGATGTTTAAAATAAATGATGTTTCTTTGTCTCAAAAGTCTAATGCTAAAATGGAAGACTTAGAGGAAATAAACCTAGGATCTGAAAATTTCCCCCAGATGGTGTACATTGGCAAGAAAATGAGCAGAGAGATCAGAGGAAACCTGATTAGACTTTTGAAAAAATATAAACATGTGTTTGTTTGGTCTTATGATGACCTCAAAGCTTATAGGGCTGACCTGTTTCAGCATGAAATTCCTCTAAAAGAGGAAACCAGGCCTTTTAGACAAAAGCATAGACCCATTAACCCTTTATTGGCTACCAAGATGCAAGTTGAGTTGACAAAAATGAGAGATGCTGGTATTATTGAACCAATTGGGCACTCAACTTGGGTTTTGAATCTTGTGCCAGTAAGGAAAAAGAATGGTGATATTAGGCTCTATGTTGATTTCAGGAACCTGAATGTGGCTTCACTTAAGGATAACTATGGATTGCCCAATATGGAGGCTATGCTGCATAGGGTGACTGGATGTGAACTCTTGTCAATGATGGATGGTTTCTTTGGGTATAATCAAGTGCTGGTCAAAGAATCAGAACAATTTAAGATAGCCTTTACAACCCCATGGGGAACATATATGTATGTTCGCATGCCTTTTGGTCTGAAAAATGCTGGAGCAACATTTCAGAGAGCCATGGATGTTGCATTTGAGGATTTGATAAATGTTTTAATGGTTGTTTATCAGGATGATCTCACTACTTATTCCAAGAAAGATGATGATCATTGTTCCCATTTGGAGAAGGTCATTCTTAAGGCCTTAGAATTTGGTGTGTCTTTGAATCCCAAAAAGTGTCAGTTTTCTGTAACAAAAGGGAAGTTACTTGGACACATAGTGTCAAAAGAAGGAGTTAGGATTGATCTTGAAAGAGTAGAAGCAATTAAAAAGGTCCCTCCACCAAAGAACATAAAAGGTGTGCAGTCATTCTTGGGATAGATTAATTTTGTAAGAAGATTTATTGCTAATTTTGCAGAATTAGTCAAACCAATAGTGAAGCTCCTAAAGAAGGATGTGAAGTTTGATTGGAACCTTGAAGCACAGCTAGCTTTTATAAGAATCAAACAAGCAATTCAGGAGGCCCCAATTTTGGTATCACCTGATTACTTGAAACTATTTTCTCTATTTTCTTTTGCATCTTTTCATACTATTGCAGCTATCCTTTTGCAAAAGGATCAAGAAGGGTATGAGCATCCTATAGCCTTTTTTAGCAAGTCTTTACAATCTACTGAATTAAATTATGAACTAATGGAAAAGCAAGCCTATGCACTTGTGAAGGCATTCAAAGCTTTCAGACCATATCTGGTCTGCGCAAAGGTTAGTGCTTATGTTCCTCATGCTGCAGTAAAGGATATCTTAACACAGAGTGAAGTCATAGGAAAGAGGTGCAAATGGATAAACAAGATTCAAGAGTTTGACCTAGAAATTCATATTACCAAATTAGTGAGAGGATTGGGACTTGCTAAGTTAATGACTAAGGAAAATATGGACCTTGTTCAGGTAAATAATGTTGCTGCTAACATTGATATGATTACTAGTATTGAAATGCAACCCTGGTACAAGGATGTTATTTATTTTATTAAAAATGTTAAATCTCCACCTGACTTGAATGATAATCAAAGAAGGAGTCTGAGATTGCAAGCTTAGAGATATGTGTTGATCCAGGGTGATTTCTACTGGAAGGATAATTATGGTATTTTACTCTTTTGTCTGGATAAGCACCAATCAGAGAAAATGTTGAAGGAAATGTAGTCTAGAATGTGTGGAGGACATCATTCTGCTCGATCAATAGCTCATAAAATCTTAAGGGTAGGATACTATTGGCCTATATTATTCAAAGACACTCATTCTTATGTGAGAAAATGTGAACCTTGTCAAAGGTTTTCTAAAAAAATGAAGTTCTCAGGTGCACTATTATTGAATCCTGTTGTTGCAGAAGCTCCTTTTGCAATGTTGGGTATGGATTTTATTGGAGATTTCTCTGAGAAATCTAGTGGAGGACATAGTCACATTTTGGTGGCTACTAATTATTTTACCAAATGGATTGAATCCATTCCAACCAAAAGGGCAACCAGTGCTGTTGTAATTGAATTTTTGATGAACAATATAATCACCAGATTTGGTGTCCCTGTTAAATTGGTTGTTGACAATGCTATGAGCTTCAGGTCATAGGAGATTACTGATTTCTATTCAGAAATGGGCATAGTATTGTCTTACTCATCCCCTTATCATCCACAAGCCAATCGACAGGCTGAATCTAGCAAAAAGAGTATTTTGCAAATTCTGAAGAAAACCCTGGAAAAGAATAAGAGAAGCTGGCATGTAAAGCTAAAGTTAGCACTATGGGCTGATAGAATTTTTGAGAAGAGGGCTATGGGTAAGTCCCCTTTTGAAATGGTATATGTTACTAAATCAAGATTTCTAGTAAATAACCTCCTCCCAATCTATAAGTTTATGCAAGAAAAGGACATGGAAATCAGTGATCCACTACAGGATAGAATGGTTTAGCTAATTGACTTAGATGAGATTAGGAGGGAAGGATAAAAGGAAAATATGAAGTTGCAGCAGAAGATGAAATATCTTTTTGATAAGAGAGAAATTGTGAGGAAATTCCAGCCTGGTGATATGGTTCTCCAATGGAATGCCAGGGCTGAAGATAAAGGGAAACACAAAAAATTTGAGTCTTTGTGGATGGGACCTTATATTGTTCATCAGACCCATGGTAAGGACTCATATTTCTTGCAAAATTTGGATGGTGAAGAGCAGGAATTGCCAGTGCATGGACAATTCCTGAAATTTTTCTTCAGTTAATTCTTTTTCCATGCACAGTAGGTGTGTATATATGTACAGGTGTCTTTGTTCGTGTTGTGTGTTTGTTTCCTATTTTAGGTTAGGGTTTTGTGGTCTACCTCCCAGAGATTCATGAATTCTTGCTATGATCTTACAATCAAGCATCCTCAGATAGAGCCACTGTTGGATATATTCTTATTTTTTGAGGATTTTGTCCAAATTGTTGTATTAAATTCCTTGTGAATACCTTGCCTGGTCTAGGTTTTGTAAAGTTTTTGAAAATTGTCATAACCAGGTTTGAAAATAGCTCCCCTAGGGTTTTATCCTCGAAGAAATTTGGAAGTCATGTAAAAAACTCAAGTCAGCTTTAAAATCTTCTATTTCATTGTTGCTTTTTGGTTCCTTAAGTTTTTTAAAAAAGTGCATGTGGCTTTTTCCTTAGTCAGTCGCCAAGTCATGTATTGTTATGTCGTGTATCTAATCTATTCAGTGAACTGGAGAATGTGTTAAAAATGCTAAGTGTTGTCTTTGTTCACGTAGTCTCCAAATATCCAGTGGTTATTAGAAAACATTGTGTGATTCAGTGAATGCATTATCTCCAATTCACGTATTCCTTGGCGGTTCTTTGCTTACACTCAGTGACTTGGCGACAACGGTTATCACTCATTCTCTAAATCTAGTGGTTAAAGGCAAAATAACCTAGTGACTTGGTGAGTACCATAGATCATTGTCAGGATCAACGGTTGTGGTTTAATCTCAAATATTATTGGGTCCTACATGTTTCATTTGGTGAATGAGCGACTGTGTAAAGTCTTCTAAGTTTGGCAGCCCCGACATTTTGGTACGATGAATTTGGTGTAAAGGGTTGTTTCAAGTGTTCGCTTGTTCTCAGAATAAATTAGTGAGAGGCTAAGTAATCTAGCGATTCAGCAAATCATGTGGTCACAGGTTCTCTTAAAAGAAATGTAAAGGGCAGTATGATCTAGCGAATGAGCGAAGCATATAGTCGCTAAGTCTCAGAATGAAGGTGATCCGATGGACACATGTCAAGAGGTTGCATGATTGCAAGGGTGAGTAGGGGATCATGCGATCATGTGACAAGGTGACACGTGGTGGTTAGGCATGAGTTCGCTTGATAAACTGGGTGATTAAGACAGATTCAGTGACTCAGAGAGTAAATGCTTTGCCAGTTCTCTGAATAATCAGGCGGTTAAGTATCTCATTAAGCGAATGTGTGAACCCTTTGTTCGCTAAATCTCAAAGAAAATTGACAGTTAGCTGGGACATTAAGAGAATGGGAGAAGGCTTTGGTCGCTAGTTCTCTAAATATATGCTACGGTTAACATTGTATTAAGCGATCACGAGAAGCTTTCAGTCACGGATTCGCTAAATGGGCCCAGTTGGAAAAGGTAATAAAAGAAAAGAAAAGAGACCGTTGCCTGCGTGGATAAAGTATAGTATCAAGCTGGAAAGTAAACTAATGAGCCATCCAATCAGTTTCAAAGGAAGATTGCATGACGTAAATAGGTTTAAAGTGTAGGATCTTAATCATTTGCCTCTTTGCCTTGTTTTCAAGTTGTTTACTTTATCTGTCAACATCCAAACATAGCTAACTCAAAATTTGAAATCTGATGGTATATGAAATTGAATGTGGAAACAATTAAGGAGATTTGCAGTAATTGTCATAGCTGTACACATTTGGTCCATATCGATAAATAAGCTAAGCTAATTGTTTCCTATGTCCAAAATCATTCGAAGAGAATTGTGTCATTCTAAAGCGATTTCTGAGTGCCAAGTGAATCCATTTTGCAAAGATTGAGGATAATTCTATAGCAAAGATGAGTCAACCTGAGAGAAGTGTAGCATCTTCCAGTAGTGAAGCAAAGTCTAAAAGTGGTGAAGACAAGGGCAAGCCTAATTATTCAGATGAGTTTTTGAAATTGCTACCTGGTTCCAGTCAGAACAAAACAGCTCCTGATGATGTTTTCAAAGACATTCTAGGGTTTTGCAGAGATCCTATCACACCGAATACCTCAGGTTATACTATCTTCAACTTCTTTTATAAAAATAGAGATAGTCATATCTCTATATGTAATGGTTGGGCTTTGGGGTTAGGGAAATTAGTAGTGCCTGATGTATTCCTGGATGTGGATTTAATTGTTTCTCTAGCTAGGTGTTATGACCCTATTTCTAAGACTATTAGGAAAGAGGACCAGTCATCTTTGGTTACTCTTGATAGGGGTTCATTCATGAAGGATTTTAATGTCTATACATCCACTTCTACTGAAATCGAACTGAGAAAAGAAAAGGAGAGGTACAAGAAGAACATAGGGATAGTGAAGGACCAAATGATGAAGCATATCCCAAAAAAGGATAAGTATATAGCTCCCCTCCCTAATAACATGAATTTCCCTTACTAATTTAAATCCCTTCAGCATTACATGAAGCAAACTTGTTATGGGTTGTGTAGGGTTTTGGGAATTGATGGGGATGTAGAGTTTTTACCAGCTGATCTTTTGATGATTATCCTAGACATCCAGAATTCTTTGGTTAATACTGACTATGATTACATCTAGTATATAATTGATAGAATGCATGAGGGTTTGATTTCTGTCAAGGATAGTAAGAGCCCAATTAAGTTCATGCATTATTCTTTGCTAATGCATTTAATTTTGTTCTTCAACATTAATAATTTTGATTCGAACATGCTGAAGCCAAGGTTCAACTTTGAAGGCCAGTATAATCTGGTGCAATTATGGGTGAGGAAGTGGAATTCTACTTCCAATGAGGTGAATTTTTGTACCTTTCAAAATTTCATTATTTATCCTATTATAAGGATGTTAGGTGTCAATACTACAAGGATATCCCCAAGGGTCCTTAGGCTCCTATGACTAGTGCAGTTTGTGGACAAATGGGAGGGAGATCATAATTGGGGTGATTTTTACTTGGAGGAGAATGCTACAATTTTGAGAGTCTATGGTTGCCCCCAACCCCCATATCTGTTACCAAAATTTGTGCCTCCAAGGGTTTCTTGTTTGGAATTTGTGTGGCAATTGATGTGGACAGACAGAGAACTTCTAGCCCCTCATAGGAAGGGTACATTCACACCTAGGCAATTCAAGATAGGTGACTTCCTGGTAGGAAAGATGGGATTTCCTCAAATTACTGCATGGTTAAATCAGTTCAAAATGGCTACTGGTGCTTGTAGACATGTAGATCCTGAGGGCTTTATCAAAACTTCCAGGATGCTATACATCCCAAACATTGGTGTGAACAAAGAACATGAAGGCTTGGATGAGGAAGATGTAGTCAAAAACATCATAGATGATGATGAGGTCAAAAGGAGATGGAACAAGTACTTTGATTTGATAGACTTATCAAAACAAGTGATGGCAGCCCAACTTCCTTTTGAGGGTTTCTTCCCTGACCTTCCCTATTTAGAAAGAATTGACAAGATGATAGAGATGCATGATACTCTATCAAATCAGTTGGAGAAGTTGATTGACCAGAGTCAACCAAAGAAAAGGAAAGACTATTCATCTTCTGATCAAGAGAAGTTTTCTGATGAGTCCCCGGAAGGGAATAGCCCACCACAAATTGAGGATGTACAGAGTGTTCAGCCTATTGAAAACCAACCAGAAATAGGGGATTCTCGAGAGCCACCTTTGAAGAAATAGAGGCTTGAGGAAGGAAAGCCTTCATGGCAGAAAAAATAGAAGAGAATAATTGATAGCGCATCTGCTCTAGTGCTAGGTGATAGGGTTTACCATCACCAATTGAGAAAAGCAATAAGAGAAGGAAAGAAGGTGGCCACTGATGAAATAGATAAGGAACAGTCCCTGTGGTCAGAAAAGGATATCAGAGAGGTCTATCAGGAGGAATTTTTGAGTGATGACCAGTTTATTAAAACTGATGAATTCAAGAGTTTCCTTATTTGGAATAAGCAACAAGAAGTGAGGAAACTTTTGCCTGAAGGTATGGAGGCAAGTGAAGAAACATTGAGAGCCTTAAATTCTTATGATCCTAGCCTTGATCCCATAACTGCAGATGAAGCTAGACAACTAGTCAAGTCAAGTGGAATGCTATTGACTCCAGGATGGGATCTGACTTCTGCTTTCATCATAGATCAAATAAGAAAGCAACCGCAGGGTAGCCTATCATATGAGGTTCACATTGGTCATATGATAAGAGGAAGTGGCTATGACCCTAAGTCTCAAGTTGTTGCAATGTGGTCCATGGCCCCTAGGACTCAAAAGCCATCTCTATTGAGTATAGAGGATAAAATGGAAGGGAATCAGATTATTTGGACTGTGCAGAATACAACTAACCTTGAAGTTTCTAAGGTAGTAACTCATTGGGCTAACCTGAATGAGGCAAAAATAGTTCAATTATCTGAAAGGTACTTGAAGTTGTTTGAAAGTGAAAACCTAGTGGCCAAGGATAGCGACTTAAAATTGATGAAGATCAAGCAGCTAGAAGGTGAATTGGCAGAGATAAATGTTAAGCTTGAAGAAGCTTCGAAGGTAGTTGTTTCCCCCCTATGTAGATTGAGGTCCCAATTCAAATTGATGAAGAAGCACCTGAGGGACCTACTAAAGATTTGGATAAGATAAGGATAGAGGCATCTTTGGACACCATGTCAAAGATTGTGCAATACAGGCGAGATAAGATAATAGAGAAAATTGATACAGTTTATCAATCAGTTAGCCAATTGCACCAGACCAACAGAAAGATAAATGAATCATTGGCTGTTTTGGAGCCACTTCATAGTGTTTGGTCTAGAAGAAGTTTGTTTTTTTATAAACTTGATATTCTACAAGAGCATAAGCCTGAGATCCCTGGAGTAGTTACAAAAGTTTTTGAGAAGATTGGCTTAATCAATGCTGTTTCAAATTTTTTTAAAGGTAAGTCCAACTAGGTGAGGGTTAAGTTGTTTATGTTTGATAAACATTATAGAAAGTATCTACCTACAGTATGTGATGACAATGGAAACTTGATCAAGTTGGAGGAATGGAAACTGTCAATGGATCAGTTGGTGATTACACAAGATGCTTTCCTTAATAGTGACAATACTTTGGACTTTGAGAGGTGTAATAGCATAATTGACAGTCTTTTTAAAATTGAAAATGATTGCATATGCTTTGTGGCAGAAGCCAAAAATATAACTGACTCCATGTGGGATAAGCAAGTCAGATTGTTACAAGAATTGCAGACTTACAACTGGCCATCAGATGATGAAGTAGCGGCTTGGGAGAAGCTAACAATAAAGAAGAAAAAGAGGCCATTTGTCCAACTTATAGAGGAAGAGGAAGAATAGAGCTGCAGATGGCACCTAATCTTGAAATTGAGGGAGAGCAAGTTTCAAACAAAGGATGATGTAAGTTAGCTGGAATGGTGGTCATCATTCATGCAACAAATTCAGCAACTGCTCTGAAATATCTTTAGAAATAGATGCCACCTGCGGAATTGTTGAGAAAAGATTTTTGTAATATGTTATTACAATCTGTTTGTCAGTTTGTAATCTTGTCTCTAGTGTAGGATCTTTTCTAGCCATCCCAAGCTTGTTGCATCCTTTTGAGGATTCCAAGATGGCTATGTTATATATAGTAAGTTTTTACTCTTTTGAGAAGGGTGGGGAAAAAATACTCTGTAAGAGAGGTTCTGAATACAAAACCTTATTTTCTAAAAGTGAGAGGATATTGTATCTATGCATTTTGACTGTTAATACAAAACATTGAAGCTCTGTTACTACTATTTTGCTGTCTTTGTGTATGGAATGTGTTAGTTTTCTTATGTATTTAAATTGTAAGGCTTTCTTAAATGCATTATTCACAAGGTGAATATAGGGGTTAAGCTTAAGTTTCTTTCAAGGAAAGAGTAAAATCTTAGGGGAGATCTTTGGGAATGACTAATCCATGTATGAATTTGATGACAGTAGTAGGAATTAAAAGGATGGTATGTTAGGCATGTCATTTGAGTTTCAGGAAATTAGTTTTGATAGTTATATGCAGAGGTAGGGTTTGACTCTATCGCCCAAGTGGATAAGGCACTGATTTCAGATCTATTTACACTGATTTGCCACCCTAAATCTAAATAACTATTTCATTTTACTTTATTTGTACAATCAGAAACCTAAATCATTCTGTGACAAGTTCATAGATATGCTTTGTAATGCTTTGTAGAAGCACTGAATGAGGTTAACCTTCCTTGAGTTCAACTCTAAAAAGAAGGATGAATATCCTTAAGCCATTGTTTCGTGTTGTTGCTTTCATGATTTCCATCATAATATTGTGTATCAGGATAATATGGGCCATACTTAGAGTTCTCTCATCTTATTGAGTTGAGTTTGGAAGTGAGGACATAACAGTGAAGGAGCTAGTTCGTAATTCAGAGCTCAGTCAAAACCATGAATTGGAGTAGGTACACCCGCCTGAGTATTCGTACTCAAAGTGAAGAAGGTTTTCTAACCTTATTACCTTAGTGTTTGCATCTTGCTAGATTATGTCCATTGGGATTATAGGAGTATTTTATAATCTATAGATTTGAGCACTAACACTTTGTATGCACTAAAGTAATCTGTTATATCCATAAGTGGGCAAAAGAAAAAGTTTGTGAAATACTGATTCACCCCCCCTCTCAGTATTTCCTATTTCTAACAATTGGTATCAGAGCACAGTTACTCAGAGAAGGAACATTCAAGGAAAGCTTAGCAGCTTGAGTAAGATCTCTATGGATATGGATCAACTTTAGAAGAATCTTGAAGAAGCTCTTGAACAGATTGATATGCTTACTGATGAAAGAAACTCCTTAAGAAGAAAATATGAAGATGCAAAGAATTCTATTGACAAATTAAAAGGTAAGATTGAAGATCTGAAATTTGAAAAGAAATCTGATATGCTTGTTAAGATTATGATGAATTAGAAAAAGAAAATGAGATCCTTAAGCATGAACTGAAGATAGTAAATCTGAAACTTAGTATGAAAGATGGAAATTTGAGATCTGATAATGAAAAATTGAAAATTGAGAATGAAGATCTGAGATCAAGACTTGAAAAGGAAACATCCGAACCTAAAAAATTAAAAGTGCAGTATGTGGAACTTGAGAAGTATAATAAAATTGTGAAAGGTGAATTAACTCAATCTAAACAACAACTTTAAAGGCTATATTCAAATAGTGATAAGACTAGAAAACAAATTTCTTTTGAAGAACCATTCTTTGATAGGACTGGATTTGGATTTAGTATGTTTAGAACAATCCATGAAAGTAAGAAGCCAGATCTGAAGACATCTGAAAGTTTGGAGGAAATAAAGCTAGATGAGCACACATTGGAAGATCCACCTAAAGAAGAACCACCTAAAGAGAAAGAAGAATCAAAGCAAGAAGAATCAAAATAGGAAGAATCATCTAAAGGTATGCAAAGAGAATTCAAAGGTAGATGTTTTGCTTGTAATACTATTGGACACATGAAGAGAGATTGCACAGGTAAGCAATTTAAACCTCTTAATGGACATTGTTATAATTGTCATAGTTTTGGACATAGAGCTAACGAATGTAGAAGACCTAAAGTAATTTTGAATAATTATGATAGAATGATTGGGAATACTAAAAATGTAGATAAGAAATCTATTGAAGAAATGAATCAAAGAAAAGTAGTAGTATGTTTTAGATGCAACAAAGTAGGACATATTGCTATAAATTGTAGGTCACAGATTAACCAGCAAGGATAGAGATTTGGAAACAATGGAATCATTTGTTAGATATGAAACAAATTTGGACACTCAGCAAGAGTTTGCAGAATGAACAATGTAGGTTATCATCATAACCCTAACCCTAGGAACAATGCAAGAAGGAATGAAAATGCAGGAAACAAAGAGAAAGGTTGTTGTAGCAATAAAGATGAAGTAAAATTTGATAAAGGCATAGATCAAGGAGGTATATTCAGCATTGAAAGTAGTCAGGAAGGTAATGTAACTAATGGTAAGGATGAATCTTTACCTGACCCTTCTTTAAGTACTTAAATTATGTAAGTTTCTGTAGTTTAGGACTTAGGATTAGTGTAGATTAGGAATTTGAATGAGTTAAGTTTTGCATAGTTAGATATAGGTTTGTTATGTTGTACTAATGCTATGGTTAAGTGTGCAAAATAAAATATTGTGTTTTGTGAGGTTGCAAAAAGTTTTATGGTTGCAGGTTTGCAGAATCAACATTTTGAGGTTTTAGCGGCAAAATGAATGAATGCGATGTCAGATTGAGTTAATGTGAAGTGTTATAAGGTTGAAATCAAAGTTATCATGATTAAAAAGTGATTGAAAAGAGATTTGAAAGAAGAAAAAGTGAGTTGAGGATGATTTGAAGAAGTTTGGAAGCAGTTTGCAGTGTCAATCATACCGAAACCCTAGATTTGCAAAGTTGAGGTTTTTTTTGATGTTTAATCAGTTGATAAGATGGATATTTCTATGGTTCATAATGTTAAGGATAAGAATAGACCTAATATTAAGAAAGAACTAGTAGAACTAGCTGAAATTGATAATAGACTAGCACTATCATCGGTACCAGACGGAGTATTGCACATTGAGAATGTTAAAGGATATTTAGGTTGCAAGTTTGAAACTTTGGGAGATGCAGATTTTAGTGATGATTACAAGAAATTGTATAATCAAGACATGTCAGTTAAACTAGCTTATGGGCACCTAGAGAACAATGAAATTATCAAATATTCCATGAAGTATGAATTTAATGATGAGGAATGTACCAAGATCATTTTAAGTAGAATCCACAATGGGAAATTCTGGATGGAAGATAGAGTTATTGATATAACTACCAACCTAATTCATGATGTTACTAGATTATCAAAAGTTGGAGAGATTCCATTGAATGAAAAGAACATGAGAAAGATTGTTTTAGACAACACTGGATCTAGTTATAATGGTAGAGGAATTGCGATAAGTAAGATTAAGCAAGATGATGTTAGGTACCTTTGCAAGATCCTAACAACTAAATTCTATGGTAGTTCAAGGGAAGATGACATGGCTGCAGGAATGGTTCATGTAGCTTATCTTATGTGTATTGAGAAGAAACAAGTAGACCTATGTGAAATTTTGAAAATTCAGTTATTTGAGAACTTAGAAAAGATTAAGAAGGCTAAGTACACACAGTTTAGGTTTTCATCTCTGATAACCTATATGTTTTTCCATATTTTGAGAAGATTTCTTTACACAGTTGATTGGAGTGACAATGTGAACTCAATGGAAAGAATAAACTTAGTCTACATGAAGCACCTTTTTGATAAAGTCAATGACAGTGTGAAGCTTGTATTGAAGACTTTTTAGAATATTATTAAGAACAAATCAAGGATTCCTCAATCCTTAGTTGAAAAGCATAAAGATGACATTCATTTTATGGTAGACACTAATTTCACCTACATTGAAGCAGTTGAGCCTAGAATGGAATTCATAGACCCTCTTGGCTATGAAGTATCTGAAGTAGAAACAGTAGGATATGTGAATAGACTATTAAAGTGTGAGTTGGATGGTCATGCAAATAGGTTTGGAACCTATGAAGATAATTTCAACTCTACAAAAAATTTTGAGAGAAAAGAAGCAATCTAGTGAAGATCCTATTGATCCTATTGCAGTAAAGGTAAAAGTTGAAGTACCTGAGAAAGATGAAGGAGATAAATCTTTTTCTCCTATTCCTAGCAAAAGAGTAAAAGTGAGTGCAATAGGACTCGGCAAGAGATAGAAAGTGATTGTACCACCTGTATCTAGAAAGGTAGCAGTAATTAAAGATGATGATGAAGTTTCAATCAAGAAGAAAACTTGGAAACCAAGAATTGAAAGAGTTAATGAAGATATATTGAAGCATGGAGACTTCACTAAGCTAAATAAATTCTATGATCTATATGGATCATTTGACAGATTGAATTTTGAAAATGCAATGATTACACATATGATTGTGATAGATAAGAAACTTAGCACTATTCATGGTAAGATCCTAGAAGATTTGTATAAAAGACTTGTGAATAGAAAACAGAGAGCACAAGAAGAGGACATAAAGATGAGAGAACATGTAATCAGACAGTTCTGTGAAGTTGAGGATGAAGATCATTTGAAGAGATTCTTGAAGTCTCTTGGAACTTTATTGAGAACTAAGAGAAGAACAATCCTTATAATGGGACGCAAAAAGGAGGAAGTACAGAAAGAGATAGAGCAAGCAGTAATGCAAGTTCTTGTAGATATAGTTGCAGGAAAGCATGTTGAATTAGATCCTCAGTAGAAGCAATTAGAGGAACCGCATGTAGAGGAAGTTGGAATTGAAGAAGTCTCATCTTCTTCACATATCAATATTGGCAAAGAATCAATGGACATTGAAGGAACCAAAGTGACACTAGAGTCAGATGATGGAGTGTTTCATGATCTAGGAAACATTGTTGACAATTTGGCTTTAGAAGAGCAAGATAAGATTATAGAATCAGAAAAAGATATAGAGGTAGTGGAAGCACCAGCAGTATCAGAATCAGTTCTAGCAAAACAGACAGTTAAAGGTAAACAAATTTTGATAGAGGTCACTACCCCTAGTGCACCTGATAGTAAGAAGAGACAAATTGGTTCAATATTTGAAGACCTTGGAAAAGAAGTTGAAGATGATGATCAGCTTGAGTTCATCACATCTCTTAATAAAATTATTGGAAAGAATAAGAAGGTGAAGGACCTTGAAGGCAAAGTTAGAGTTTTGACAGAGAAACTTGAGAGTGTGATCAACACTAAGGTATTTGAATCGGATCCACTTGAGAAAGCTAAATCAGTAATAAACTCTTTTGACTCTGAATTTTCTAACTTAAAGGATATTGCTAGAATAAAAGTTTAGGAAGACTTTGAAGCAGAAATGCAACAAAATTTAAGTGTAAATATTCAAAATGATATTGGTAATTTGGATGTATGCATAAAGAATTTGAGGAAACATTTTGAGACTGGAAAGAGTTTATATATTCAATGCACAAAATTAGAAATCCTAACAGCTGAAGAAGATAAGAAGATCAAAGAGAAGATAGATGCAATTACAGTTGAAACAAACACCTTGTCAAGCCCAAATGTAAAGATAAGTTCTGTAGAGAAGAACATAAGGAAGTTAAATGATGAAATCAGAATGTTAGCAAAGGAGAAGAATAGAAAGATGCTCAGGATTAACATCTTGAGAGAGCATATCTCAATCAAGACCTCAATTGTTGAAGACCAAATTGAGCAGTGTCTTTCAGCAAAGACATCTTTTTAGAAGTTTAGCTTCAATTCCCTTCAAGCTTGTCAGACAGCAGCATACAGATTGAGTACTCTACTCAATGTTGTTGAATCCATCAGGAAGATATGGGAGAAAGATTTTGAATCATGGAAGTCAGAGTTTGGTGACTGTGTTGCAAGCCTACCGACTTTGCAATAGCTGATAACAAAGTATTAAGTTTTTTTTTGAAATTTTTGTACACCCTATCTTTGTCATTGTTGTCAAAGGGGGAGAGATAGCAGAAAATTGAATATATGTTGAGGAAGGATACTCATAGGGGGAGCTATTCTATGGAGTACAATATTGTATATGTGTTGTATAACTTTTGGCCACAATTTTGTGTAAATACTTTGAAGTTTTGGTTGCACACTTAGCCAATTTTCCCATATGTTGCCACCAATGACAAAGGGGGAGATTGTTGGAAATTTGGCTAATGTGGATGCATAGATGTTGTCATTATGGAAACATATGATCTCTATTGAGAGTGCAGAACTTGGAATGCAAGTATGGCAAGTTGAAGGAAGAAATTGTCTAAGTATGGATACAATGATCCTGACAGAGCACCCGATGAAGATTTAGTTGGTGACGTCCACTGGAGAAATATTTTTGTTTGTGTAGTTAACTAAAGCTTCTATAGAGTATGAGGATACCCCATCTTAGTGCACATAAATTTTGGAGTAGTACGGACAAAGTTATTCAAAGTTTACCGAAGATAATTTTTGCAGACAGAACAGTTTTGGAGACAGTATTAGCGAAAGAGTTAAGGGATTATTTTTGCTTGTCAAAATAATGACTTAACATTATGAAGGGATGAAATCCTAGATGTTTACTCTTGGATAAATATTTTGGAAGCTGACCATGTAAATTTATTAACTCTAATAACTCATATATTAGGCATACTTGAAATGTAATGTAAAAATGTAAGTGATGTGTAAAAAGAAAGAAAAGATAACTTGCGATAGTTGTATATTGTGATAGCAGAAAAGGCTATTGATGAAAAGTTGTAAGTAGTACCATACTATAGTCAGAAACATTTTGTATTACCTTCTTGGGCAATGAGCTCAGTTGGTGATCAGGTTTTGTAATCTAACTCTTAATAGGGCTAAGGCTTCTAACAAGGCCTAAAGTCCTTTAACCAGGAGAGATCTACTATATATTGTAAATTGACTGCTAACAGGGTCCAACATCCCTAACAAGATACTTTTGATTAGTGATATTTGTGGGTACCATCCCCACCGGGGTTTTCCCTTGGCCAGGGTTTCCTCAAGAACATATCATGTGTTATGAGTTCTTTCTATTTACTGCTATGTTTGTTAATCAACTTGATAATCTTTGTATGCACTAAAGTAATCTATTATATCCATAAGTGGGAAAAATAAATTTTTTGTGAAATATTGATTCACCCCCCCCTCTCAGTATTTCCTATTTCTAACATTGTACCTTTGAGGAGGTGTTTGTTCTTTTGAAGTAGAAGGTTTTCCATGATATTTAGGATAAAGTGGTAAATTGACCATGGCTAATGAATATTCTCCAACCCCTTTATGTTAAATTTTTTATTTATTTTCAAAATCCTTCATCAATGTATCCATCTTTAGATATTGTGTTTCCTTTTCCTTCTCCTTTTCTTATTTTGAATACTTTGATTCTCTTTCTTCTTTTCTTGAGATATTTGTGTTAGAAAGTAAAGATCCCCACGATAACTAAGAGGGGGGGGGGGGGGGGGGTGAATCAGTTATCAGATAATTTAACCATTCAACTACTTTAAACAATATAATCAATGTACTGATCAACCATAGAAAGATAACCATACACAATTGCACAATAACACAAGATATGTTGACTAGGGAACCTCTTGAAAAGAGTAAACCCCGGTGGGAATGATGCCCACAAAATGATGCACTAATATGAAAGTTACTTGTTAGAGGATGGACCCTGTTAGGAGTCTTATGAAATACATTCAGTACATATAAATCCCTGTTAGGAGATTTTGAATCCTTGTTAAAAGATTCTAACCCGGTTAAGAGTTTGTGGAAGACAGAAGGACCCACTGTCCAAACAGCTTCAAGGCAAGATCTCTGAACCCACTATCCAAAAGATCTTAGAATTATTCAATAGAATAATATGAAATATATTACCTCCTTCACACTATGCCAAAACTGCACTCTCTGCTACACAAGATCACAATTCCAGATCTCTGTACTCACAAGTCTTCCTTCATCACTAAATTAGTTCTTTTCTTCACTTCATGCATATATTCACATCTCAATCTTCATATTACATACTACAATAAGGAAAAAATTCCTTCTTATATACCAAACTCAAATAATTACAAATGAGTCGGACCTCAATTACAAAATAATAAATTCTACACGCTACACACATAATTCACATAAAACTGTCAACTTCCAGATGCTGTAACTTTCTCCAAACATATCTTCAAAGTTTGTGCTATGAACCACATAATCATAAATGAGTCTCCAACATCCCTTTAACTACACAAAATCAGATTCCATCCCAGCTAAGAGATATCCTCCGATTTCTAAAAATTGCTTCATAGAAACACTGTCTAAACACTGCTTTCACCAAAATGCTCATAACTCTCACAAATGAATGAATTTCTTTTTGTTCTGTTAACCATAGGTTAATAACACACCAAAGAACATACCATAAATTTTGCAAAAGCCAATCTATAATACAACATGTGTGCAAAACAAAATTGTACCGACTTTCCTGCTAATATGTAGAATATCACTGTGTTGACATCAATGACTATCCACGTCATGAATGCAACAAAAAATGCTACAAAATGACTACCAAAATACTTTGCATTCATTCCTAACAATCTCCCCCATTGGCATTGATGGAAACATAGATGAAAAACATCCAATGTTCCAAAAATCAAATACTGCAACATCACTACAAAATATCAAATTAAATCTTACTTCATTTTCCTATTCAGCTCTCTCATACAATCCACAATGTTTTTATGTATATCTCTCTCTCATTGACATCAATGAGAGAAATTCCATCACTAAGTCAACAACAACTTAATGTCAAAAGACACTTTTTAGAAAAATACAATAACAAGAGTCCTCATGACTCAGCTCATAAACTCCCCCATAGAGGAAGTTCCAACATCCAATCCAGAAGAAAGATAGGGCTCATATACCACTAGACGGATGCAATCATCTGCATCAATTCTCAAAAATAGGTTGGGGCATAACTCCAAGCATACTTCTCAGATACACAAATGTATCCTTAGGTAAAGGCTTTGTAAATATATCTGCTATCTGCTCCTTTGTACTTATGTACTCCAATCTTACTTCTTTTTCTGCAACTTTCTCTCTTACAACATGATACTTGATCTCAATATGTTTAGTCTTAGAATGTAAAATAGGATTTTTTGACATACTCACTATACTGGTGTTATCACAATGTATAAAAATAGGCTCATCAAACTTTATTCCAATATCCTTCAACGTCTGCTTCATCCAAATAATCTGATTACAATTATTTGCTGCTGCAATATATTCTACTTCTGCTGTACTTTATGAAGTACAATTCTACTTCTTACTTAGCCAAGAGATCAATTTTCCTCCAAGAAAAAAGGCTCCACCATTGGTGCTTTTCTTGTCATCAATGCTACCTCCCCAATCTACATCAGTATAGGCACATAAAGTAAAATCATCATAATTCTCATACCATAATCCATAATCCATTGTTCCTTTCAGATATCTCAGTATCCTCTTTACTGCTGCATAATGTGATTCTCTAGGTTCTGCTTGAAATATTGCTACAATCCCAACTAAATGTGCTATATCAGGTCTTGTATGTGTCAAGTACTACAATCCTCCAATCACAGATCTGTATTTTTTATGCTCAACTGCTGGTGTCTCATCTTTGCTAGATAACTTATGTCTGGTTACCATAGGTGTTCCAACAGGTTTAGAATCTTCCATTCCAAATCTTTTCAATAAGTCATTCAAATACTTAGTCTGACTTACAAATATACCTTCCTTGCTTTGTGTTATCTGTAATCCCAAAAAATATTTCATTTCTCCTATCATGCTCATCTCAAATTCAGTCTTCATTTCATCTGCAAATTTGTCACTAGCTTCATCTTCTCCTCCAAAGATAATATCATCAACAAATATAACTATAACCAAAAAACCATTCTCAATTTCTTTTGTGTATAAGTTACTATCTGCTGTTCCTTTTATAAATCCTAATTTCAATAAATACTTATCCAATCTTGCATACCAAGTTCTAGGTGCTTGTTTTAATCCATATAAAGCTTTTTTTAACTTACATACCATATCTCCTTCTTGTGTCAAAGGAAAACCTTCAGGCTGCTCAATGTAGACTTCTTCTTCTAATTCACCATTCAAAAATGCTGACTTCACATCCATCTGATACACTTTGAATTTCTTATAAGCTGCATATGCTAAAAACATTCTCACTACTTCAAGTTTGGCCACAGGTGCAAAAGTTTCTTCATAGTCAATTCCTTCTTGTTGTGAATATCCTTTACATACCAATCTTGCTTTGTTTCTTATCACTTCTCCTTGTTCATTCATCTTGTTTCTGAATACCCACTTTGTTCCAATCACATTCTTGTCTTCAGGTCTAGGGACCAATTCCCATGTCTTGTTTTTTTCAATCTACTCTAGTTCTTATTTCATAGCAATAATCTAATGTTCATCTTCACAAGCTTCATTAGTAGTCTTAGGTTCAATTTGAGAAATCAAACATAAATGTACCTTATTTCGAGTCAAAACTCCTCTATCTAAACTTCCAATAACTTGCTCAATAGGGTGATGTCTTGAAGTATACCTGTTAGGTGTCATAGTTACTGATCTTGTTCCAACTGTAGATTCTTCTCTGCTTTCTTCTCTATTTTCTTCTTTGTTTTCTTCAGTATGAATTTCATTTAGCAAATCACTGTTAGTTTCAAAAAATAATTCTGCATTTTCAATGTTAGGCTGAGGTTGTGCTTCTCCATCAGATTCATAATCAAGCATTCTTTCTTAAATTTTAAACTTCTCATCAACTTTTACATTTGCACTTTCAACAATAGTCTTAGTTCTTTTGTTGTAACATCTATATGGTTTTATTTTTAAAGAATATCCAAGAAATATTCCTTCATCACTTCTAGGATCAAACTTTCCTATATCATCATCTCTCTTTATATAACATTTACTTCCAAAAATTCTAAAATACTTAACTGAGGGTGTATGTCCAAACCATAATTCATAAGGTGTCTTGTTTGTATCTACTCTGATTTGTACTCTGTTCATAGTGTATACTGCTATGTTCACTGCTTCTCTCCAAAAAGTCTTAGCCAAATCATTTTCAAACAACATAGCTCTTGTTGCTTCAGTTATTGACCTGTTCCTTCTTTCTACAATACCATTTTGTTCTAGTGTTCTAGGGGCTGAAAGTTGTCTCTTAATACCATTCATTTCACAAAAGGTGTTAAACTCTCTATATGTAAATTCACCACCTCTATTAGATCTTAGACACTTAATCTTCATTCTAGATTCATTCTCAATTTTTCTTTTCATGATCTTAAATATATCAAATGCTTCAGATTTTTCTTTCAAAAATGCAATCCACATCATCCTTGTAAAATCATCAACAAGAATCATAAAATACCTTTCTCCATATAATCCTCTAGTCCTAGTAGGACCACTCAATTCTGTATGAACAATCTCTAGCTTCTCTGTCGATGTGAACTTCTTGTTGAGAAATGAACTCCTTTTGTACTTTGCCATCATACATTCTTTGCAAATCATGTTAGTAGGTTTCATAATTCTAGGTAAATCTCTTACCACAAGTGTAGTGCTCACCTTGACAATATTATCAAAGTTTATATGACAAAACCTTTTATGCCATAACCAACTGTCATCAATCCTAGTTATCAAACATGTCATCTCAGTAGGATTCAACTGAAATACATTACCTCTGGTTCTGGATCCTTTTCCAATCAAATTTCCATCTTTATCTTTTATCACACAACTTTTCTCAGAAAACCAAACTTGATAACCCTTATTAGCCAATTGTCCAACACTTAGTAGATTATGTCTTAATCCATCAACAAAGTAAACATCATCAGTGTTAGTCTTTCCATCAAGAGTAATAGATCCTATACCCTTAATCAAACAAGGTGCATTGTTACCAACCCTAACAATTCCTCCATCATAATTATCTAACTTAAAAAAATTTCTTTTATCTCCAGTCATATGATGTGAACAACCACTGTCTATAATCCAATTAGATTTCTTTTCAACTTGTGAAACTAATGCTTTTTCTTCCCTTTTATCAGATTCAGAACTTTATTCTTTAATTGCTACAAATCCTATTTCCTCAAATTTATCATTATCACTGTCACTTAAATGTTTTTCAATTCCTACTTCAAGATCTTCATCATTTGCATAATAACATTCTTTAGATCTCATAGGTTTAAAGTTGCTTCTATACTTCTTGACTCTTTTAGGACATTTAGATGCAAAATGACCATATTCTTGACAAGTCTAACATTTAAAGATTTTCTTACCATCTGGTTCTCTTTTTACAAGTAATGCAATAACTTCTTCAATCTTCTTATCTTCCTCAGATATGCTATTATTGGCATAATCTCCATTCACACTAGTACTTCTTGTAGGTCTAATGTTAAGAGCACTGAATGTTGTTTCCATTCTAGGTAGCTCTCCTAATAATCTCAAGTTCATCTCTACTATTTCTAATCTTCCAAGAAGAGTCTCTCTTGAAAATTTTGATGTACAAGGTATCACTTGTTCAATCATCTATGTTGTCTGCTTGAATAATGGTGTCAAAGTTCTCAGAATTTTCCATATCACTTCATTCTCTATCTTATCACCTCCACAAGACTTTATTCCTATTACAATCTCAAACATCCTACCAATATAGCTTCTAATAGATTCATCTTCCATCATTCTGATATCTTCAAATACACAAATCCAATTATGTAATCTAGCCTTCTTTGCATGTTCATCACCTTCAAAAGTAGAATGTAAAGCTTTCCAAATTGCATGAGATCTTTTCAAACATCTTACCTGACTATATTCATTCTCTAGTAGTGCTGACAAAAGTGCTTCTCTTGCAAGTATGTTACACATGAATAGATCTAGTTCATCTTTAGTTCCTGCCTCTAGATTGTCTTCCTCAATGATAGTCTTCTCATTCTTTGTAATCAACTAATAACTTGGTCCTAAACACAATAGATGTGTCTTCATCTTTTCTTTCCAGCTGTCAAAATTTACTCCATCAAACTTAGGGCTTTCTTTTCTGAAATTTGCCATGGATCTCCTTAAGTTGTTAAACTTTTCTTTCAAGGACCTGCTACTCTGATACCAACTGTTGGAAAGTAAAGATCCCCAAGATAAGTGAGAGGGGGGGGTGAATCAGTTATCAGATAATTTAACCATTCAACTTCTTTAAACAATATAATTAATGTACTGATCAACCATAGAAAGATAACCATACACAATTGCACAATAACACAAGATATGTTGACTAGGGAACCTCTTGAAAAGAGTAAACCTCGGTGGGAATGATGCCCACAAAATGATGCACTAATATGAAAGTTCCTTGTTAGAGGATGGACCCTGTTAGGAGTCTTATGAAATACATTCAGTACATATAAATCCCTGTTAGGAGATTTTGAATCCCTGTTAAAAGATTCTAACCCGGTTTAGAGTTTGTAGAAGACAGAAGGACCCACTGCCCAAACAGTTTCAAGGCAAGATCTCTAAACCCATTGTCCAAAAGATCTTAGAATTATTCAATAGAATAATATGAAATATATTACCTCCTTCACACTGTGCCAAAACCACACTCTCTGCTACACAAGATCACAATTCCAGATCTCTGTACTCACAAGTCTTCTTTCATCACTGAATTAGTTCTTTTCTTCACTTCATGCATATATTCGCATCTCAATCTTCATAGTACATACTACAATAAGGAAAAAATTCCTTCTTATATACCAAACTCAAATAATTACAAATGAGTCGGTCCTCAATTAAAAAATAATAAATTCTACACGCTACACACATAATTCACATAAAACTGTCGGCTTCCAAATACTATAACTTTCTCCAAACACATCTTCAAAGTTTTCACTATGAACCACATCATCATAAATGAGTCTCCAACATCCCTTTAACTGCACAAAATCAGATTCCATACCAGCTAAGAGATATCCTTCGATTTCTGAAAATCGCTTCACAGAAACACTGTCTAAACACTGCTTTCACCAAAATGCTCATAACTCTCACAAATGAATGAATTTATTTTTGTGTTGTTAACCATAGGTTAATAACACACCAAATAACATACCATCAACTGTGCAAAAGTCAATCTACAATACAACATGTGTGCAAAACAAAACTGTACTTGCTTTCCTGCTAATATCTAGAATATCACTGTGTTGACATCAATGACAATCCAAGTCATGAATGCAACAAAAACTGCTACAGAATGACTGCCAAAATACTTTGCATTCATTCCTAACAATTTGAACTAGTGGAGCTACGGCTTTCATCATTTGAATTTAAAAGACTAGCTTTTTGTGTATCCTTATTTGATGTGCAGGAACTAACATCTTTACCATTTGAGACAGTGTGGATTTAATTTCTATCCTCCATTTCCTTTCCTTTTGATGTTGAATTTATACTAGGAGACTCTTTTTTAGCTTGTTCTTTGGGTGAATCTGACATAAAGACCTCACTATTATGTAGCACAAAGGAATCTGTAACTGGTTTCACATTATTACAATATTGGAAAGGATTTCAATCATAATTGATAGTTATTTCTTGACTACTTAATAAGGAAACTTCAAGCATTGGTGGTAAATGGAAATAACCGCTTGCATATCATGAATCCATAGTCTTCCCAATAATATGTTATTTGTTAATTTCAGGTCTAACACTTGGAAAACTATCTTTTTGAATTAGGCCCACTTGGATTGGAAAAAGACTATACCCTTGGAATACCTTTATTCATCATCATAATCCTTACTGGTTATCTTTATTTTTGGATCCACAACATTTTAAAAATATCCCAATATTTTGACAAGAGTTAGAGTACATATGTTCAAACCATCCCCTCCATCTATCAAGAATATTTTGACCCTATGCCCGTGGATGAGGAATCTAATATGCAATGGAAAATTTTGTGGGTGATTCAAGGACATGCCATCTTTCTCAAAAAAAAGATAGGCAATTTGGTGTCATAAGGTGACCTACCATGGTTTGAAATTTATCTACAATCTAAGTTATTAGGAACAATCATATCAACTAAAGCCCTTTCCAAAACTTCCTTATGAGAAGGTGATATTTTTAATAACACCAAGATTGAGATTTGAGTATGAATTTATAAGAGTTGATCAACCATATTATTTTTTTTTAATAAAGATGTTGTAGTATTAGTCATGGTTTTATTGTTGGATACTCCTAAAGTAACATTTGATGATTTCCCACTAGTAACCACATTGATGGGTTCTTTTTATTGTTTCTCTTTGATCACAATGAAATTGATGGTATTTTCAAAACTAGATAAAGATTTATAGTATTTTCATAAGTATGAGGAAAGTTGACATTATTGCCTTTCTTGTTGTTTTTATTTGTATTGGAGGATTTTCCTTTCTCATGATTTAGAAATGGTGTTTTAAAGGATATGTCATCTTCATTATTCTTATGTCCTTCTACTTTAGTAGTTCTATCATCAATGAGATCTTGAACCACATGTCTTAATTTCATACAATCATTTGTCTTGTGTCCTTTATTCTGATGATACTCACAATGGTGTGAGTCATTCCACCATAAAGGTTTAACTTGGGGTTTATGCCCTCTTAACTTTGGTAAGGTTATCATTTTTTTTTTTATTGAGGTTAAAAAAGGTTTTGAAGGGGCCTTGAAACCCTATACAAAGTGGTCACAAAAGATATTCAAAATAGCCCTCTAAATGGAACGGAGAAAGACCAAAGCTAGGGTTTTACAACATGCACACACAACCTGGGTTATCATTTTGTTTGCAATTAGTGTTGTTAGAGATTTTTCAAGAGGTTCTCCCAATGGTGTAAATTTCCTCGGTGAAGTATATGGGGACATAAATTGAGGTCTTGACCTATTTTTACTTTGGGTAGTGTTGTTTTTGTTGTTCAAAGAAGTATTTTTAGGTGGATTGATGTTAGATTGATTGTTATAACTACTAGGAAGATAGAAGGGTTTGAGTTTGATGTTTTTTTCTTCAACCACTCTATCATTGACTAGGTTATTGTTAGTATTTTTTAACCAAAACTTGGGTTTGTAATTTTTATTATTGGTTGATGAGTTGTTGTTGTTATAGGTATTGTCTTTGTTTTAAAATCCCTTATTGTCCTTATATAGTTTTAGTTCACCTTTCCTTACCAAAGTATCTTCTATTTTGATTCCATTCTCAATCATTTTGTCAAAGGTAGGACATTCAATTTGTAGCCAAAAATTCATTTCATTGTTCAAGTTGTTAATGAAGATATCCATTTTCTCTTTTTCTAGCACACTTCTTGGGTGTTTGGAAAATGATCTTCTCGAATGTTGTAGGAAATTAAAGAATGATTCTCCATTCCTTTGTTTAGTATTGTAAAATTCCAATATGGTCACCTCAAGTTCAATATTATAGAAGTATTTTTTGACAAATTTTGAGATCAATTCTTCAAATGTCTTAATTCCAGGGGGTAATTTGGAGAAGAATTCCATTATTTGTCCACCTAGACTCCTAGGAAACAACCTCATTAGATTTTTTGTTCATGGGTTTACTGCATTCTTATTGTGAAAAGTCTCAAATTTGGTCTTGAGGGTCAGTTATGGCCATGCATTTGTCATATTTTACGAACACAACATTAGGTAGGAAAGTTATCATGACCAAAATTTTATCAAAATGAAAGATAAAAATTGCTTTTATTGTGTATTTCTTTAGATAATCTACCTTTTGAATTGTTATCAAATTGATTTTGAAGAGATTGGATTTGTCTATATAAGATTCCTAGAGGGTTAACCATTACTCCTAAATGGATCAAGAGTTGTCATTAGTATTCATTTGTACAGTCGGTAAGCAGAGAAAGATAGTTTAGTTAGTTATAACTACACTTTAGTCATTGAGCACAAACATTACTAAGTACATAGGATTACCGAGTGCTAGTGGATACCGATACCAAGAGTCATCATTTACTGAGTAATCTAGAGTTCACATAAAATTTTGGAATAACAAATAGTGAACAAGGTAAAAAAAAATTTGCCGAGAAAGAAAAAGGTTTACCAAGATCAAGGTAAATATTTATTGCAGATCTAATCATTTAATGAAAAATGATTCCTATGGAATGCTGATCTAGGTCAATCTTATGAATCGTTGATCTTAGGTTTTATAAGATAGCATCTAAAACCTAATTAGGTCAAATAAATTTGATATAAGTATTGTGAAGATGTTATTTTGAAATGTATCATCAAGAAGTAGCCACACTTAAGGACATATGAAGATCAAATAGGGTTTTGTTAAAGAATTGATAAAACATTTAGTTTATCAGAAACAAATATAAGGCTACCGAGAAGTATAGAAAGACATATTCATCATAACAAGGTGATATCATTGTTGTACTTAATGGATCTGATATCAAAAATGTAAGTTGTATTTCATACAAATCACACATCATTGTTACTCTCTAGCAATTCTAGTAGACTTAAAATATCCTAACATCATCAACTTAATAGTCTTTTGTAAAATCTCTTAACTAAGTGCACACTTGAAGAGTGTTTGTAAAATCTTTTAACCAGGTAGATCTAGCTGATCTTTTTGTTACTCGTAACAGGTTAAGATCACCAAAAGTGATCAATCTTTGTTAGCCTTAACCGATAGCTTTATTTCTACAGAAGTGAAGCTTTGTGGGTTCCATCCCCACCACAGTGTTTAGCTTCTAACAAGTGTTTTTGTGATACCAATATACAAGTGTCATGTGTATAAATTTGCATGTATGCTTTATTGATTAATTTACATGTATTTACATTTTAGTTATGTTATTAAGTGTATGGTGAATGCAATTAATACAATCAGTTATTGAAGTACATGTTTACAAGCATTCAGTTTGAAAGTTTTAAGGGTACTCATTCACCCCTCCCCTCTCAGTACACAACTTTCCATAATTCCAAAAATTGGTATCAGAGCTAGTTCTCTTGTTGAGGAAGTGTAATCACTGAAGGAAAAAAATCTTAAGGATTGAAAGATATAAGCTTAACAACACTATTGAAAATCATAAATTGTAGATACAGATCTTGATTGAATAATTCAAGGAAGCCAAAGAAAAATTAAGAGAGTTACTAGTCAAAAGGAAGGAAATGGCATTTTGGTACAATGAGCTTGATTATCAGGAAGAAGAGATAGAAGGTCCATTTGAAGGATTTGGATTTGGATCTAGAAGTGTATCTGATGCATCTAAAGGAATCATATCAGATCTATTTGAAAAGAATCAACATCTTACTAAATAAGGGAAAATAATGCAGATTGGGCAAGAGACTTAAATGGTAAGAATGATTGATACCATGAACAATGCAAGACAGGATGAACAAGAAAGGAATTTGGCTATTGAAGATAGAAGACAAATGACTAATAAGCTACAAGAAAAGGAATCTAAAATATTGAGACTTACTGAGCATCATTTTGAAATCTCCAATTAGATGATTTTCATGAGTCAGGAAGTCAACTGAATAAATAGTGAACTTACTAGAAAATTGGAAGACAATGGTGAATTGAGAAAAGAGAATGAAAGACTGAAGAATGAAGTAAAGGTCCAATAATAGCATAATGAGATGATAAAGAAAGCTGAAGAAAGTACAAAAAGAATGGATGAATTTATAAATATTCAAAAGAAGACTTGATAACACTACCAATTTAGGTTATACCAAGTAGGGAGAGTCATCAAAATAAGATAAAAAAAAGAGTGCCTATGCAAATCAAAGGCCAAAGAAGATCTCATGCTATCATTGTCGAAAACTAGACCACACATCAAATGTTTGTAGAAGAAAAGAAAAAGGTATTCCTAAACCCACTCCTAAATTTGATGGTCATTGTATAATTGCAAAAAGTATGGACATCAAGCACATGAGTGTAGATCAAAGTTGAATAAGTCACATACGAAGTAATACATGGAAAAACACTTTCGTACTTGTAACATGCATGGACACATATCACAATAATGCAAGACAAAGATGAAGCAAGTCTAGAAACCAAAAGGACAAAAAAAGACATATCAACCAAGAAGAAAAGGTAATGCATATACTTGGGATTACAATACTTGGGTTAATTGCACAACATGTGGTAGGTATGGAGATATAGCAACAAAATGCATGAGAATGCATTGGAGAGGAAGATCTTGAGATTGGAAAAATTCTAGAATGACATGTCTACACTATCATAAGGTCAGTCATTCAAGTAAAGATTGCAAAGACCGAGCACCATAACCAAATGCTAATACAAATGGAAACACAATTGAAGAAATCATGAGGATAAGGAACCAAATGTGGAGAAGAGAAAAAAATGACAATGTTGGACCAAGAACAATAGTAGGTGCACCTCATCCATTGGATTAGGTGATCTCACCACCTCCACCTAAGAAGAATCAAGTATGGAACTAAATTTCAATCGGTTATATCTTACAATAGTTCCTTATATCTATTGTGTGAATACCAAATCAACATGAATTAAGATGCACTAGGGTATTATATGTTATTAACGTGATATAAGTTTAGCCACTTAAGCTGAACCGAGTAAGAATTTCCAGTCGATGAAAGTGTTAGAGACAACCAAGTTGCACAGTCAACCAAGAATTGATAGTATTCACCAAGATGAGGTATCTATTGTGTTAACCAAGTGATTTGATTGTCAACCAAGAGGTAGATGGGAAAGCATTTAATGCACTGAACAAGGTTTTTGGTTATAAATAAGTGGGAGATGAATTCATTTATTTAAACATTGATCAAGAGAGAACCAAAGCGATTTGAGCAGAGTGAATCCAATCTATTCACATATATCTAAGCACATTACAAATAGTTAGAGACTGAATAAAGTAAGTTTGTAACTAACTGAGCTCTCTACACACAATTTGTCAAAATCCCTAAAATTAGCAATCATGATGGCATCATCTTCTCAAACCATTCAAACCAAGGAAGAAAAGAGTAAGAAGGTTACTCTAATCAAGAACACAACCTACACAGAGCCACATTACAAACTTCATTTGAAAGTTGCAGCTCAGCCTGATGACAAGGGCACATTCTCTTTGATACTGCCTAGGATTATACTTGTAAAAGATGTAAGGTCTTACATCCACTGTAAAATCAATAAAATTAGAAAATTTGAGCTCTAGTAAACCTATCAAGAGCTTTGCACTAATGGAAAGCTAAAGGATGATCACAAGCACTTAGAGGTACAAGGGTTAACCAATGCCCTATATTTGCTGAAAGAATTTAAAACTGAATGGATACATATCATGCTAAGCTGAGTACATGAAGGAAAGCTATGGCTAGATGAACTGATGAAAATAACAACAGATATTATACATGTGTTTATTAGGTATCCCTCAAATGACAAATAAAATTTCCTAAGGCACCCATTGAAAACCAAGATTGAGAAGTTAATAGGAGCTGAATGGGACAAAAAGGTATGAGAATAAACACTATCAATGACCCTAAGATGAGATTTGGGGCATATTTCATTGCGTACAAGATATTCCAATCAAGTAGACCAAATAGTGTTTCATGTGGAGTAGTCGACATTGCATATAAAATTGTGAAGAAGGGTTTACAACTTGACCTAGCCGAGTTGATGCTAAGATAGTTAGAAGAAAATACGAGAACCATCAGAGTTGCTAGATCAAACACTTGTAAATTTGGCTCATTATTGGTATGTACATTTTTCTATTTGTGGAACTATTTTCCATTAGTTGGTAATGTATAATAGGATGTCAACTGACCAGTTATTGTTCAAATAAGTGAATTCATTAAGAACCTAGATAAGAATTTTGAACCAGTCATGGAAGAGTATTTTGGAAAATTTAAGGAAAGAATGGAGAAAAGGAAAAGGATACTTACACAACTGGTTGAGAAATTCAAGGATGACATTTGTTTACTGGTGGATACTACCACCACCTTGATTAAAGTAGTAGAGCCAAGGATAGCTTTGCTACCTCCCTTGGAATATGAGATAGACATTGATCAAGCTACAAAAGAAATCAAGGCTTTACTTGCCGAGCCTAAAGATAAAAATGATACATGGTTTTGGAACCTATGATGATGCCAAGTCCAGAATAAAGATAGGAATTTTTTTTGAAAAGATGGGTAGGAAAAAGGAGAAAATGGTGAAAAATATTAAGAAACAATTTGGTGTAACTGATGAAGATATTGAAAAATGGATTGATGAAGAAACCGAGGAACATGCACCAGTTAGTGAAGATGTAGATGAAGAGGCCATCGAGTCCAAAGAAAATGAACAGGAAGAGCCACCTAAGGCTCCAAAAGGTAAAGGTAAATAGGTTGATACTTCAACCCGGACTAGGACAAGGTTAGAAACTAGTATTTCACCACCTTTGAAGAAAGGTGATGCAAAGATAACAAAGCCTACAATGACACACACCTATCAAAAGAGAAAAAAAAGGCCACCACCAAGCTCCCAGAATAAAAGAGGAGAAGAAAAATAATTAGAGCAAAAGATGATAATGATTCAGAAGAGGACATTGAAAAATTTCATGTTGCAGTGAATAAAGGACCTCAAACAATTGATGAAGTAGCTGAAGGAATTATGAACACTGGAAGACTTGGTACTCTTAAGCTGAACAAATATTCTAATATGAGTATTGAGGATTAGGATAAGCTAGAGGAATCCATAATAAGCATGATGATTACTTTCAAAAGAGTTCTAGTTGAATTTTCAAGTAGCATACCTAAATAACTATATGACAAAGTATTTTCTAGATGAATATACGTACTTACAACTAAGAAAAGGATGAGAGGAAGGTCACTAATTTTGGTAAGATCTGACTACTTTGTTCCCAAGATTGATGAAGCATTGAAACAATATGCAAATAAATTTTTAATGTAGCCTAGGGAATTTAAGATTCTTCAAGGAAAACTAAAAGAGGTAGATTATGAGAGTAGAAATATATGGACTAAACTCCTAAGTCCAATAGAGAAAAATGAGGCAACTGCATTGACAGTTGATACCGAGAAACCTCAACCGAGCATACAAGAAGGAGAACCAATAAATGTTGAGGATGAAACAATTTACATCTCAAATACTAAGTAGTCGTAGGAGGAATCTAATGCAAAAGACTTCATAACTACTTTTGATAATATTATGAAAGGAATTCCTGAGATGTTGACTACTTTAGGGGATGAACAAATATTAATTGAAGAAATAATAGGGGGTCACCCCGATGATGAGGCTAAAGAAGATGAAGTGATAACTAGTTCTATTGAGAACCTTAGCAAAGAAGAAGAAATGAAGGTAGCCTAAGCAATAGTACTAGGTAATCTTCCTATACTGGAATAAGCTGTTGACATAGAAATTGAGCAACAAACCGAGGAAGCTCCACCCAAGCAAGAAAAAGATAAAACTGGAAACAAGGGTGAGGAGACTGGTAAAGAGACCAAGCACTATGGAGAAGATACACAAGGTGAAGTAACCATTGAGACCACTAATGTTGCAAGAAATGCTCAAGACACATAAATAGAGACAATGATAGACACTTCTACCATAGATAGTAGGTCATAAGAACCTCCACCATAGATTGCAGAATCAGCAACAGGGAAGAATAAGGAAGAAGAACAATCCATTGAGCCACCAAAGACAAATCTTGAGAACAAGGCTCAAGTTTCTATTGCAAAATCCCCCACATCTAGTGTGCAAGACATAAAGAAGAAGAGGAAGTGAGGAAGTAAGGGTCTAGTCCCACTTGATGAGATAATAGAAATACCATCATGTGACTCGAGGACACTTGACCCTAAATCTCTTAGGAAATATGGAGAGCTATGAACCCAAAAAGAACCTCAAGAGAAGTTGAGGAAGGAACACAAAAACACAAAGGTGTTAGATGATGTCAAGGAAATCCTAATGCAAATTTTCCTAGATGTCAATGTAGATGAATTAGCCCCCATCATTGACCAACTTGCACTGCTCACTGAGACCATCAATGACCCAACTAATGATGTCGAGTAGATGATTGAAGAAAGAGAAGAACAAAAGATTCAATACAAGAAAACTGAAAAGATCAGCTAAGAAGTGGAAATGAATAAGGTAAAGATTTCATATGTAGTAATTGAATTAGAAAGAATTATAGACAAGGTTATTACAATTTTAAAACAATTATGCACTATAGAAAATTTCACTACCGAGGTTAGTGAAAAGATAAAGAAATTAGATGATGATATAAAAGATAGTGAAACTAGTCTAACAACTGAGCAACATGCATTTCAAGTGCATTATTCAAAGGTTAAACACATTCAGTGGTTAAGACTATAATTGAGAAAGGAAGAGGACCACATAAGAGAACACGTAACCAAGCTACAAGATAAGTTACTACCGCATTTAGAAGTAATGTAGAAACATGCGACAAAGGTAAAGAAATTGATTTCCACTCCCAAGATCTTAGTCATATAAAATATTTTTGATATGCATGCACAAGTGAGTTTAGAGAAGCTTTCTCTAGAAAATCTAAAGGAGGAATGGGATCGAAAACCTAGTGGAAAACCTCAAGAAAACCCATCGAAATATTTTTGACAAATTTTAAGTATATTATTTGTCATTATTTTGAAAAAAGGGGGAAACATATGTATATATACTGAGAGCATGTTTAGAGGGGGAGTTCACTGAGTTTACATATTTTTGGTTTTGTAAAATTTTCAAGTTCAAACTTTTATAGTTGGCATACACATAAGTTTTTGATACTAATGCCAAAGTAGGCAAGTGATACTCCAAAATGGATCAAAATTTGTTATTAGTATTCATTTGTACAGTCGGTAAATAGAGAAAGAAAGTCTAGTTGGTTATAAACATGCAGTAGTCACCAAGAAAAGAGATTACCAAGTACAATAGTCATTGAGTACACAAGATTATCGAGCACCGGTATATACCAAGACCGAGAGTCAGCATTTACCGAGTAATCTGGAGTTCACATAAAAGTTTGGAATGAAACATAGTTCAAGGTGAATAATTTTTTTTTGAGCAATAAAATGGTTTACCAAGATCAAGGTGAATATTTATTACGGATATAATCATTTAATGAATGATGATTTCTTTGCAATGATGGTCTAGGTTAATCTTATGAACCATTGATCTTAGGTTTTCTAAGATAGCGTCTAAACCCTAATTAGGTCAAATCAGTTTGATATAAGTATTGTAAAGATGTCATTTTGACATGTATCATCAAGAAGTAGCTACACTCAAGGACATCTGAAGATTAGATAGGGTTTTTTTAAAGTATTGAAAAACCATTGAGTTTATCAAAAATAGATATAAGGCTACTAAGAATTACATAAAGACATATTCATCACAACAAGGTGGTATCATTATTGTACTTAATGGATCTGATATCAGCAATGTAAGTTGTAATTCATATAGATCACACATCACTATTACTCTCTAGCAATTGTAGCAGACTTGAAATCTCCTAACAGAGTGGACTTAACAATCTTTTGTAAAATCTCTTAACCGAGTGCACACTTGAAGAGTGTTTCTAAAATCCTTTAACCATGTAGATCTATCTTATCTTTTTTTTACTTGTAATAGGTTAAGATCACCAAAAGTGATCAATCTTTGTAAGCCTTAACTGATAACTTTATTTCTACAGAAGTGAAGCTTTGTGGGTTCCATCCCCACCATAGTTATTACCTTCTAACCAGGGTTTCTACAATACCAAAAAATAAGTGTTATGTGTATGAAGTTTTATGTATTCTTTATTGATTAGTTTACATGCATTTACATTTTAGTTATGTTATTAAGTGTATGGTGTATGCAATTGATATAGTCAATTATTGAAGTACATGTTTACAAGGATTGAGTTTGAAAATTTTAAGGGTACTAATGCACCCCTCCCCTCTTAGTACACACCTATCCATTATTCCAACATTAACTTCACTCTTATCTTTCTTTAGTTGTGATACATCATAGTAATAAGGTAATTTAACCCCTAGTTGAGCAAAGGTCAAGAAGTATCTTTCCTTGTCTCTTTCTAACACTTTTTCCATCATTTTCACGAAATAAATATTTTATTTTGCTTCCTTATCTTTTCATCTATTATCTCTTCACATTCTTCATTGTTATTTTTATGGAGCTATTCTTAGCCCACTCATTCTCTTCTCTTTCAATAATTGGTTGATTTTCTTGCATTTTTTCTTCATGATGGATTGGGTCTTCTTGATGTTATTGATCAATTTTATAGGAGTGTAGTTGGGGTTGTGTCTTTTGTTAAAGATGTATTTCTTCATGAATCACCTTTTGGTTATCTTAAATTATCTATTTATAGGACCTTGTCATAACCAACATGAACTTATTTTTGTAACTCGTCTTGGAGAAAAATATCTTTGAAGAAGATGAATAATTCAGAATCCAATTCAAATAATCTATATTATCTATTTAATGATGAATAAAACCCAATGTTAATATATCAATTCGTGTGACCTCAATTATGAACTCAATTTGTCTGACAATCCAATTTAAGAAGAATTTTAAATTTGATCTTGATGAAATGGACTCTACTCTATAAAGGGTATAAGAAAATGATTTGAATTTTGACAAAAAGTTCTTGCAAGTACTCACTATTTTGTGGAGCAAGTTTATAGGAAACACTTTTAAGTGTCCAGATGACATTTTACTACTCATTGGCCATATTTTGGTGACATACAATGAGTTATATTTTCTCAAAGGCATTGTTTCTTTCCTTATAGGAGACACTTCATTAGTTATAGGTGATGAAAAATTATTTGTAGGCAACCAAATTTTTTTTTTAAGGTGCTATGTTGCATAAAATTTTCTCAATCTACGAATTTTTTAATTTTGTGCTTGAAATTTTGGTTTCAGATGGATTGTTTCTTCTTATTTTTTTAATCATCAAACATAAAAAACATATTAAAAAAATGTTTCCACCATAAATCTACACAAAAAGTGTATGTTCTTGATCATTGTAACTGGTCTTTCACATAGAAAATATTTCAAGCAAGATACTGATGAACTACAACTGATTGAATATCTGAATGAACTAAAGAAACAATGATTAGAGATCACCGAGTACTGAAATGATATGTAAGATGATTAAATCAGTCAATATGTTTTCATTGATGTCAACTAGTCTTGACAGTACTTATCATGTTAGTTACAAACATCTGAACATCTATTTAAGGAAGAAAAGATGAAGAACTGAGATATCTACATAAGAAAAAGATGGATATGATAGATAACGATAAGGTAAACATTTGGTGACATATTGATGAGTCTATGGCTTTATATTGTTGACTTGAGCATGTTACATTAATCTATTATGAAGAAGAGATTTGAAATTGAACATGTCAATATGGTTAGTAATTGAAGATTTCTGTATACACTGAGCCAGTGTAGTGTATACTGACTGACAATATTAACCGAGCTAGTTTAACTAGTTATCACCGACACATTTATATATTGACCGAGTATGGATGAAAACATTAAATACAAAGAACAACTGACTGAATTTGATGAGCTAGAAATTGTTATGATTTTGAGATTAAGGATAAAGTTTGTTATCAGATCCACAGCTGAAATTTTTTAGAAAAGATCTAAAGGATGATATTGAAATGTGTTAATGACACATCTTCCAATGAAGGTTTAAGATGCAAAATGGATGAAGGAGATTAAGGGGCAAAATCTAATGGCTGATATGAAAATGGTTTACTTGTCTATATAAGTGATATGAGTTTCATTTTTGAAACATGCCGAAAGAAGAAGACTACAGAGATTTCACATGAAGACTATTCATGCATGCCTGATTAGATTGGTTATTGAAAGAACCTGACTATAGAGTTAACCGAGCATCAGAGAACCATTTACCGAGTGAAAGTAAGTTGAAGAATATTGATGAAGTGAATTTGATTATTGATTAGAGGATTTGTATGGGCTTAGCATAGATTTGAATATTTGCAATTGAGTTGTATTTGAATTAGATCATTAATGTACTAGTTTAACCATTGATTCAGAAAATCTTTTAACCGAGTGGACTTAACAATCTTATATTCTGCCCTATGTCATTCAGAGAATATAAATTGTTATCTTGTTGACCCCATAGTGAATGCTGGTCAAAAGTTAACTATTAGTGATAAATCCTCTAACCAGGTCACACTTAACAGTGTGTTTGTAACCTTTAATAGGGTTGGCTCTTCACTAAGCTCACTTCAGAAGAGTGAATTATTTTGGGTTACCGGTCCCAGGTGGTTTTTCCCTTAATAGGGTTTCCACATTAAATCATTGTGTTATGTATTATTTGTGATGATTATTTTTCTATCATACTTTACATATTGTATAATTGATTTGGTTGGTAATCACAGCTAGCTATTTACTGGTAATCGGTAAAGTGAACAAATAGATTGATATTTTATGTTACCAAACTGCATAATTTGTTGGAATTATTTGATAAGGTACATCTTTGCATTTGGGATTGTAGGATAACTGATCTAACTGATTCACTCCCCCTCTCAGTTATTCTAACAATTGGTATCAGAGCATATTAGTTGCTTGGAACAAAGTTTTAAGGACTTCAGCAGAAAGATTACATGTATAAGAGGGAAGTGCCGAAGCTGAACAAAGACAAGTTTACTACATGGAAAAGTCGGATGAGACTTCACATATCTAGATTTGGAGAATCTTCTATACACTTATTGGACAATGGCTACATACAATCAAATGTTGGACCCTTGACTCTTGATCAGTTGAGAGAATGACATGAACATAACATTACTATGATAGAGATTGCTTCTACTCTATCTGATGCTGAATTTGAGGATGTCAAGGATTGCACTATTGTGAAGAAAATGTGGGATAAACTTGCTCTAGTTTATGGTGGTGATGCAAATGTGATGAGAGAAAGAGCTAAAATCTTGAGAGGCAGATTTGATGACATGAAAATGAAGGAAGGAGAAAATATCACACAGTACACAAATTGAATCAAAGAGGTAGTCAATGCTATCTGAGGAGCTAGTTGTATCATTTATAAAGATATAGTGGTAAGTAAGATACTAGTAACCTTGTTGCCTTCTTATGCAATCAGAATATCTACTATTCATGAAATGAGGTCTGCACCTGGTAGCACTCTTACTCTTGATAGTCTGATTGGAAAATTAACAACTTTTGAGTTGAACAATTTTGATAATAGTGTAGTACCGAGTGTTGAGTCTTCTTTTATGTCTTCTCTAAAGATTGGTAAATCTAGTAGTAAGCATAATATAAGGAATGAAAGTGATAGTAATATTGATGATGATCTTGATGAACTTGAAGCTCTTATGGCCTGGAGACTGCAGAAAGGTAAAGGTAGATATAAGGGAAAGTTACCTTTAGCTTGCTTTAATTGTAAAGAAGTTGGACATATTGCTGCTAGATGTCCCAACATGAAAGAGGAAGATAAAGATAGATACCGATTTGGTGATGGAAGCTATGGAAGAAGAAACTACAGAGGTTACTGACACAACAAAAGAGACAAATAAGATCACAAAGATAAGGGTGAAAAGGTAAGCTATCTTGTTGAAGAAGATGACACCGATACTGACACTGATGATGACATTGCGGTAGTGTTTATTGCAATGAAAGATGATTTTGAAGAGGAGGAAAGGTATGTAGAAACAACACTCATTTCTAAAGTTAGTAAAAATGATACTTGGATCATTGATAGTGGTTGTACACATCACATGACTGGTGATTAAGATAAGTTTGATCATCTTGAGAATTATAATGGAGGATCAGTAAAAATGGGAAATGACACACCTTACATGGTTAAAGGAAAAGGATCTATTTTGTTGAATGATAGAATTAGATGTGATAATTATTACTAGGTAAAAGGATTGAATTACAATTTTTTGAGTGTGGCACAACTTAATAACTTAGGTTACCTAGTGGCATTTGAAAGAAAGAAGGTAAAGATCTATGATGAAAATGGAAAGCTTGTTGAAACAGGAGGACAATCAAAAGGTAACTTATTTTATCTTGACAATACTAAGACTTATTGTTTACTAGTGAAAAATGAAGATGCATGGTTATGGCATAAGACATTATGTCATATAAATTTTGATAACATGATTAAGATCAGTAAAAATAGAAAATTTAGAGGATTGCCTAGTCTAACCAAACCTGATCATGTTATGTGCCATCAATGTCGAAAAGGGAAGATGGAAAAATCTAGTTTTAAAAGTAACAACTGCTCATCTAAAGGAATTTTGTAGTTGGTTCACACTGACTTATGTGGTCCCATGAGAACTCAGAGCTAATATGGAGATAGATACTTTATTTTGTTTGTTGATTACTATACTAGATTGGTGATAGTTATGTTCTTGAAGGAAAAATCTGAGACATTCAAACTGTTTAAATGGTATAAGGCTAAAGTAGAAAAAGAAACCAGAAAAAAATTGAAATGCTTAAGGTCTGATAGAGGAGGTGATTTTTTTTCTGATGAATTCACTAACTTCTATAATGAGCATGGTATAAAAAGGTAGGTTTATGCACCTAGAACACCATAGCAGAATGGAATTGTTGAAAGGAGAAACATATCTATAGTTGATTGTTCTAGAAGATTGATGATAGAGAATAATGTTGCACAAATATACTAGAGAGAGGCAGTTTGAATAGCTGTATATGTCTTGAACCGACTTCAACTAAAGAAAGACACAAACAAGAGAGCCTATGAGTTATGGTTTAGATACACACCGAGTGTAAGTTATTTTAGAATTTTAGGTAGCAAGTGTTATATTTTGAAAGATGATAGGAATGGAAAATTTGACTCTAAAGGTGATGAAGGAATATTCTTAGGATATTCTACTAAAATTAAAGCTTATAAATGTCTAAGAAAAGTTAGTAATAAGATGATAGAAAGTGCTGATGTAAAAGTTGATGAGTTTGTAGATAAGAATGATGTAGAAAGCATCAAGGAACTAGAAGACTATGGTAGGTTCACTTATGTTGAAGATCTAGAGTATCTACTAAAGCCATAGGCTAAGTCTATCGAGCATCAAGAAAATGCTACCGAGAATCAGCAAATGGAAACCGAGAAACAAGGAGAAGCTACCAAGTAGGAAACTATACTTGAATAGAATGATCAACAAAGGAGAGATCAAGTTCTAGCAATATTTTTTATAAGACACCATCTTGAGAACCAAATCATTGGAGATAAGCAAGCTAGCATACTGACTCAAAGTAAGTTAAGACATAACACATGCTTAGTTTGCGAGTTTGAACTGAAGAATGTTAGGGATGCACTTGAAAATGAGGAATAGATAAATGCTATGAATGAGGAGATTGAACAAATTGAAAAGACTAAGACATGGACTTTAGTACCTAGACCAAAAGATAAAAATCTTATTGGTACTAAGTGGATTTTCAGGAATAAGCTAAATGAGAATGGAGAAGTTACAAGGAATAAGGCAAGACTTGTTTGCAAGGGATATGGAAAAGAAGAAGGTATTGATTATGGTGAAACCTTTGCACCTATTGCTAGATTGGAAGGAGTTAGAATATTTCTTTCCTATGTTGCACATAAGGGATTTAAGGTATGTCAAATGGATGTGAAATCAACATTTCTGAATGGAATACTTGAGGAGGAGGTCTACATAGAACGACCTGAAGGGTTTGTTGATCTGAATCAGAAAGACATGGTATGTAGACTGCACAAAGATCTATATGGATTGAATCAAGCACCGAGGGCATGGTATGAAAGATTACATGCTTATCTTATAAGTATTGGCTTTGTAAGAACTAGTGAAAATAGTAATATGTACATGAAAGGAGATTTTGATGATAACATTTTGATTGCTGCAATATTTTTTGATGATATAATATTTGGTGGACAAGATCAGATTTACAAATCTTTTGCTAATGAAATGAGAAAGGAATTTGAGATGTCTATGTTTGGAGAGATTGAATTCTTTCTAGGTTTGCAGATTATACAATAGAAAGATGGGATTTTCATCACTCAATCAAAATACATTAAAGAAGTATTGAAAACTTTTGGCATGGAAGATGCTAAACCTGTGGGAAAACTGATGGTAATTGTTGTAAATTAACAAAGGATGATGAATCTACCAAGGTAAATCAGACTCTATATTGATCTATGATTGGTAAACTAATGTATGTTGTACACAGTAGGCCTGATATTGCACATGTAGTGGGGATTGTGGCAAGATTTTCTGCCAATCCTAAAGATTCACATATGGTTGTTGTAAAGAGAATCTTAAGATTTTGAAGAAAATAGAGGATTATGGATTATGGTACACATTGGAAGGAAAATTTGAGTTGAATGTTTACACCGATGCAGATTGGGCTGGAAACATAGATGGCCAAAAGAGCACAATCAGTGGAGCATTCTTTTTAGGGGAAAGGCTTGTGACTTGGATTAGCAAGAAACACGTATGCATTTATCAGTCCATTACTAAAGTAGAGTATGTTGTTGTTGCTGCTACAAATTTCTCAAATATAGCTTGGATTAGACAAGTGTTGGAAGGAATGAATGAGGTAATCATTGACCCAGTGATTATATATTGTGACAATGCTAGTGCTATAAATATTTTTAAGAATCTTGTGATGCATTCAAAGAAAAAGCATATATCTATTAATTATCACTACTTGAGAGAACAAGTTCAAGAGAAGCAAGTAAAACTAGAATTTGTAACATCTAAGGAGAAACTTGCTGACATCTTTACTAAACCATTACCGAAGGACACATTTGAATATTTGAGAACTAGATTTGGGGTTTGTCCCCTATCTATTGGTCATTGAGGTGAACTGGAGGTTGCATCAACCTACACTTATCAGAAGATTATTCATGTTGATGCACATAGCTCACACTTTAGATTTTCTCTAAGGTTGTGAAAGATTGTAGAAGCTGGAATAGAAATTTGTTTATCTATACACTCAAGGTACATGATATGAACTACACAATAGAAAAATACTTGGCTCCTGCAGAGATGTTTATTTATATTTTCTTTGGTAATGTTGTCAAAGGGAGAGAGAATGAATATGGAAAATTAGTTACTGAGAACACATAGAAAGGGAGAGATTTGAATATTTGTTGCTGAGAATGAAGAAGGGAATTAGAGAGCTGAAAAGATCAAATCCGTAGGGAGAGTCTGCACTTGTAATGCTGTTATGTTTTGTAGTGATTAAATATATTAAATATGAGCTTGCCAGGCTACAACATTTTACTTGCATAGTTGTAGACTACATGTTTGGTATGTGCATGACATATTTTCATAGTGCTTGTGTTTCCATCAATGCCAAAGGGAGAGATTGATGAACTACAACTGATTGAATATCTGAATGAACTGAAGAAACAATGATTAGAGATCACTGAGTACTGAAATGATATGTAAGATGATTAAATCAATCAATATGTTGTCATTGATGTCAACTAGTCTTGACAGTACTTATCATGTTAGTTACAAACATCTAAACATCTTTTTAAGGAAGAAAAGATGAAGAACTAAGATATCTTTTAAGGAAGAAAAGATGAAGAACTAAGATATCTACATAAGAAAAAGATGGATATGATAGATAAGGATAAGGTAAACATTGGGGGACTTATTGATGAGTTTATGGCTTTATATTGTTGACTTGAGCATGTTACATTAATCTATTATGAAGAAGAAATTTGAAATTGAACATGTCAATATGGTTGGTAATTAAAGATTTTTGTATACACCGAGCTAGTGCAGTGTATACCGACTGACAATATTAACCAAGCTAGTTTAACTAGTTATCACTTATGCATTTATATATTGACCGAGTATGGATGAAAACATTAAATACAAAGAACAACCAACTGAATTTGATGATTTGGAAATTGTTATGATTTCAAGATTTGAGGATGAAGTTTGTTATGAGATCCATGGGTGAAAAAATTTAGAAAAGATCTAAAGGATGAGATTGAAACATGCCAAAAGAAGAATATTGTAGAGATTTCACATGATGACTATTCATGCATGCCTGATCAAATTGGTTATTGAAAGAACTGAACTGTAGAGTTAACTGAGCATTAGAGAACCATTTACCAAGTGAAAGTAAGTTGAAGAATATTGGTGAAGTGAATTTGATTATTGATTAGAGGATTTGTATGGGCCTAGGATAGTACTGAATATCTGTAATTGAGTTTTATTTGAATAAGATCATTACTATATCATTTTAACCATTAATTCAAAAAATCTCTTAACCGAGTGGACTTAACAATCTTATATTTTTCCCTATGTCATTCAGAGAATGTACATTGTTATCTTGTTGACCCCATAGTGAATGCTGGCCAAAAGTTAACTGTTAGTGGTAAGTTCTCTAACCAGGTCACACTTAACAGTGTGTTTGCAACCTTTAACAGGGTTGGCTCTTCATCAAGCTCACTTCAGAAGAGTGAATTATTTTGGGTTACCGGTCCTAGGTGGATTTTTCCCTTAATATGGTTTGCACGTTAAATCATTGTGTTATGTATTATTTGTGATGATTATATTTCTATCATAATTTACATAATGCATAATTGATTTGGTCGGTAATCACAGTAAGCTATTTATTGGTAACTGGTAAAGTGAACAAACAGATTGATATTTTATGTTACTGAGTTGCATAATTTGTTGGAATTATTTGATAAGGTTCATCTTTATATTTGGGACTGTAGGATAACTAATCTAACTGATTCACCCCCCCCCCCTCGCAGTTATTCTAATAGATACCTATGGTCATTTGTGGCTTAACATGGATAAAGTAGTGTTAAGATTTGGATCATAATTTTATACATTAGTTAAATACTGTGAGAGACTTAATGTTTTAAAGAATTAAGAATACTAGTAAAATAACAATTTATATATATCACTGCTATTATGCTACAGACATTAATAAACTAACTATGGAAGTTATGTCGCTATTCTTTTCATGTCTTTAGACACTACACAACAGTGATATATATATGAGAGGAGGGCCCTCCATTGTGGAGGCATCTCCATGATGGTCATGACTCCACATGGAGTCACACCTCATCATGGAGGTGTGTCCACAATGGTCATCCCTCCACATGTTATCGACAACCTTAACATATGTTAATAATAATGTTAAATGTCATTGATTATAAGTTAGCTCTCTATCTTATTAAATTAATATAATAATATATAATTATATAATATATATATATATATAATCTTGTTTTTATCTGAAATAAGCTATTATCATTAACACTCCCTCTTAGCTAGGGAGGATAAAAAATATTACCTCAAGGTAATATAAAAGTATAAATAATCATTTTATATTTGTATTATTTTACTGATAAAATGAGTATTGGCCCTCAAGTATTAAGTCCATAATACTTACCAAGTACTTAGAGCAATAGTCTCCAAATATCAACTCACAAGATATTCACCTAAGTGCTCAAAATGATTATTATGAGTAATGGTCTTCAAGTATAAAATCCATGATACTTACCCAAGTACTTAGAGTAATGGTCTCCCAATATCAAGTTGATGATATTCACAAAGTACTCAATGTGAGTATAGATAATCATTTTATATTTATATCATTTTACTGATATTAAGAGTAATGGACCTCAAGTATCAAGTCCATGATACTTACCAAGTACTCAAAGCAATAGTCTCCAAATATCAACTCACAAGATATCCACCTAAGTGCTCAAAATGATTATCATGAGTAATGGTCTCCAACTATCAAATTCGTGATACTCACCCAAGTACTTAGAGTAATGGTCTCCGAATATCAAGTCCATGATATTCACCAAGTACTCAAAATGTCTAATATAGTATGTGCACTAGTATCACATGTGTAATAATTACCATATAGACATGAATAAGTTATTATGAGATCATAACCTTATAACAAATTTTAGAACAAGTGAAAATCATTTACAAGTCATCACTTCCAATGATATACACAAAGAAAACATGATTATGGAATATCACTCATAAGAAAGAATGTTTTATTTGTACAATAAAAGTTACTGAGATAAGTTCTCATAAATTACAATCATACCAAGTTTACCTCTAAAGTGCTCTACCTTTATATTTTCTAGAGCCTTGGTGAGAATGTCTACCAATTGTTCCTTTGTACTAATATACTTTAACTCAATAACATTATTTTCCACCATATCTCTAATATAGTGATAAGGTATCTCAATATGCTTAGACCTATTGTGAAATACTAGGTAAAAGGAGAGCTTTATACAACTCTGATTATTGCAATGAATAATAGTAGGTTTTAAAGATTCTCCAAACAACCCAAAGATAAGTTTTCTCAACCAAACTGCTTCACGTGCTCCCATAGATGTGACAATGTACTCTGCTTCTATGGAGCTTTGAGTAAATGAGGATTATTTCCTACTAAACTAGTATATCATTGCTAAACCCAAACTGAAACAACATCCAGAGGTACTTTGCTGATCCATAGTGCTTCTGACCCAATTTGAATTAGTAAAACCATGTAGTTGTAACTCTACATCTTTGTACCTCAGTCCAAGATTTATTGTTCCTCAAAGATACCCTAGTATGTTCTTAGTTGCTAGCATATGAATTTGTTTTGGTTCACACATGAAATGACTAAGACCATTAACTACATAACAAATGTCTGGTCTGGTATTTGCTAAGTACATCAGAGATCCAATAATATGCCTGTAAAGGGAGAAATCTATAGGTTCTGAACTTGATGCTTCTTCTTTTAATTTAAGTAGATTTTCTTCCATGGGAGTGGACACAGGATTACAATCCATCATTCCAAATATTTTTAGAATGCCTAAAGTGTATTTTCCTTGATTTAGAAGAATCTCATTAGCATGTTGCCAAACTTCTAAGCCTAGGAAGTAATGTAGTAGCCCTAAATCTTTCATTTCAAATTCAACTACAAGATCTTCTTTACATTTATTAATTAGATAATCTTCACCTATTATTAAAAAATCAACTACATAAAGTATTAAAATCAGCATATCTCCCTTTACCACCTTAAATTAGAGGTTAGGGTCAAAATCATTTTTAGAGAAGCCGAGTTTAGATAGGTAGTGATCTATTCATTCATACCATGCTCAAGGTGCTTTCTCAAGTCTGTATAATGCCTTCTTTAGTTTACAGACATGAGTTTTTTGATTGTGCACTATGAATCCTTCTGGTTGTTCTAGATATACTTCCTCCTCAATCACACCATTTAGAAAATTTGTCTTTACATCCATCTAATCGATCTTCCAACCTTTGGCAACAACAATGGAAATAACTTTTCTTACTAAGGTATATCTTGCAACTAGAGAAAAGGTCTCTTTATAGTCAATGCCTTGATTTTTATAGAAACCTCTTGCAAAAAATCTTTCCTTGTATTTATCAATACTTCCATTTGTAGCATGTTTAATTTTGAATAACCACTTGGAGGAGACAACTGATTTGGTTTTGGGTCTAGGTACAATATCCCATACATCATTTCGTAAGATAGAATTATATTCTTATGTCATGGCATTCTTTCAATTTTTATGTTGAGGATCTTCTTTTGGGTTAGAGGGTTATGAGTTTAGAATCTTACTCATAAGTGCAACATAACTAGAGAATTTATGAGGTCTTTTGTTTTCCCTGATAGTCCTATTTGGAGAAGCATATTTCTCACCTTCTTCAATAAATTTTCTAGCCCAAAAAGGTCTCTTCTTTCCTACTTCATTTTCATTAGGAGTATCTAATGGTTCATTATATACAACTTCTTTCTTCTCCCTCTAAATCTCAGGATTATGATATTCTAGAGAATCATTATAGTCTTCCTTGGACCTTTTGAGTGTAGTATCCTCTTCAAATATTACATCTCTACTTAGCTCAATATTTCTTTGTACTCTTGGAATGTAAATTTTTTAGGCTTTAGAGTTTTCACTATATCCCACAAAGATACCTTTCTTTCCTAAAGGTTCTAATTTATTTCTTTTCTCTTTAGGGATGCGAATGCAGATAGGACACCCAAAAGTTCTTAAGTAACTGATATTAGGTTTATCATAGGGAGGTCATTTCTATCTAGTCCTATTTCACCTAGGACTGGATCTAGGCCCTTCTCTTGGCATTTACTAGGGTTACCTTAGACCCTATTCACTGAGGTATTCTTAGCAATCACCTCCACCCCACTAGACCTCTCTACTAAGTTGTGTTTCCCTTCTTTCTCCTCAACTCCTTCATATGAACTCATTGCACAAGTTCATCTCCTTACCAATAAATATTCACTATACTACAATTAAGATAGAAGACTTATTTTTGTATTGTCTTCCTTTCTTTTGAGGTTTTCTAACCTCCATCCACCTTGATTCAATAGTCGATCTCCCTGAACTAGGCCTAAAGCCCTATTAGGCCTTTCTAGGTCTCCAAACCTCCTTTTTGGGGTATAGCTCACAAAATATCAAAACAAGTTGAAAATATAAGACCATATTCTGAAACCCTTTTAAAAGTTCTCTTGGATTCTCAAGTTAGTTGTACTGCACTTCCTACAACCATGCTTATTTTCTAGGCCTAATTAGGTTTCTCTGGTTTTTTAGTGAGGGTTTAGCTTTTACAACCCTTGTTAGATTGGTCATGGAATCTCCTTCTTAGGATTGAGTCTTTTGCATCTAAAATTCACTCTTCTACACTTAGATTGACTTCCTCAATCCCCGAGCCTCCTATCTTTTGTTGATTCACTATCAAACTTCCTAACCGGGCATGTAGAGGCTCACCTAGGGCTTGACTCAAAAAATGGTTCCACTAAAAACCTGGTCAAGATAATACATATTTACAAGGTATATACAATACCCTATCATGTCCCAAAAGGCCATACAAATCCTTCCATGGGAACTCATGCTAGAGGCATTTTATTGACCTCAACTCTAGATGCACCAGTAAACTGGTCACAGAGGAGGAATTTTAAAACATACAAAAAGAAAATCCTAGCTACCAAAACAAAGACACAAAAAATCTTAGAAACCTATGCAAAATTAATACATGAAATGAAATACTCTAGTCTAATCCATAGAAGAAGAATAGCTGAGTTTTTGCCTCTGTTACAGTCTCACAGTCACACCAGTCTATTCATAAACAAAAACCAAAATCATTACAGAGATCCAACATTTCTTTTTGGTCAAGAAATGTCTTAAATATCATAGGGGAACTAATCCAATCAGTTAGAAAGATCCCTAACTACCTCTAGCTCTCAGACAGATATTTGACAAGATGTTGTCATGACAACTTTGGAAAATTACAAAGTTGTCATTGACAACTTTTACATTCTTTTTGACAACTTTCTCTAAGTCATCCTAATAAGTCTTAACTGACCTTTAAGGCTAATCCAACCCTCCTAGGACCATTTCTCATATCATTTCTCCATTTCATATAGTCAATCCTATGCTTTGACTGACTGGCACACTAAAATGGCATGTAGAGAAAACTTCCTAGGTACCCTCAAGTTTAAAAAAACCTTAGTTAAGAGTACTAGAAACCTTCCTAAACCTATTGGAACTCTTCACACACACACACAATCACACTAGGGACTTCTCTAAGTCCTTATTGGACAGTGAATTGGCTAAGGTCACTAGAAGCCAAAATATAGGAGTTAGGTTAGCTAAGAACCTAGGTGCTCGTGCACCATACTCCCCCTACAATAAGAAACTAAGTGCCATTAGGAGACAAGAGTGAAAAATTAATTCCTAGCTTCTTGAAGTTTTTCTTTTCTATCCATTGAGCCTCTGATTCAGGTAGGGACTTCGACTTCACAAGGTGTTCCATGTAGACACCATGCCTAGTTTGTTTCTTCACCCTTGAGTCTAGTATCCTCTCAGCTTGAGGATTCATTGGGACTGGTAATTTGAAGTCTTTGACATCAGCATGAGAATCTAGACTTTGTTCTTCCTCTTTTACATCAGGTCCCTTGTATCTTACCAAATCTTGAACATTGAAATCCAGAGATATGGCCAGGTCACTAGGTAGACCTATTTTGTATGCATTGGAGCCATACTTGGGTAGAACCTTACATGGTCTGACCTTTCTAATTTGGAGCTTTCTAGGTATGCCTTTATGAATCCTTTCCTTATTGATGTGTTTCATCACCCAATCACCTACTTCAAACTACAAATATTTTCTCCTTTCATGTACTCTAGTCTTCACCTTTTGATTAGCTTCTACTAATGTCCTTCTTACCTATTCATGTACCTCTTGCATAGATTGAGAAAAGTCATCAGCATGACCACTCACTCCTCCTTGATTACCTAGCTCTCTAAGCTCACACACACCCCTTGGGTGCATGCCATACACCACTTCAAATGGGATTTTTCTGGTATACCTATTTATGTTGTCATTATAAGAAAATTTAGCTTGTGGTAATACATGATCCCACACTTTTCCATACTCTTTTGTAAGACATCTCAAGAGGTTTCCCAATACTCTATTTATCACCTCTATTTGTACATTTGTTTGAGGATGATAAGCTGAACCAAATGCAAGGTTGGTGTCTAGTCTTTTCCATAAAGTCTTCCAAAAGTATCCCATAAACTTGACATCTCTATCTGACACAATGCTGATTGGTAGCCCATGAATCCTTACCACTTCTTTGAAGAAAAGGTGTGCTATATAGATGGCATCATGTGTGGTCTTACATGGTATAAAATGACTCATCTTACTAAATCTATCAACCACTACAAAGACACAATCAAAACCAATAGTTGTCTTAGGCAAGCCTACTATAAAATCCATACTTAGACACTCCCATGGCCTATTGGGATTGGTAAAGGCTGATATAACCCTAAATTGGTAGATGTGCCTTTATCTTTTTGACAAACAATACATTTCTCTACATACCTCTTAACATCTCTTGGCATCTTGGGCCAATAGTAAAACCTTTGCACTAGGTCCAATGTCTTATAAAGCCAAAGTGTTCACTAAGGCTCCCATTATGCTTTTCTTGTATAAGGTTCTCCCTCATTGATCCCTTGGGTACACATAAATAATTACCCTTGAATAACCAACCCTTTTCCACTGTGTAGTCAATAGACTCACTATGAAAGTGATTCTCAAATTCATCACATACCTTATATGCCTTGGAGAAGTCCTCATTTTCCTTGTAGAGTTCCTTAAATCCTTCTAAACTAATGCTTTGAAGCTGGATTTCTTGGGCAATCATAAAAATTCAGCTAAGTGCATCAACTACCTTGTTGTTTAGACCCTTCTTATGTTTAATAGTAAGCGTAGAGGCTTGGAGAAACTCCATCCACTTGATGTGCCTATGACTTAGCTTATCTTGAGTGTGATGTAGCTTAATGCTTGGTTATCTGTATAGACTACAAACTCCTTAGGAAATAGGTAGTGCCTCCATTTATTGAGTTCTTGTATCAATGCATAGATCTCCAAATCATATGATGATTACCTTGACTTAACCTCATTCAATCTCTCACTAAAGAATACAACTGATCTTCCTTCTTGATTAAGGACTGCTCCCACTGCTTTTTTGTTTTATCACATTCCACTATGAATAGCTTTCCAAAGCTTGGTAGGACTAGGATAGGCTGAGTTGCCACTCTTTTCTTTAGTTTTTCAAAACCTTCTTGAGCTAACTTGGTCCATATAAACTTGGTCTTAGCTCCTCCTTTGATAGTATTTAGCAAGGGTGCACATATTACACTACAGCCTCTTATGAACTTCCTATAGAACTAAGCTAATCCATGGAGTCTCCTCACTTCTATCCCTTTTTTAGGAGTGTGCCAACTTAGTATGGCTTCAAATTTACTTGGGTCCATCTTAAGGTCACCTTGAGACACCACAAACCCTAGGTAGACTAGTTCTTTCTTTAGGAATTTACTCTTCTCTAGATTGATGGCTAGTTTCTCTTCATCTAACCTTCTCAAGACCACCTCTAGATGCTGCATATGTTCTTCCTTGGTTTTTCTAAAGATGAGGATATCATCTAAGTACACCACAAAAAACCTACCTATGTAATCTTTTAGGACCTTATTCATTAATCTCATGAATGTACTAGATGCGTTTGTAAGCCCAAATGGCATAGCTAACCATTCATAAAGACCCTCCTTAGTTTTAAAGGTTGAGTTCAACTCATCCCCTTATTTCATTCTAATTTGGTGATACCCACTTTTAAGGTCAATTTTGGTGAAGTATTGAGACCCCCCAAGATAATCCATAAGGTCTTCTATTCTAGGGATAGGAAACCTATATCTAATGGTTATCCTATTGATTTCCCTAGAATCAATACATAGGCTCCACTTACCTCCCTTCTTTGGTGCCAAAACCACTAGTAAAACACATGGGCTAATACTCTTTCTTATCAACCCTTGATCAAGTAGCTCTTGAATCTGCCTTGCAATCTCTTTATTTTGGTTTGGGGTCACTTTGTATGCTTCTTTGTTAGGCAAAGATGCTCCAGTACAAAGTCAATTTGATGACTCATTTCTCTTTGAGGAGGAAGAGTAGCTAGTGTACCATCACTAATTATATCTTTAAACTAATCCAAAAAAATTTGTACTTCTTTTGGCAAGGTGGGGTGTAGTGCCTTGGTCTCTTCCTTGGGCTTTAGGACTATGGCTAGTCAAACTCCTTCCTCATCCTTGAGTTCATGCAAGAAATCCTTCCCACTCATCAAAAGTACATTAGGATCACATGTACTTGTACATCCTTCCTCCATGAGTGATTGTATTTAATAGGTAACCCCATCTTTCTTGAAGGTATGCATATTCTTCTTCCCATGGTAGACGGCATCCCGGTCATATTACCATGGTCTTCCTAGTAGAAAATGGAAAGCATCCATTGGTAGGATGTCACACAACATTCTATCTTGATAACCACCTATCATGAACTCCACCCATACTTGTTCATTCACTAGAACATTCTTCCCCTTGTTTAACTAGGTCACTTTGTAAGGATGAGTATAAGGTATCCTAACAAGTTTTAATTTTTGGACTACCTCCTTTGAAATTATGTTATCAGTTGAACCTAAATCAATGATAACTTTAAAATTTTTTCCAAGGATCTTACATTTGATCCTAAAAAGAGCCTTCCTTTTCTTAGGTTCTTCTTTGATTGGTTCCTTGAGTAGAACCCTCCTAAACATGAGATTCTCACCATGCTTTGAATCCAAGCTAAGCTTTGGTGACTTCAAACTACTGAATTCATCTTGTGCATAAGCTATCTTATTATCCCCTTGTGAGATAGAAGCTTTTTCAGTGAACCTATAGGTAGGGTGGCTTATTTGACCATAATTGTAACACTTCATGCTTGCAAAGTGTGACCCTCTGTTGAAACTACTTGATCTGCCTCTTCCACCACCTTGAAATCCTCTTCCTCTACCATAATTACCTCTCCCACTTTGGTCACTAATTTTATCAACCAGCTCAGAGCCTCCTTGACTTCTTGGCTCATTAATTCTACCACCATATCCACCCCTATGTCCCCTAGAGTCTCTTCCTCTTCCTCTACCTCTAGGATTAGAGTCTTTATTCTTCTTGTTTTTCTCTTCTATTGTTAGTGCTAATTTAAAACACTTGTGAATAGTAATTGGAGTCCACAAACTAATCTCCTCTTGAATACTCCACCTTAATCCAACCAAATACCTAGCTACTCAGTTGCTCTCTTGTTCTTGAACTTTTGACCTTAAGAAAAGTTTTTGAAACTCCTCGGTGTAAGAGGCCACATCTATTTCCTTTTCTTTGAGATTTTGCCTCTTCATGTGCATTTGGATCTCATGATCATTTGGTAGATAGTTGTCTTTAATATTTTTTACCATAGCCCTCTAATTGACTATTGGTCTTTTCATCTCTCTTTCCCTCTCTTCTTGGAGGAACTTCCACCATGTTAGGACTAGTCCCTTGAGTCTTTCCTTGGATACCTTCACCTTTTGTGCCTCTGAGACACCTTCACACTCAAAATTATTCTCCATCCCTTCAATCCATTCCATGACTAGCTCTGAGTCCATCTTACCAGTGAATAGGGGTATCCCCTCAAGTGCTTTGCCTCCCAATGCCTTAATGGCTTTAAGGAAGGCTTCCTCTTGCATTGGTGGATCTGATTTAGGCATATAATCATCCTTAGCTACTATTTTTCCTTTTTCATCTTCAACTTCCATCTTCTCTTGCATTTTACTAGCTTCCTCTGCAACTTCATCAAGCTTATCCTTCAAATCTTCTATAGTCTCTTCTAGGTTCTGGTTCCTCTACTTTTTTTCTACCACTTCCCTTGCCATATCAACATTGGTTACCATGGTGGATTCTCCCATTGATGTACTTCCACCTTTTGACATAAACTATTCCTTATCCCGATCTTTGATTGGTTTTGATACCAATTTGATAGGGAGGTCTTTTCTATCTAGTCTTGTTTCACCTAGGACTGGATCTAGGCCATTCTATTAGCCTTTACTAGGGTTACCTTAGACCCTATTCATTGATGGATTATTTTCAATCACCTCCACTCCACTAGACCTCTCTACCAATTTGTGTTTCTCTTCTTTCTCCTCAACTCCTTCATATGAACTCATTGCACAAGTTCATCTCCTTACCAAGAAATAGTCACTATACTACAATTAAGATAGAAGACTTCTTTTTTTATTTTCTTGAATTATTTTAAGGTTTTCTAACCTCCATCTTCCTTGATTAAATAGTTGATCTCCTTGAACAAGGCCTAAAGCCCTATTAGGCCCTTCTAGGTCTCCAAACCTCCTTTTAGGGGTATAGCTCACAAAATCTCCAAACAAGTTGAAAATATGAGACCATATTCTGACACCCTTTTCAAAGTTCTCTTGGATTCACAAGTTCTTGGATCCTCAAGTTGGTCATACTATACTTCCTACAACCATGCCTATTTTCTAGGCCTAATTAGGTTTCTCTGGTTTTTCAGTGAGGGTTTATCTTTTACACCCCTTATTGGATTGGTCATGGACTCTCCTTCTTAGGATTGAGTCTTTGGCATCTAAATTTGACTCTTCTACACTTGGATTGACTTTCTCAATCCCTCAGCCTCCTATCTTTTGTTGATTCACTATCAATCTTCCTAACCGTGCATGCACAGGATCTCCTAGGGCTTGAACCAGAAATGGTTCCACTACAAACCTAGTCAAGATAATAAATATTTACAAGTTATATACAATACCCTAGCATGTCCCAAGAGGCCATACAAATCCTTCCATGGGAACTCATGCTAGAGGCATTTTATTGACCTCAACTGTAGATGCACCAGTCAACTGGTCACTGAGGAGGAATTTTAAAACATACAAAAAGAAAAGCCTAGCTACCAAAAAAAAGACACAAAAAAACTTAGAAAGCTATGAAAAATTAATACATGAAATTAAATACTCTAGTCTAATCCATAGATGAAGGATACCTGAGCTTTTGCCTCTATTACGGTCTCATAGTCACACCAGTCTATTCATAAACAAAAACCAAAATCATTAAAGAGATCCAACCTTTTGTTTTTGTTGGGAAATGTCTTAAATGTCATAGGGGAACTGATCCAATCAGTTAGAAAGATCCCTAACTAACTCTGGCTCTCGAACATGCATTTGACAAAATGTTGTCATGATAACTTTTACATTCTTGTTGAAAAATTTCTATAAGTCATCCTAATAAGTCTTAAATGACCTCTAAGGCTAATCCAACCCTCCTAGGACCATTTCTCATATCATTTCTCCATTTCATATAGTCAATCCTATGCATTGATTGACTAGCATGCTAAAATGACATGTAGACCAAACTTCCTAGGTACCCTCAAGTCTAATAAAACCTTAGTTAAGACTAATAGAAACCTTGCTAAACCTATTGGACCTCTTCACACACACACTAGGGACTTATCTAAGTCCTTATTGGATAGTGACTTGGCTAAGGTCACTACAAGACAAAATCTAGGGGTTAGGTTAGCTAAGAACCTAGGTACTCCTACACCAGTTTACTACCTGAGAATGCTTCTTCTGGGGTTTTATTTTCAAGATGAGAGTGAGAGCATCTATTTTGAACATATACAATAGTATTAGAGGCTTCAACCCAAAGATGGGTTTTTAGGTTTTGATCATGCATCATTGCTTTAGTAGATTCTACTATTATCTTATTCTTTCTGTTTGCAACTCCATTCTGTTGTGGTTTGTATGGAATTATGAACTCCCTCTTGATCCCAACATGTTTACAAAAAAATTGGAACATTTCTGAAGTGTATTCTTTACCATTGTTTATTCTTAATATTTTAATACTCTTACCTGATAGATTTTCAACTAGAGCCTTGAACTCTTTGAATTTTAAGAGGATTTATTCTGACTCTTTACATTTTAGAAAATATATCTAGGTTTTCCTAGAGTAATCATCTATAAAGATGATATAATACAAATATCATCCAATAGAGGGAACATACATAGGGCCACATATATTTGAGCGAATAAGTTATAGAACATTCTTATTTTTACATTCACTATGATGAAAAGTACTTTTAGTATTCTTTCCTATTGCACAACCTTTACAAGGTCCAATATGTTCGCATCTTAGTTTTGGTAGCCATGTAACCATCTTCTCTAAAGAGGTTAAACCATGGAAATGAAAGTGTCCTAGTCTCCTATGCCATAGTTCACTTTCATTTGTTGTATGAATTAGGGCTTGATTATAAGGAATACATAATTTATAGAGGGTTCCATCTCTAACTCCAATAGTGTGAGCATTCTTTATATTTGAGTTCTTAGGCCAAGCTAAAATCTTTCCATCCATGAAGGTGATTTTGTGCCCCTTGTCTTCTAGTTTTGAAATCAAAACTAAGTTTCTTCTTATGCCAAGTGCAAACAAAACACCAGTAAGTTGTATAGATATTCTAGATTCAAGATATATGGTGTAGGTCCTAATACCCATAATTGGATAGGCAGTATCATCTCCAATTGTAACTTCTTGTGTAGAACATTCTTCTAAGGAGTCTAGATGTTGTTTAAATCCAGTGATATGTTGAGAGGCCCCAGTATCAACAACCTAGGTACTCTGATTGTTTGAAACTTGACTTGATAGAGAAGAGTAGAAGACAAGTCTTTTTGAATTCATATCCTCCTTTGTCTTACTTACGTGGGAAAAAGATGCTTGTACTTTATTTCTTTCAGGACACCTTTGAGAAAGGTTACCAATTTTTTCACATCTATAACATTGAATTTTTGATAGGTCTCTATGTTTGAATGTTTTCTTTTTATTTGATTCGTTTCCTCTTTTCCTTTTAAATTTAGTCTTCTTTTTCCTTTTGTGTGATTCTGTATTGAGTACTTGGGAGACTTCTTTTGTAGTGTTTGTATTGATCCCTCTAATTGATAATCAAGACTCTTCTTGAATACAATCTAATTTCAATCGATCAAATTTAGGAATTTTGGTTCGAGCACTTATTCCTTGAATGAAGGATTCCCATGAAAAGGGTAGTCTGTTAAGTGCAATAATTGTAAATTCCTTACTATCAAAAGAGTGACCAATTTTAGAGAGTTGATTTCTCAAATCTGTAATTCTCATGAAGTAGGATGATATGGTTTCTCCTTATTTCATCTTTAACTGATGGAGTTGACTCTTGAGGGTAAGTGCTCTACTTGTGTTGTTAATTTCATACATATCTTTTAGTGCATTAAACATCTCATGTGCAATTTCTAATTTTATGATTATCGACACTATATGATCTTTAACTCTATCTACTAACAATTTCTTTGCCTTGGTATTGTCTTTATCCCATTTAATTTGTTCATATTTTTCACTTAAAGTTCAGTCTTGAGTTTTTCCAATGTGGATGTTAAATCATGCTCTTTTAATGTGAGTGTCATTCATAATTTCCATGCCACATAGTTAGACACTCCTTCAAGATGATCTTCTAACCTCATTCCATTCACCATTTTGAATGTGGTAAGTGAATATATATATATATATATAATGATTCTTTATATATAAATCTTATCTAGATCTTTTTATGCCTGCTTTGATACCATGTTAATATTTGGATCAAAAATTTATATATTAGTTAAATACTATGAAAGACTTAATGTTTTGAAGAATTAAGAATGCTAGTAAAATAGCAATTTATATATATCACTAATGTTATGTTGTAGACATTAATAAACTGACTGTGGAAGTTATGTCGTTGTTCTTTTCATGCCTTTAGACACTACATAATAGTGATATATATATGAGAGGAGGGCCTTCCATTATGGAGACATCTCCATGATGGTCATGACTCCTCATGGAGTCACGCCCATCATGGAGGTGCCTCCACAATGGTCAGCCCTCCACATGATAGCGATAGCCTTAACATATGGTTAATAAAAATTTTAAATACCATCGGTTATAAGTTAGCTCTTCTTATTATATATATATATATATATATATATATATATATATATATATAATCTCATTTTTATCTGACAGAAGCTATTATCATTGACAAGTAGGTAAGCTTACTACTTAATTAAGGTTTAATAAAGATTACTTTCAAAGATCTTTATTTTTACCTCTCTTACAAAAGACTCCCACACCAATGCTAGTGAGATTTTACGCAATACATGAGGACTAATCAACGAAGGATATTGTACAATACTCTTTGTCCTTCACCCCATTAAGGGTGAAGGCATTTATTTTTATAGTGGGCTGGATTACCATGACAAAAATAGTTGTATCCCACTTTGGGTAGTCCCTTTTATCGGCATTGTTAAGGAAAGTCTCGAGAGGTGATCCCACTATGAGTAAATGGACTTCTCGATAGAAAATTGAGATAAAGGTAGGTTTGGTATTTTTATCACCTTAAGAAAGGTGGGAGCATATCCCTAGTATATTTATTCTCCAAACACAACATACACGTGGTTCATTCTTACACCTTTTCTATCTAATAGAACTTTGATAGGTTTGACATTTTGAGTGCCTTAAGAAAGGTGATAGCATAAGCCTACTACCTTTTTCACAAACAATGAGGTATCTTATTTAAGACATGTGTTTGAATCTAAATTTTCCAAAAGTAGAATGAAAGGTACAAGAAAGATTAAAATGTTGTAGCATGCACCTTCTTTGATATTATGCACATTTTTAAGATTTTAATTTTCATTTTCATTACCTTGGTAATCGTTCTCGCTCCTAATAATCCCCTTTCACACATGTTGGTCCAATGAAAGAAAAACTTAAAATGAGAATAATTTAATAATTGATATAAATTTAAAGAGGATAAACACCTAAGTTAAGCATATGTATTTGATAGAAATCTTGATTCATATTAATAATCATCAAATACCTATTAAATGCTTTACCTTCCACACAAAGTATTTCATCCTCATTTTCCCAACACATCTTATTTGCATGTTTATTCGATCTCTTTTCTTCCTTTTCCTCAAAATGATTTGGTAATCTAAGTTTAGGAGTCTCGACTTTCCTGAATTTAGCCATGTGCAAACATATTTATATACACTTAAAATTGGATTAATCAATTAATTGAATATTTATTATTTAATTAATGTGTATTTCCTTTATTTCTAAGTAAATTATTTAATTTATTTAGTATATTGATCTACATTATTCTTAATATCATAAGTCTCTTAATTAGTCTTATTCAGGTGATTTAATTAATTATTTAATTATAAAATCAGTATATGACTCGATCTTCTAGTCCATCTCATAGTCCTAGTCATTTGACACATCATCCTTGCTAAGATAATTTAATTTTAATTATTTATTACATGCATTTTTATCCTCACCCATGTGTCATATTCTTAAGGACTATGTGGCCTCATGAGACTTGGTCTTATGACCACATGCCCTCATGGAACTTTGTCTATCACATTTTCTATTCCTTAGGAGATCCTTTGGCCACCTCAAGGAGTCAAAGATGACTCATGGGGCACTTGTGCCAAGAGTCCTCATGATGAAAATGTCTTCCCACCTTCTTATCAAGGGCATTTTTGAGATACTTGGCATGTGTCTTTCCCTTCCACCTTAAACTCTCTCTTGTATATGTAGGAGGAACATCTTAGATATTCTTCCTCTCACATTCCAACTAAATCCACATTTCTCTCAACTCCTCTAACCAAGAATTTCAGCCTTAGGATGTTCCATCTTTCAATCTCCACCCTTGGATCTTTCCACCTAGGCTTGAGGTCTTGAAAAAACTATAAAAGGAGCCTTCATATTCCTTTGTGAGGATAATTAGCATATTTAGATTTGTGAACTATCATCTTTTAGAAATAATTTAGCAATCAAGAAATATAGTTTTGTTGTTATCATATCATAGCATCCATAGCCATCAATCTTGCATCATCCACTGTTTCATAGTGAGTATTCTAGGATTTACTCTAGTTTTTCATTTCATATCCACTATCTCCACACTTTGAAGACATCTTAAAGAAGGAGATGTTATCTCTATTGAGCATTAATTATTGTCATTAGTGTCAAAGGTTATCAAAGACATCGGTCGGTTACATATATGAACCTAGTCGGTAACAATAAGCAAAATAGGCCAGTCGGTTAAGTATATACAATGAACATTAGACAGTTTACCGAGCATCAAAAAATTTACCGAGCATCAACAGACACCAATACTGAGAGACAGTAAACATCGAGCATCAAAATAAACATAGAGTAGTTTATAAAGTGTTTACTGAGGATCATAGGAAATGACATAGTAATCAGGAATGGAACATCCTTCTATGAAAATGGTTACAAAAGATCAGAAAATGTTTTACCAAGATTGACAATAATTTATTGTTGAGATACAATGAAGATCTTATGTAATAGTTTGATTTAGGTTTTTTTTGTACACCATAGATCTTAGGGTTTTGTCTAAGATTTGTAAACCTAATTTTGCATAAGCGGCATAAAGTTGTATGCTATATATTTTTTATGTGAGCTGATGTATGAGAAAAGAAGCACTTGAAGCACTAGCCAACCTTCAAGATTATCAGTTGACAAAGTAGATCCGTATTCAGAGGAAATCAGATTAAGAAGAATCAGAGCAGGCTAACCAAGCAGTTCAGAGCAAAGATTCATCATAGTAAAGGTGATACTTTATCAATACTTTATTAATCTATATCAGATAATTAAGTTGTCATTAGTAGATAGATACCTATTTATTTCTAATCATTGTAATAGATTTTTTAAAAAATCTCTTAACATAGTAGACTTGACAGTCTTTTTGTAAATCTCTTAACTGAGTGCACACTCAAGTAGTGTTTCTAAAATCCTATAACTAGGTAGATCTAGCTGATCTAATATGTTACTCCTAATAGGGTAAGATCACCAGAAGTGATCAAAACTTGTAGCCCTAATAGGAAAACCTTTTCTATCTGCAGTAGTGAAGAATTTGTGGGTGTCATCCCCACTGCAATTTTTAACTTGTAACAAGGGTTTATGCATTTCCAAAATACTTGTGTTATAGGACTATTATATTGTTAATTTCATGTTTTTCACTTTCACAAGTTGAATGGATGAATGATACTGTTAGAATAACTGAGAGGGGGGTGAATCAGTTATCCAGTGTCCCAATTCAAAATGTATAATCCAAAACAATTCTACTACTTCTGCAAGTCGGTAAACATATAATACTTTCACTTTATGTGTATTTACCAATTGTCACTCTAAAATTTGTAATAATTACCAATTAAATCTAACATGTAATATGAAAAGTATGATAACAAACAAATATCACAATCAACACATAACACAAGAGATTTAACATGGAAACCCTGTAAAGGGAGAAACCACCTGGGACCGACAACCCAAAATTGTTCACTCTTTTGAAGTGAGGTCAGTGAAGACCCAACCTTGTTAAAGGTTTACAAACACACTACTAGGTGTGACCTTGTTAGAGGATTTTAGACCAGAAGTTATCGTCCAACCAACAATCACTTTGGGGTTGACAGGATAACAATGTTCACTCTATGAATGAAACATCAAAAGACTTTCATAGTCCACTAATTTAAGAGATTTGACTATGTATAATGGTTAAATATGTAACAGTAGATGATCTGCCTAAATACAACTTTAGTTTGTAGTTTATAGATCAATGTTCAACTGATTCAAATATTTCTCATGAATATAACACTTCAGATTCAATACTGTATCAACTTACTATCTGTCGGTAATAACTCTTTAGAGCTCGATAACTATTCTACAGCTCAGTTCTTATTAACCAGTAATGATCAGAATGCATGAAAACTTCTCCACGCAATAATTCTACAGTATCTACTTCTTCCAGCATATTTTTCATAATGAAACCAATGTCTCTTATATAGATGAGTAAATCATTTTTTTTTTCCTCCAACAGATTTTTCCTCTTAATCATATTCATAGATTTTTCTACTTTAAGATCCTTTGGCTGATGTGTTAGTAACACATTTCAATCTACTCCATTAGATCCCTTTTGATTTATGTTAGCCATCAATCTTCATAACAAACATTATCTGTTACCTCGATTTCATACACTTTACAGCTGATCACTTTATCGGCTAAACTGATCATTTAATTCCTTTCTATTTTTCTCAATTAACAAAGAAATGCATCGGTGAACACAAGCTCGGTTAATACTACGCTTGGTATACACTATACTTCATCGGTGTATACTGAAATGCTTTATTTACCGACAACACTTCTTTGTGTCTTTCAGCTCTATTCTTCATCATAGATGAATGCAACATAATAAAGTCAATTTCATCAAGTCATAGACTCATCAACAAGTTACTTAGTGTATTCCTTATCCTCATCTATCATATACATCTTCCTCATGTAGATATTTCTATTCTTCATTTCTTTTTCACCTTCCTTCAGATGTGTCGGTATAGTAACTTACAAGATAAGTACTATCAAGCTATTTGACATCAATGACAACATAATACTGATTTAATCATCTTGCATATCTAATCATCAAATTCTTAGTAATCTTGAATTACAGATTCTAAATCAGTTGTAGTTCATCAATCTCTCCCTTTGGCATTGACGGACCAGAAAAATTTTCCCTATCAATTCTATGGTAACGACGTGGGGAATTGATTCTGGGAAAGTCACTTGAACAGTCATGTGACCCTTATCTTCATGTATTCCACTAGGTCTATTCCACTATGTCCATATAGGGTATTCCACTAGGTTCCATATAGGGTTGGATGCCATAGAAATGTACCATACACATACCAAACATGTATTCTACAACTTTGTGATCAAATGTTGTGTAGTGTAAGCTCTCCCTAGCTTAATATGTTTAATCACTACATTACTAAAACAAAATTATTAAATACAACTTTGTCATTCTATAGATATAACCTTTTCAGTTCTCAAGTTCCTTTCAGATTATCTCTCCCTTAGATAGTTCTCATCAGTGTAAATCTCCTTTTATTTTCATTTTATTTATCTCTCCCTTTGACAAAAATGCCAAAGAAACAAATAAATAATCAGCTCTGTAGTAGCTAAGTAACTCTCTGGTCTCCAATACTTCCTCTATATCTTAGTATACTAATATCCCAATTTGTTTCAGTTCTTCAAACTTAATCACAACCTTGAACAAAATTCAAAGTGTAAACTATGCTGCATTAACATGAATGATCTTCTGATAAGATTAGGCTGATGTAACATCTAGATCACATTAGTGACTGATAGATAGGGGACAAACCACAAGTCTAGTCCTCAAATATTCAAAAGTGTCCTTTGGTAGAGACTTTGTAAAAATGTCTACAAGTTGTTCTTTAGATGTAACAAATTCTAACTTTACTTGCTTCTCTTGCACTTGTTCTCTTAAGTAGTGATACTTAATTGATATATGCTTTGTCTTTGAGTGCATCACATGATTCTTTGAAATATTAATAGCACTTGTTTTGTCACAGTATATGATCACTGGGTCAGTGATTACCTCATTCATTACTTCCAACACTTGCTTGATATATGCAATGTTTGAGCAATTAGTAGCACCAACAACATACTCTGCTTTAGCTGTAGACTGAGAAATACAAGCCTACTTTTTACTTGTTTAGGTTACAAGTCTTTCACCAAAGAAAAATGCTCCTCCAGTTGTACTTTTTCTGTCATCCACATTTCCAGCCCAATCAGCATCAGTGTAAACTTTCAGCTCAAACTTACCTTCCTTAGGATACCATAATCCATAATCCTCTATCTTTTTTAGATATCTTAAGATTCTTTTAGTAGCAATCATGTGTGATTCTCTAGGATTAGCAGAATATCTAGCAACAATTCCCACATCATGTGCTATATTTGGTCTACTATGAACTACATACATGAGCTTACCAATCATGGATTGGTAAAGTGTCTAGTTTACCTCTGTAGTTTCATCTTCCTTTGTCAATTTACTTCCAGTAGCCATCGGTGTTCCCAAAGGTTTAGCATCTTCCATGCCCAATGTCTTCAAGACTTCCTTTATGTAATTGGAGTGTGTGATGAATATCCCATCACTTTGTTGTATCACTTGTAATCCAAGAAAGAATTTAATCTCTCCAAACATAGACATTTCAAACTCATTCCTCATGTCATCAGCAAAAGATTTACATACATGATCTTGACCTCCAAAAATAATATCATCAACAAAAATTTCAGCAATAATATTAGTGTCATCAGTATCACCTTTCATGTACAAATTGCTATTCTCACTAGTCCTTACAAATCCAATACTTAACAAGTAAGTATGCAGTCTTTCATACCATGCTCTCAGTGCTTGCTTCAAACCATATAAAGCTTTGTGTAATCTACATACCATGTTTCTGTTGTCTGGATCAACGAATCCTTTAGGTTGTTCTATGTAGACCTCTTCTTCAAGTATACCATTCAGAAATGTTGATTTCACATCCATTTGATAAACCTTAAATTTCTTGTGTGTAGCATATGAAAGTAACATTCTAACTCCTTCCAATCTAGCAACAGGGGAAAAATTTTCACCATAATCAATGCCTTCTTCCTGTACATATCCCTTTCATACCAATCTCGCTTTATTTTTTTTTAATCCACCATTTTCATTCATTTTGTTTTTGAATATCCATTTAGTACCAATAACATTCTTATCTTTAGGTTGGGGTACTAGGGACCAAGTTTTGTTTTTCTCTATTTTTTCTATTTCCTCCATCATTGCGTTAACCCATTCTTCATTTTCTAATGCAATTTTCACATTCTTTGGTTCAAATTCACAAACTAGACATGTACCTTGTCTTGTTTTACTTCTTGTCTGCATTCTAGCTTGTCTGTTTCCAATAATTTGTGTCTTAGGATGATGTCTTATGAAAAAAGTATCCAATACTCAGTTTCTTCTTTCTTGTTCATCCTGGTCAGGAGTTATCTCTATTAAGCATTTATTGTCACTTAGTATCAAAATCATTAGTCGATTATCTATACTGCACTAGTCGGTAAATAAAAGGAGACAGGGAAGTCGGTAATGCTTCATAGAATAGTCGGTTAACAATAATCATCGAAGCATCAAATAGTCTACCAAGCACAATACACACCGACATCGATGGTCAATATACATCGAGTCTTCCAGACAACACCGAGCAATCTAGACAACCATTTACCAAGGGAAACATAAACGGTCTAAGAATCAGTGAAGGCACAATTTTCATTATAGACGGTTACAATAGATTGACACACATGTAAGAAAGATCAAGGAAGCATATAATGTATAGATACTCATTAAATGTGATGATAATCTCAATGTAAAGATTTGATCTTAACTATTTTTGTACATTGTAGATGTTAGGGTTATCAATTTTGCTTAACCTAATTTTTGCTTAAGCGGAAAAACTAGAACACTATAAATTCAGTGTGTTCATATCATTTTAGGTGGTTGAATATTATTGTATGCACTTGAAGCTATTGCCTACTTCAAGTCTAAAGGTTATCAAATAGAATCAAGAAGAATAGATAGAACCGAGCAGAATTATATTCAGAGAAAGTATTCAGAACTGACAAGGCAACCGAGCATCACAGAGTAGAAAATCTACACATGTAAGGTGATATATAAATAGTATTTAGATGATTTGTATCAGTCAAATATAGTTTTCAATCAAAATAGATACACTTTTCTATTTCTTTCTAACAATTGTAATAGAGTTATCAAATTCTCCTAACCGAGTGGATTTAACAGTCCTATTGTAAATCTCTTAACTGAGTGCACACTTAATTATGTTGCTAAATCCTATACCTAGGTAGATCTAGCTGATCTAACATGTTACTCTTAACAGGGTAAGATCACCAGAAGTGATCACAATTGTAGCCTTAATAGGCAAACACTTTTCTATCTGCAGTAGTGAAGAATTTGTGGGTGTCATCCCCACCATAGTTTTTACCTTCTTACAAGGGTTTTTGCGTTACCAAAATACTTGTGTTATGTGATTACATTGATGAGTTTATGTTTATTTACTTTCATAAGCTATCTATGTAATTGTTTCATGCAAGTTATTTTGATTGGTAAATATAGTTTACATATTCAGTATTGAAGGGATCTAAGTAAAAGTTTTATTGGATACTAATTCACCCCTCCCCTCTTAGTATTTATCTCTCCTATTTCCAACGATTGGTATCAGAGCACAGTTCTTTTGTTGAATAGTTTAACCACTAAAGGGTAAAGATCTGAATCAAGGAGAGGTACAAACTTGACAAATCTATTGAGAATTAAAAATTACAATTGCAGATGTTTGTAGAACAGTACAAGAATGCCAAGGCTGAATTGAAGAAATTACTAGTACAAAGAAAGAATATTGCAATTGCTCAGAATGAAATTGGTTATCATGAAGAACCTTTTGAAGATGCATTTGATCATATTGGATCTAGCTCAAGAAGCATCTCTAATGGATTTTAAAGTACAATCAATGATTTATCTAAAAGAAATTAGCATCTATCTAATCAGGTAAAAGCACTTCAGAGTGGACAAGAATCACAAATGGTAAGAATGGTGGAGATAATGAACAATGCAAGACAAGATGAACAAGATTGAAACCTAGCCATTGAAGATAGAAGACTAATGACTGAACAACTACAAGCTAAAGAAAGTGAAATACAAAGGCTTACTGATCATCACTTTCAAGTGTCAAATCAGGTACTGATTGCAAATCAAGAAGTAAACTGAATCAATGATGAATTATCAAGGAATCTAGAAGATGTTGCAAGATTGCGAGAAGAAAATGAAAAATTGAGAAATGACCTGAAAAATGAACAACAACACAATGAGATGAAAAGATTGGCTAAAGAAAGTTCCAAGAAGATTGATGATTTCCTGGATAATTAGAGAAGATTTGGAAGTAGAGCTGGTATAGGTTACATTGGTGAAGGTGAATCATCAAAAAAAGAGGCCAACACCAATCAAGGTCAGAAATCCAAAATACTTGTTATCACTGTGGAAAACTTGGACACACTTCAAATGTATGTAAAAGCAAAGCTCAAGGTAAACCACTTGCTATTACTACAAGATTTAATGGTTATTGTTATTACTGTGGAAAGTATGGGCATCAAGCACATGAATACAGATCTAGACAAAAGGATAACATTGAAAAGACCACTACTGGTAAGATATGTTACACTTGTAACAAACTTGGACATACTGCAAGTGAATGTAAAGAAAAGATGAAACAAGTTTGGACTCCCAAGCAGCAAACTCAAAAGAAGCCATATCAACCGAAAAGACAAGGTAACTCTTATGTATGGGATTATAATACATGGACTAGTTGTATTGCATGTGGTTGGTATGGAAATATAGCTGCTAATTGTTACAGGGCACATCGGATAAGAAATTCTAGATATTGGGCAAGTACTCCAATGGCCTGTATGCACTGTCGCAAAGTCGGTCATGTAAGCAAAGATTGTAAAGAACGTACACCAGATGAAGATCATGTATTCAAGAGTGGATACACCATTGCAGATATCATGAAGATGAGAAATAATATGTGGAAGAAGTCAACAATGGAGACTGCTAAATCAAGTAACACTGTCGGTGAAACCTCATCCACTGGACTGGGTGACATCGGTAACTCCACTTAAGGTGACAAAGGTATGTACGAGACTGATATTTTAAAAGATCATATTTTTTATACAGTTCCTCATTATTGATGTATTAATACCAAATCAACATGAATGAAGATGCATTATGGTTTATATTCCATGAGCTAACAATGTTATAAAGTTAGTAAAAGCAAGACCGAGAATGGGTTACTAGTCAGTAATTGTTATGCAAGGTTAACCAAGGAAACAATGCAAATCGACAATATTGTATGTTAACCAAGTTGATAGTTGTTTCACACTTGGAAGTAAGGTCACACATTTATTACAAATGTTTGAGCGGGAATTTGCAGAAGTCTATAAATACTCAAGAAATCAAGTTCATTTTTACATTGCAAGCAACGGAGAACGGATTTTCAAAGAGACCAGAGTTCGAGCTAAAGATTTTCAGAGAGATTCAAACCACTATCACATCAAACTGACAAAATTATTTGATGAATCAAGTAGGTTTTTCGGCTATCTATACACCTGTGCACTTATTCTTCACCAAAACCCTAGTTTATTTTGATGGCATCTACATCTACTGCTGAAAAATCGCAACAAGTTGAGGAGGAAGTAGAATTGATTGTTAGGACACACTTTGCCAAGGGTAAATTTAAGCCACATCCTAGGGTTGCATCTAAAATGGATTCAATGGGTGCATTTTCAAGCATACCAGATAGGGTTTTATTGACAGAGGATGTTAGGGCCTACATTCATTGCAAAATCGGTGAAGTTGGGAACTTTGAGATAGTTGCCGAATTTTAGAATGTTTGTGATCTTGAAGGAAAAGTGAAACCAGAATATCAGAAACTTGAAGATGTTGGACTATTGGGCATTTGACATTTTCTGCATTCATTTACAAATGAATGGATAAGGATAGTATTGAGCAGATTCCACGATGGGAAGTTTTGGCTAGATAGACTGACCAAGGTCACAAAGAAAATGATAAGTAGGGTTACTAGTTATCCTACTTCTGACAAGGAAAAAACATTTCATAGCTCATCTAGATGTTGAAAAGAACACCAGAGCTCAATGGGATGGTAGAGCACTGAAAATTGGAAATCTTATGGATCTCATGGTCAATTTCTCCACACATGTGATAGGTTATTGTGTGTGTGAAAATTGTACCTGATCTATAGACACAACACTCAGTAAAACATTAGAGGTTAGCAAAAATCAAAATCGTGTAAAATTGAAAACTATCTAACCAAGTGATTTACTGCCTTCTAATAGGTGCGAGATTAATGTTCTCAGATTGTAATCGAGATCAGTGACCTAGATGACACCTAAATGAAGGATTTGAATGCAATTGATCTAGATATGAGATTGAATGCAATTAAGCTATTTTTTTTTTGGTATTTTCTATGCAATAAGAATGATAAAAACTGATATGAATCTATGCTAGATGAAATTGATATGCTATGAATTGATCTATCTAAAAATGATATGCAAAGCTATGAAATTCTATGCTATGATATGAAAAATATGCAATTGAAATTGATCTCACAAAGCTTTGAATTCGCAAGTTGATTCTTTCAAGCTCCAATTGTGCAAATTCTCCAAATCTGATATGCTATGATTCCTGTAGAGTAAGTTTGCAATTTGCGAGATGATTGAGAGATGAATTATGAAGAGCTGAGCATTGTTTTGATAGAAATCAAAGGCTTTGGAGGTGCATGAAAAAAAGCCATAAATCACTCAAATAACTCAGGTTGATTTTTGAGTTATTTTTAAATAAAGGATAATTAACTCACAAAAACATGCAAAAGCTAAGTTTTAACTCAAAATAGAGTTTAGCTTTAATTGATAATTGATAGTTGTCTTCTTTTATGATTGTGCATATTTTATTTATGAATTAATTTAATAAATAAAGTGATTTATTTCCAACTTAACTATTTTTAAAAATAAAACAATTAATTTATGGGTTAATCAATTATTTAATCAAACTTTTATTAAAAACTATATTATTAAATAATGACAACTTGCTTTAATTAATTAAATAAGAATTTAATCAATTATTCATAGGATATTGGATTTATTATCAAAATTAAATAATATAATTAATAATAGATAAAATTTAATTTAATTAAACAATTAAGTGGCAAATATTAAATCTAATTAATTAAATATGAAAATATTCAATTAATCAAACTTTAGGATAAATGTGATTTATTGCCAAATAATTATAAAATTATAGATAATTATGATGATTAGGAATATTACTAGGAATATTCCCCGATGTAGAATTTAAGATAATCAATTATGATTCGATGATGTTTAGATGTGCCTTAGGTTAGTACTTTGATGTCGATTTCATTCGATATGTAGATACAGGATATTAATGAACTTATAGCCCATTTTTGGGGTATTACATTTTGCCCCTCTTTGAATTACTGTGTGAAGCGCAGTGGTTCAAAGATAGTCTGTGTTTGATAAAGATATGAAACTGATTAAAAAGATAAACCGATCTCAAGATAGAAACTGATTGAAAGATATTGAGATAGGAGGTCCTGAATGACCAGAGATAATGTTCACTATAACAGAAAATGAACCTATGATTGCGAAAAAGTGTTAAAATGCCTGATTCTGAACCTTAGGATTGATAAGAAGTGAGTGACCCATTCTAGACTTGATTGTCTTAGTAGAACTAGCAGGTATCACATCCAAACCCTTCAGTTGCCAAAGAATCAAGGAAAGAACACTATGATCCAATGGTTGCAAAAACTGATATAGTTTACAAGATTAGGAGAATACCAGATTGATATGGATCTTGATGAATCTGATATGCCCCAAGTGATGATAGATTTTCCCCGAGCGATAAGGACTTTTGATGAATTAGCGACTAGACGTGATTGTTGTCTTGATCACTAATGAAAGATATTGATAGATTTGATCGATAGAATTTGATTTACAGACTTTGAATGATGTACAATACCATGCCCCCTTCAGGATTAAAATTGAAATCTAACAAGAAAAGTCAGTGTTATAGTTTAGAAGCATGTTAATTGATTTGAGAAGTGGTTAAACACATCTAAGAACGCATTCTGCATCGTTTAGAGGTCCTAGAGACCGAATTTGACTAGGTGAAACCATAAGCTGACCATGGTTGACCAAGTTGAAATTTTGATAGTTTGATGAAAGCTAATCAGTTAAGTTGAATACTAGATTTTTGTGATGATTGAAGGTGATTATGCAAGTAGTTAATAATATGAATGATCTCAGATTTTGATTTTGATCCCGAAAAAGGATTCTAGTTGCTATTTCATTGGAGGAACCTTCATTTGAGATTCAGCTCTTGTTAGAGTGGAAGAGGTGATTTGAAGAATCGTTTAAGCATTGAAGTTCATTTAGCCATTATGAGATCATGCAAACATGCAAAATGCAAAGAGACATGCAAAATGAAATGCAACCTAAGACCTAGGACCTAGTCACTGATCATGTGTCGATTTGTTATCATCATTGAACTTTTAGGTAACCAGATAAATCAATACAATGCCCACTAGCTATGAAACTATAGACATATGAATATCGATTTGTATGCGCAAGAATCAATACAACACCCATTGGTCAACAACCATGGATATATGAATATTGATTTTGTTTTTAGAATGTCGGATTAGATATAAGCACCAAGGCACAAACACCAGGATGACCTGAATATCATGTCCATTTTGATATAGCAATTTGTAGAAGCATCAAAACATGAATGTCATGATGACCTGAATACGCCTTGCATTGCAAACACATCAAAGAGTCAAGAGATCATTCTAAATCCAATGTAAATTACCTATAGTGACCCTTTATCATTCACATCCTTAGGCAAGATCGCGTTCCACAGTAGGAGAAAGAACTTACTCAAAAAGACAATAGTTAGATCAAACTTCCTTGAATTGTCTGGGTATCAATGGTCGAGGTATGCATGACCATCCAATTCGAGATAGAGGCTCTTACAGTCAGACACCATTTCAATCCAGAATTTCCAAAGATGTTAGATTTTCACATATAAGCAGAAGATAAAGAAAAGATTATGCCCCCAGTCATCACTCTCTAAATCCTATAAAGGACATCATCGAAGAGCTCGAAGGGACACAATATGCAAAAATCTCAATGCGAATCAGTAAGCATACAAGGAGATAAAAGCATGTAAAAAAACATAGATTGTTTTCAGTTGAGTTTTGATGTTTGATTGCGTTGTTGTAGATGCAAAATCCTTTCTAGAGACAAGGCAGACTGACTGACTCAACTTGAAGCTTCAAAGGACTCTGACCGGATAGGATACATCTAAGATACATTGGAGGCCATAGGATATGACATTGATTTCCCCCAAGTGTTAAACATTGATAGGATACAGACGCTTGAGCTGATTGGTGTACAGATCGACTTATTGAAAACTGAAAATGTTGAAACAAACCGGGAGATATGTACAAACTAAAGCAAGATTGAAAGCTAGGAAAGACCAAGATTGCATTGATAGATGGAGCATTTGGAACAAGTGGCACCCATTTGCCGGGTTTTCACCATCTTGGTGGAGATTCTATTTTTTCTACCAAGGCGCCTGTTTCCAGGTTTTCACCAAGGCACTTTTTCTTTTTTTTCATTTTTTTGTACTTTTGATATTTTGATTTTTTTTAAATTTTTGATATTTTTTTATTTTTTTGAATTTTTGATATTTTTTTATTTTTTTTGTGAATCATCAAGGTGCCTATTGCTAGGTTTTCACCAAGATGTTCATTTTTTCAGGACTTTTTCTGATTTTTAAGATTTTTTCAGGACATTTACCAAGCACTGAATGCCTTAGGCATAGAATTTCTTCAGATGGAGAACGTTGATTGGTTCTCGGAGCTGTTCTCCTTCAGTCGTTGAGAGTTGATAAGCACCAGAGCCAAAAGTAGCAGTGATTACAAAGGGACCCAGCCAATTGGGTTCAAACTTCCCCTTGCGTTCTCAAGGTGATTGATTTTTAGGATTTTCTCTCAACACTAGATCACCAACCTAAAATTCTCTGTCTGACTTTCTTGTTGTAGCCTCTAGACATTCTTTTCTGATACACTCTGAGATGATCATATGCTTCTTGCCTGTGCTCATCTAGTAGTTCAAGTTCTTGTAACCTAGACACTCTATAGTCTTCATTAGTGACAAGTCCATGCATTTTGATTCTAAGTGATGGGATTTCAACCTCAATAGGTAGTACCGCTTCAGACCCATAAACTAAAGCGAATGGTGTAGCCCCAGTAGGTGTTCTGATACTTGTTCTGTAGGCCCATTCTGATACTTGTTTTGATATTGGTTCTAATATTGATTCTGATACTGATTCTGATAATTATTCTGGTAATTGGTATATTTGATAGCATCTTTTTCCATTACAAACTCCCAAGCAAGATCATATCATGTGGTCCCAATGTCTAGCAAGGTGGAGGACAAGATGGATTAGCAAGCTGGTGGAAGAGATGGAAGACAAGAGAATGAATGGAAGAAATTCTCAAGGGAAAACTCCTCAAGAATACCCAAGCTAGGGAAAAATTGTCATGTAAAGCGCATTTGGACAAGCAATGAAAGGCTAGCATAGGATAAGTCACAAAAGTGTAATGCAAGAGCAGTAAAGAATGCAATCCAAAGGAGTAGACATGTCAAGAGGCTTCATAGCACTGTGTTTTACTCTTTCTTTCTTTTTTTATTTAGATCAAGACCAAAGGGGAAAAGGATGGTGAACGGCTAGAATGAATGGAGGAAAATGGACATGAAGGCTAAACAAGAAGGGAATGAAAGTAAGATCATCATAAGATAGCTCACAAGATAGCCAAATGTTCGTGTATAGATCAACATTGTCAAGATCAAAGAGAGAAGATGGAATGGATGAAATATGTAGAAGAACTACGCATGATGCCTGATTGCCAGGTTTTCATCACGGTACTTATCCAAGGCACCACAAGGGAGTGGTTTTCACCATAGGATGAATTTTTTTCTCTTTACTTTTGCTACCGAGGCACCTGTTTCTAGGTTTTCACCAAGGCACATTTTCAATTTTTTTCATTTTTATTTTTTTTCTCTTTTTGGAAGAAGGCAAGCTTTTTAGATAGTGCTCCTTGAAAGGATAAACCATGATATACCAAGGATTCAAATGATATGCTCAAAGATGCTGATAGGGAAAGGGAGATGGAAGAGAAAAATGGAGGATAAGGTTTTATGTAAAGTGAGTGAGGTTGGAAGATAGGAGGAATAGGCAAATGAGAAAAAATGATAGAAGGTAGAAGGATAATGCATGGAAGGATTGTAAAAGGGTAGGTGGAAAGGAAGGCAAGATCAACGTCAACACATACCTTGAAGGGTGGTGAGAGGATGGAGGAGATGTGAATGAAGGAATACATGAAGGAATATGGTGAATGGATAGCAAAGGTTGTGATTTAGGTGAATGGAATGAAATAATGTTTTTGGAAGAAGATGAAGTGGAAGTCTTTGGAAGCTTGAATGTCAACTTAACTTTTGGTTCAACACCAGACTTTTTCAAGAGAGACTTTGGAATCCATATGGCCATAGGCTTTTCATTTTTTTTTGGTAATTTAGAGAGAATATCTTCAATGATGGATTTTGGAACCCATACTTGTCTTGTAGTTTTTTTCTTAGATATCTCTTTTGACTTTATGTTTCCATGTCGATTAGAGGAGACATGGCGATTTTATCTTTTTGATGGATTCTTGTATTGCTTCTTTTTCTTGTATTGAACATTCAAGTTACTTCCAAAAGACTTAGGACTTGTGGAAGAAGGAGGATATGACTGGTTTAGATGGGTGGGTGGATGAAAAGGATTCAAGGGTATGCATCTATGTTGATTTTGAGGAAAGATGGGAGATGGAGGGATGTAAGGACTCAAGATGGATGGACAATTAGGAGAGTTAGGAGGGTAAAGTGAAGGAACATAAGGACCCAAGATGGAAGGTAGACGTGAAGCCCTTAGTAGTGGTGGAAGAGGTCCAAGGATGGAAGTGGAAGATGCAAAAGGATAATCAATAAGTTCATCAGCATCTATATGACAACCAAGGATATCAACATCTTTAGAGTGAGCATTAGAATTTTCAATAGAATCATGGACATCTTGAATATGAGCACCTTCTTTGATAGGATTGTTCAAAGCTTGCAAAGACTTAGGAAGAGTAGAAAGTGGAAGTGAACATGGAGTGGTAGAACAAGAAGATGGAAGACTTTGATCTTGACAAGGATCTTTGGATAGCACAAGTGCATAATTTTTCTATTGATTTTCAATAGGCTTAACATTGGAAGTATCAACACCATTTTTAACAACCTTAATGGAAGTATCATCTTTGGAAAGCACAAGCGTAGTAAGGTTATTTTGATTGTCAATAACCTCAATAGTGTAAGTAGTAGCTTGATCTTGCTTAGGAGAAGACTTAAGACATGATGGAATGCATGAAAAAGGGTGTACAGGATCAAAAGAACCATGAAGCGGATAAGAGACATTGGGAAAAGGAGTGGATGACATGGAGGGTTCTTGATCTTGATCTTTCTTTATGTTCTTTTCTTTATCATTTTTAGAGTCCTCTTGACATGGAGCCACTTCTAAGGACAAGGAAGCATGTTGGGATTGTATGGATGACTTTGGAAGAGATGGTGGAGGACTAGCTGAAGTAGGGATTATATCATATGAAGGCTTAGGCTCTTTAGGTTTATCATCATTGAAAGTATTTGCAGCCAAGTGAAGGATAGCTTGAGTTTCTTTAAGAGGTAGCCCTAGAGGATAACTATAGGGAACCACATGAAAAGTATCAAGGCTTGTGTCAGATGAAGGTTCTGTGAAAGATTTGAAAGACTCAGAAGATTTAAGAAATGTATGGGTATTGGAAGAAGTAGGGGATGGAAGGGAACCATCACTAGACAAAGGTCCAACATTAACATGATCTTGCTTGAGAGTGTAATCTTTATTTTTAGCCTGAGAGTTCTTAGAGGGGAGATCCATATAGTATTGACGTTTCAAGCTAGCACGATGTATTTTATAGTCCTCAGCAGTAGTAGATGGATCATCATCAAGGTATTGTCCACAAAAGCCATCAAAGTCTCTTTCAAAATCAGAATCATATAGATCACCATCACGATCTATCCAATGTGATGGCCCATTTGTAGTAAGAAGGAATGAACGATGAGGAGGACTCTTAGGAATAGAGGTGTCATAGGTATCATTACATTATATGTCATCATAGTCATCATAGTCCCCAAAGCTAGATGTGTCACTCTCTGTGGAAGAGGTATCATATTGCTCAAATTTTTTCCGGGGGCATGGTGACATGTACAAGTCTTTATCAAATGGAAAAGAGTATAAAGGTTCCTTTTCTTTCTCAAGTTTGTCAAGCTGGATTTGCATAGCTTGCAGCTGCTTCATCATAGCGGCGATTAGAATTTCTTCCTCATGTGTACTGATTCTTTGAGACATGTGTACTGATTTTCAATAGCTACTACTCTGTTCTTGACATAGTGATTTGTTCGACAGATTCTGAAATTAGGCTGAAAAAGCTAAGTATCTGGCAATTTTGACAATTTCTGACAACTCTCTCAAATTTTTCCAAACGACACTCTGCAGACTCGTACGACACTAGGTAGTCTATGAAATGACAGTTGCTAAACTCGTACGACAGTTGGGTAGAAATGAAATGACAGTTGACAAAACTCATACGACACTGGGTTTGCTATCATATGATAGATGGGTTGCAATGAAATGACACTTGATGGAAACTTGTATGACTTTCGACTTCCTAAAATGACTTTTGACTCTAGAAAAGATTTTACGTCAATTTTTGCAAAATTTAAGGTCTTTAGTTTTGGATTGTTTGCAAATTGTACTATCCAAATTTTGAAGGTTATACCAGATTTGATCATTTTTTATAGCCAAGTAGATAAACAAGCACACAGAACAGCAAGCAAGTGATTCCAAGCACGTCTGAAAATAATGAACAAGGGCAAAAGAAACCTTGTGCATGAACAATCAAGTGACCAAATTGTGCTAATCCCTAAGAGTACTAATTGTGTATGTTCTGAAGAGTTTTGCAATAACACACATATACCTGAGAATGAAAAATTGGCCTCTCTAGGGTTTTTAGTAATGGTTTGACTCTGCAACTTTTATGATTCAAAGGGGTGAACTCCAATCTCAGCGCACCAGGGTTTTGACACAGTCTGAGAAGTTAATCTTCAAGAGCTACTAGGGAGATCTGACAACCCAACAATGAACCATACCCATGGAGATTTCTTCCACAAGGACATTTATATAGCGGCTGTCACTACCATGGCGAAAATGGCTATTACCGCTTGAGGTTCCATCAACGTAGTTTGCCCTATGAAAGGATTGTCCACTATGGTTAACCCTCTCTAAAGGTGACTCACAGATTTATACCACAAGGGGACTTGGCTCCAGATCCAAGGTTTTGACACCTCTTCACTTTTAACCCAAACAAAGAAAGCAAATTAATCTGACATGCTAAGACAAAGTTTTGTTCCACCAAGGTCTATGATATCAACTCCACGTGATCTATCAACCTCTTCGGGGAGAGAATGTATCAATCAATAAGAGAAGACACACTAACCAATTTTGATTCACCAAAGCTCATGATATCAACCCCACGTGATCTATCAACCTCTCTGGAGAGAATGTGTCGATCAATAAGAGAAGACGCACTAACCAATTTGAATGTGAAATGCACTAAGTATCCTCCCTACCTACAAGGATTCTGTCGTCAAGGAAAGATTTCGCTAGGAATCCAATCTCTCAAGAATCACGAATAGTGTTCCTAGGGCCTAATTACTATGTGAGCAGAGATATATTCCTGAAAGAAAATCTACCAAAAGTACCCAAAAAGCAAAAAGAGGAACACTTAATGCTTAAAGCGAATATGAGATGAGTCCACAAGGTGGAACACTTAACACCTCACACAAGCTGAAAATGAGTCCCCAACTTAGAAAACAAGTGAGTTCCTAAAAGCACAAAAGGGTTGCCAAGTGGAACACTTAACGCTTCTGTCCTATTGACCCCTCCTTTTTATGGTGCTAAGATTGCAACCACGGGGTGGAAATGAGGGGCTAACAGATTAGCGAGTCCAATAACCCAAGATAGCAATCAAGATCAATCACAAGTATTCTAAGACTACTTAATGAATCCTTAAGGGATCACAACTTAGTATCAAATTATGCAAGTGTGTAGAAATAGATAAAAGCATGAAAGGATGCACACAAGCCAGATACATAAGAGATTTATTTTAGGATCCAAATTGAAATATTATCAACTTGAGAAGAATACCTTAGGTCCAATGCTCTGCAATCTAGAATTTAGCACACGTCCGAAAGTACAAAATCAAGACCAATCAACAGCAAACTGTAAGCATTAGAAATCAATAATCTGAAAGTACAAATCTACAAATTATGTGTCTCTATAGCAAAATCTCGTGCGAGGCAGAATGCGGTCCCGCGCGAGGAAACACTATCTCACGCGATGAAGAATGAAGTCTCGCGCGAGGGAGTACTATCTTGCATGATGAAGGATGAAGTCTCGCGTGAGGAAGTACTATCTCACGCGATGAAGGATGAAGTCTCACGCGAGGAATTACAATCTCGCGTGACAAAAATATGAAGCCTCACGTGAGGAAGTGGAGTCTCGTGCAATAAAAGATAAAGTCTCATGCGAGGAACTGCAGTCTCGCGTGAGAAAGTGATTTTTTTGCGCACAAAAATGATACCAGTGAAATTTCGCACGACACAGAAAGAAATCTCGTGCGACGTAAGTGAAATCTCACATGAGAATTCGTACAGAGATGTATGAAAGTACGGATAGAATGATAAAAATCATTGTGTACAGACAACTTTGATAGAAAAAGTGCCAAAAATGAATTTTTTTTTCTTTTTTGCAGGCAAAAAAGAAACAAAAAATAACGTCTTACAAAGTATACCAGGACCCTTGAAACCCTTAGCCTCAAAAGATAGAAAATTGATAGAAATGAAGGGAAACCCGTTTCAGGGCCCCACGGTGGGTGCCAGAAATGTGTGTGTGAAAATTGTACCTGATCTGTAGACACAACACTCAGTAAAACATTAGAGGTTAGAAAAAATTGAAATCGTGCAAAATTGAAAACTATCTAACCAAGCGATTTACTGCCTTCTAATAGGTGCGAGATTAATGTTCTCAGATTGTAATCGAGATTAGTGACCTAGACGACACCTAAACAAAGGATTTGAATGCAATTGATCTAGATATGAGATTGAATGCAATTAAGCTATTTTTTTTTGGTATTTTCTATGCAATAAGAATGATAAAAATTGATATGAATCTATGCTAGATGAAATTGATATGCTATGAATTGATCTATCTAACAATGATATGCAAAGCTATGAAATTCTATGCTATGATATGAAAAATATGCAATTGAAATTGATCTCACAAAGCTTTGAATTCGCAAGTTGATTCTTTCAAGCTCCAATTGTGCAAATTCTCCAAATCTGATATGCTATGATTCTTGTAGAGTAAGTTTGCAATTTGCGAGATGATTGAGAGATGAATTATGAAGAGCTGAGCATTGTTTTTATAGAAATCAAAGGCTTTGGAGGTGCATGAAAAAAAGCCATAAATCACTCAAATAACTCAGGTTGATTTTTGAGTTATTTTTAAATAAAGGATAATTAACTCACAAAAATATGCAAAAGCTAAGTTTTAACTCAAAATAGAGTTTAGCTTTAATTGATAATTGATAGTTGTCTGCTTTTATGATTGTGCATGTTTTATTTATGAATTAATTTAATAAATAAAGTGATTTATTTCCAACTTAACTATTTTTAAAAATAAAACAATTGATTTATGGGTTAATCAATTATTTAATCAAACTTTTATTAAAAACTATATTATTAAATAATGACAACTTGCTTTAATTAATTAAATAAGAATTTAATCAATTATTCATAGGATATTGGATTTATTGTCAAAATTAAATAATATAATTAATAATAGATAAAATTTAATTTAATTAAACAATTAAGTGGCAAATATTAAATCTAATTAATTAAATATGAAAATATTCAATTAATCAAACTTTAGGATAAATGTGATTTATTGCCAAATAATTATAAAATTAAAGATAATTATGATGATTAGGAATATTACTAGGAATATTCCCCGATGTAGAATTTAAGATAATCAATTATGATTCGATGATGTTTAGATGTGCCTTAGGTTAGGACTTTGATGTCGATTTCGTTCGATATGTAGATACAGGATATTAATGAACTTATAGCCCATTTTTGGGGTATTACAGTTACAAGATATTTAAATCTAGTCAATTGAACAGTGTACCGACGAATGCTGTGGACATGGCATATAGAATTGTGAAGAAAGATCAACAAGTTGATCTAGCTAATATCTTGCTTCATCAACTTATAGATAACATGAAGGTAATAAGGTCCAAGAAATTGAATACTTGTAAGTTTGGGTCATTACTTGTTTTCTTATTCTTTTACATATAGAAATTCATCCCTAGTATCGGTAAAGTAGTATGGGAGCAAGACAAACTGATCACTCAACAAATAAATGAGTTTATGGGGAAACTCAGAGATAAGATGGACTCAGAATTTGATGCCTACTTCAAAGAATTTCAGCAAAAAATGCATCAATGGAGTAGAATACCGAGAGAGTTGATAAAGAAATTTGAAGATGATATTTGTTTTGTTGTGAGCACAGATCATTACATGATAAAGGCTGTAGAGCCTAGAACAAAGTGTCTAGCACCAATGGGATATGAAATAAGTCATGATTTCATAGTGAAATCTATAAATGCATTGCTAGCATTATCGGTTGACATCATTGCCAGTAGGTTTGGCACCTATGAAGAGGCTAAATCAAGAATTGATACTGACATAGTTATCGGTAAGATGTCAAAGCGAGGGAAGAAAATGAGAAAATATTTAGAAGCCAAGTATGGTAAAGCACCTGATTCTAATGAAACACTAGTTGACACTACAACTGAAGGTCTGCTAGAGTTAGTAGATAAACCATATGATAGTGAAGAAACTAAATTTGATGACGCATCAGTTCCTTCTACCGATGATAAACAAACAGAAGAGGTATCTATAAGAAAGGGAATGAAGACAAGGTCTTCTATAGTTGCTACATCACCACTAGAGGAAAGATAGGAAAAATGAAGGGCAGCTACACCAACAAGGAAGTATGAGAAAAGAAAGACAAGGGTAGCAGCTGGTGCACTGAAGAAGAAGGAATAACAAGCCCCTTCTACTGATGGCACTGAAGAGATTGAAGATGATCAGAATCAATTCAAGATTGTAAAGCATAAGGATAGTACTTTTGATGAATTGATAGAAGAAATAATAGAGAATGGGAATCTTAATGATCCAACATTATGTAAATTTAACAAAATGTCAACAAAAGATAAAAATGAAGATAGAATGTGCTATCATTCAGATGATGATCAAATTCAAATAGGTACCAATGGAATTTGCCTATCAATTACCAAAATAACTAGATGATAGAATCAATGTGCAATGGGCGACTGCACTAGAAACCGAGAGAAGGAAATGAGAAAGGTCATTAGTTTGTATTGCTACAACTATGAGCTTTGGTGAAGAAAATGAATATTTGACAAAGTACCAACAAAGATTTTTAGTCAAGCAACGGGCATTGCAAATATTGGATGAAAATATAGGTGACATGGATGTTGAATGTGATTCACTGTGGACATCTATTTTGAAAGTAGAAGAGCAAGTTGAATAGGAAGCATTTCTAAACCTGTCTAGGAAGAGACAAAATTCAAAAGATAAAGGCATTTACATGGATACTGGTAAGGGAAAGTAGGTACTATCTAGTATATCTATCACCAAGGACACCACAAAGGTGAATATATCACAGGAAGCACCGGAACAAGTTGACATACAACTGTTGAACAGAATGGATGATGATATTTTTATTCAAGACATTACAAATGGTGATCCTGATGATCAAGATGACATGGATTTAACTATAGTACCATTGAAGGACAATGAGACAACATCACTACCGGGAAATCTACCAACTCTAGTTGAGGCTATAGAACTTATTTCTAAGATTGTGTTCGAGGAGAAGAAACAAGAAGAAAATAAGGATCCTAAAGTTACACAAGATACAAAAGACACTCAAAAAATTGCAAATACAAATCAGCCTACTATAGAGGCACAGTCCACAGAACCTAAGGATACCAATGATAACATAGAGGTGAACCCTCTAGACACAACTACCGACACTCAACCTATGAGCATCGAAGAGCAAAAGATGGATGAAACTGTGTCTATAGGAAAGGAGACTTCAAAGGATGAAGATACTACAATAGTATTAAGGAGCTCACCTTTCAGAAACAAGAAGGAGAAAAAAGGAAAAGGGATAGTTACTATTGATGAGATCATAGAAATCCCTCACTATGATCCAAGAACCCTTAGCCCTGAAGAATTGAGGAAATATGGGGAGTTATGTAAAAGGAAGGTAGCTCAAGAGAAGCTAAAACAAACCAAAAAGAACAATGAAGTACTCATTGATGTTTGAGACATTCTACAATAGGTCATTCCTGATGTAGATGTTGATGAGAACAAACCTATTATGGACCAACTGGCTACACTTATAGAACAAATCCAAAAGCTAGATATTGATTTGGAGAAATGGATGGAAGAAAGAATTGAGAGAAAAGTATAGGATAAACTTGCTGAGAAGCTATGCCAAGAGGTGGAAATAAACAAGGTACAGTTATCAAAGGTAATATCTGACTCTCAGATAATTACAAGTTATATTTATCAGACCTTGTTGAAATTGTGTCATGCTGACTCGTTCACTTCTAAGATTAGTGAACAAATAGGAAAATTAGAGAAAGAAATTTTAGCATGCACACAGGAAGTATCAACTGAGCCCCAAACCTTATCAAAGCATATATTAAGGATACATGAAATTAGGCGGTTGATTACTGATCTCAGATACAAAGGAGAGAAAATAATAGAATAGGTTACAGAGTTGCGGAAAGAACTCATTTTACACCTGAAATTTTTTTATCAGCATATTGACAAAGCACAAACACTTGTATCCACACCAAAACTCTTTGTGTTGGATAATGTTATGGATATGCATGCACAAGTTAGTTATGAGAAACTTGCTCTTACTAAATTGAAGGAGGAATGGGAGAACCTCTTAGATTCACTGAAGATAAACCATCATAACATTTTTGATAAGTTGTAAGTATACATTCTATTTTTGGCATTAATCTCAAAAAGGGGGAAAGGAAATGTATATGCCAATAGATATTCATTTTGATATATAGCTCTGTATACTTTACACCCTACCGAGATTATTGTAAGGGGGAGTACTTACTATACTTAAGCAATTTTGTATATGTATACATTGGGAGATACAAGGATTTGTGTATATACATTTTTTTTGTGTTTTGATACTAATGCCAAAGGGAAGATTTTTATCTCTACTAAGCATTTATTGTCACTTAGTATGAAAATCATTAGTCGGTTATCTATACTGCACTAGTCGGTAAATACAAGGAGACAGGGAAGTCGGTAATGCTTCATAAAATAGTCAGTTAACAGTAATCACCGAAGCATCAAATAGTCTATCGAGCATGATACACACTAACACCGATGGTCAGTATACACTGAGTCTTCCAGACAACACTGAGCAATCTAGACAAGCATTTATCGAGGGAAACAAAAATGGTCTAAGAATCAATGAAGGCACAATTTTCAAGACAGATGGTTACAAAAGATTGACACAAGTGTAAGAAAGATCAAGGAAGCATATAATGTATAGATACTCTTTAAATGTGATGAGAATCTCAATGTAAAGATTTGATCTTAACTATTTTTGTACATCGTAGATGTTAGGGTTATCAATTTTGCTTAACCTAATTTTTGCTTAAGCAGCAAAACCAAAACACTATAAATTCAATGTGTTCATATCATTTTAGGTGGTTGAATATTGTTGTATGCACTTGAAGCTATTGCCTACTTCAAGTCTAAAGGATATCAGATAGAACCGAGAAGAATAGACAAAACTGAGCAGAATTGTATTCAGAGAAAGTATTCAGAACTGACAAGGCAACCGAGCATCACAGAGCAGAAAATATACACATGCAAGGTGATATATAAACATTATTTAGATGATCTGTATCAGTCAAATATAGTTGTCAATTAGAGCAGATACACTTTTCTATTGCTTTCTAACAACTGTAATAGAGTTATCAAATTCTCCTAACCGAGTGGATTTAACAGTCCTATTGTAAATCTCTTAACCGAGTGCACACTTAATTGTGTTGCTAAATCCTATAACTAGGTAGATCTAGCTGATCTAAAATGTTACTCCTAATAGGTTAAGATCACTAGAAGTGATCACAATTGTAGCCTTAACAGGAAAACACTTTTCTATCTGCAGTAGTGAAGAATTTGTGGGTGTCATCCCCACCGTAGTTTTTACCTTCTTACAAGGGTTTTTGCATTACCAAAATACTTGTGTTATGTGATTACATTGATGAGTTTATGTTTATTTACTTTCATATGTTATCTATGTAATTGTTTCATGCAAGTTATTTTGATCACTAAATACAGTTTACATATTTAGTATTGAAGGGATCTAAGTAAAAGTTTTATTGGATACTGATTCACCCCTCCCCTCTTAGTATTTATCTCTCCTATTTCCAACATTAGGTTCATTTTCTTGCTTAGTAGCACCATCTTGTTCATCAGTTTCCCTTTCATGTTCCTTGGGGTTATTTTCCTTATGACCGTTTATCATAGGTTGCGACTTCGGTAAATAGTCAGGAAGTTCAATGTAAGTGAATCTACCATAGTCTTTTGGTTCCTTTCTCTGTTCTATGTTTATGTCATCATACTCATCAACACAAACATTAGTACTTTCAATCATCTTGTTTGTAACCTTATTCAGACATTTGTATGCTTTACTCTTAGTAGAATATCCTAAGAATATTCCTTCATCACCTTTAGAATCAAATTGCCAATTTCTCTCATCTTTTAGAATAAAACATTTGCTTCCAAAAATTTTGAAATAACTTACAGTAGGTTTGTGTCCAAATCATAGCTCATAATGATTCTGGTTGGTGTCCTTCTTTAGTTTTACTTGGTTAAGCACATATACAGCTCTGCTGACAGCTTCCCTCTAATATGTCTGATAAACATTCTTTTGTAACATTAGTGTTCTAGCATAGTCAATGATTGACCTATTCCTTCTTTCAGCAATCCCATTCTATTGAGGTGTCCTCAGTGTAGAGACCTATCTCTTAATACCATTCTCATTATAGAAATTAGTAAATTCATCAAAGATAAATTCACCTCCTCTATCAGATCTTAAGCATTTAATTTCTTTTCCAGTCTCTTTTTCTATCTTAGCCTTATACCATTTAAACAACTTAAAATCTTTAGATTTCTCTTTCAGAAACATAACAGTCATCATTCTAGTATAGTCATCAACAAAAAGAATAAAGTATCTATCACCATAATAGCTCTGAGTTCTCATAAGACCACATAGGTTGGTATGAACCAATTCAAGTATCTTCTTTGTTGAGTAGTCTTTTCTTTTAAAACTAGACTTAGTCATCTTACCTTTCTGACATTCATGACACATAGCATGATCTAGTTTTGACAAGTTAGGAAATCCTCTAACTCTTTTCTTCTTACTAATCTTGACCATGTTATCAAAATTCACATGACATAACCTCTTATGCCATAACCATGCATCTTCATCTTTCATTAATAAATAAGAAGACTGATCAATATCAAGATAAAATAGATTATCTCTGGATTATGTACTGGTTCCAACAAGTCTTCCTCCATCATCATAGATTCTTACCTTTCTGCTCTCAAAAGCAAGTCAATGACCTAAGTTGTTCAGCTATGCCACACTTATCAAATTGTAGTTCAGTCCATCTACCCAGTATGCATTCTCACATTTTATTCTGTCATTAATCATCAGTGAACCTTTACCTCTCACCATACAAGTTGCATCATTTCCCAATCTAACAGATCCACCATCATATTCATCAATTAGATCAAATTTCTCTATATCACTAGTCATATGATGTGTGCAACCACTGTCTATGATCCATGTATCATTTATGCTTGCTTAAGAGATCAGTGTTGTCTCTTCATGTTTCTCTTCTTCTTCTGAATCATCCTTCATAGCAACAAATACTACTTCTACATCATCATCAGTGTCAGATTCAGATTCAAATTCTTTGGCTATGTAACATACCTTTTTCCCTTTGTTATAGCTATCTCGATTATCTCTATTGTTGTGTTGGTAGCCTCTGTTGACTCTTCTCCCATAGCTTCCTTTGGATCAGTCTTTGGGTCTATCATCATATTTCTTATTCGAACATCTAGCAGTGATGTGGCCAACTTCTTTACAATTAAAACATGCTAGCGGTAACTTTCTTTATATCTTCCCTTACCTTTGGGAAATCTTCTAGCCATAAGAGCTTCAAGCTCATCAAGCTCATCATTAGTATTACTATCACTATCATTATTCTTATCATTCTTGCTACTAGACTTACCAATCTTCAAAGAGGACATGAAAGTGGATTCAACAGAAGGTACAACATTTTTGTCAAAGTTATTCAATCAAAGGTTGTAAGCTTACTGATCAAAGTGTCAAAGGTGAGGTTGGATGTAGCCCTTGTTTTATGAATTGCAGAGATCCTGATTGAATAAACTGGCAGCAAAGTTTTGAGAATCTTTCTTATCATTGTTTCATCATCAATAGCTCTGCCAGATGCTGTAATAGCATGTACTACCTCATTTAGTCTATTTGTGTACTACAAAATTTTCTCACCTTCTTTCATCTTCATATCATCAAATCAACCTCTTAGGCTTTCTGCTCTGGCTCTCCAGACATTCACATCTCCACTGTATATTAGAGTCAGTTTAATTCACATGGCTTTGACAGTAGTGCATCCCTTAATGTCTTCAAATTTGGCATCAGTACAAGCAACAACAAGTTCCATCATAGTAATATTATGTTCATGCTTATCCTTTAGTTGATCAAGAGTCAGGGGACCTACTGTCGGTTCAATGTAGGCATTTTCCATCAGTTCTAGTGCAAAATTCCCAATTCCAGATATGTGCAACTTCATCCGGCTTTGCCATACTACAAAGTTATCTTTGTTCAGCTTTGGTACTTCCCTCTTATACATCTTGAGACCTTTTTATTGAAGTCCTTAAAACTCTATTCTAAGAAACCACCGCTCTGATACCAATTGTTAGAATAACTAAGAGGGGGGTGAATCAGTTATCCAATGTCCCAATTGAAAATGTATAATCCAAAACAATTCTACTACTTTTGCAAGTTGGTAAACATATAATACTTTCACTTTTTGTGTATTTACCGATTGTCAGTCTAAACTTTGTAATAATTACTAATTAAATCTAGCATGTAATATGCAAAGTAAGATAACAAAAAAATATCACAATCAACACATAACACAAGAGATTTAACGTGGAAACCTTGTAAAAGGAAAAACCACCTGGGACTAGCACCCCAAAATAGTTCACTCTTCTGAAGTGAGGTCGGTGAAGACCCAACCCTGTTAAAGGTTTACAAACACACTATTAGGTGTGACCTTGTTAGAGGATTTTAGACCAGAAGTTATCATCCAACCAGCAGTCACTCTAGGGTTGATAGGATAACAATGTTCACTTTATGAATGAAATATCAAAAGACTTTCATAGTCCACTTGGTTAAGAGATTTGACTATGTACAATGGTTAAATATGTAATAGTAGATGATCTACCTAAATACAACTTCAGTTTGCAGTTTACAGATCAATGTTTAGCTCATTCAAATATTTTTGATCAATATAACACTTCAGATTCAATGCTATATCAACTTACTATCCATTGGTAATAACTCTCTGTAGCTTGGTAACTATTCTGTAGCTCAGTTCTTATTAACCAGTATGATCAAAATGCATGAAAACTTCTCCATGCGATAATTCTTCAATATCTTCTTCTTCTGACATATGTTTCATAATGAAACCAATGTCTCTTATATAGACGAGTAAATCATTTTTTTTTCCTCCATCAGATTTTGTTGCTTTAAGCTCCCTCGGCTGATGTGTAAGTAACATGTTTCAATCTGCTCCATTAGATCCCTTTTGATTTATGTTAGCCATCGATCTTCATAACAAACATTATATGTTACCTCAATTTCATACACTTTATAGCTCATCACTTTATCGGCTAAACTGATCATTTAATTACTTTCTATTTTGCTTAGTTAACAAAGAAATGCATTGGTGAACACAAGCTCAGTTAATACTGTGCTCACTATTGATGAAGGGTGCTCCCCTTAATACCAAAAACACATAACAGAAATAGAGAAACAACAACAACAATATGCAAGAACAAAAAATTGGCTTCTTATTATCTCCACAAATGTGGAATTACAAACTTTCAGAATTACAATATGTAAAGCTACATGGGCATTCCCTTACAATATTTTGTAGGATAGAGCCTCAAATCAATACCTAGATCTACTACCCAGAACTGCCCTAGACAACACTATGGGCCTTCTTTATATAGGCATTTTCCACCGCCTGAGAAGGTTCTAGAAATTTAGCCCTAAGGGCTGACCAAACTTAGAATTATTTTATTTTTCAATTTATTACATCAAAGTCAGCTTAAAATAACTTTTGAAACCCGAATAGAAATTTTGAAAGAAAATTATTTTCTACCATTTTAGGTGGCCCGACTTCTGGAGACCATAAGTCATCACCAGTTGACCCGATTGACTATTATAACCCCATTTCAGAAATGCCACAAAGCACTCTACAGGCTGGACCAAATCAAGCACTCATCACCCAAATTTTTGACCTCATTTGGGGCCTCTAAAGCCTTCAAAACTGAGTTCCAAGTTTCTGTACCCTGCTGCCAATACCGAAAATCCTCAATATCTTCAAAACTAGACCTGATCTAGCCATGAAACTTTGCTGGCAGGCTTATGTGATTGAGATGAACCTCCACATATAAAATCAGAACATTTAGAGATCTTAAGACCAACTTACTAAAAATAAAAAGTTTCCATAAATAGGAGCTCTGCACAAGATAGCCCTTATTGAATACAAAAATAGAAATATTTTTGGGTGATGCAAGATTGCTCTTACACCCAAGATGCTCCTGCATCAAACACCCAGAGCAATTTGAGAAGTGACCCCGTCACGACTCAGGTGTGTAGAGGAAAACCAAGATAGTTAACCTCCTCCTTTGTTAGCCATGATGAATCTTCAACAGGTCATCCTTTCCATTTGACCAAATACTCTTCATATGTCCTATTCCTTGTGCTTCTGCCAACACAACTATCTAGTATGTCTTCAATCTCCTTTATATCTAAACTGGTTGCTAGAATACTCCACTGTGCTGCTGTAACCTCATCTTCAACACCTCCTTCATGATACTCTATCAAATCTGAAATGTTAAACACTGGTGAAATATTTAGCTCAGTAGGCAATTCTACCTCATATGCATTTCCTAAATCATGCTTCTTCAGTATCTTACATGGCCCAAACTTCTTCATTTTCAACTTTTTATATGTACCAACAAGAAATCGCTCCTTCCACAAATGAACCATGACTTCATCTCCAACCTGAAATTTCTTATGCCTCATTTTATCATCTGCCTTAGCCTTATACTACACATTCATCTTGGTAATATGCTTCCTCACTTCCTCATGGATTTTCTTCAAATGTTCTACAAAATCCTCAGCTTCAACACTACTTATTTCTCCTTTATCTATCTTTCTCAACTCAGATGCATTTCTAGGACTACTCCCATGTACAATCTGGAATGGTGATTTACAAGTGCTCCTGTTGACATAATTATTATATGTGAATTTTGCCTGTGGTAAAATCAAATCCCATCCTATTGGCTTATCTCCAACCAAACATCTCAACAAATTTCCCAAACTCCTATTCACCACCTCTATCTGTCCATCAGTCTATGGATGATGTGATGAAGTGAACTTCAAATCTATCTTCAACTTCTTCCACAATGTACACCAGAAATATCCAATGAACTTAGTGTCTTTATCTAAAACTATGGTCTTTGGAAAACCATGTAGTCTCACTACTTCTCTGAAAAATAATTCTTCTATATGAACAACATCATTAGTCTTCTTGCAAGGAATGAAATGTGACATCTTCAAAAATCTATCAACTACTACAAAAATTGAATCATGTCCCTGCTATGTCCTTCATAAACAAAGAACAAAGTCCATACTGATATCCTACCAAGGCTTCTCTAGTACAGGTAATGGTTGATACAACCTTGTATTCTGCTTCACTCCTTTCTCCATCTAACATACACTGCAACTCTGTACAAACTTGTTGACATCTTGCTGCAACTGTGGCTAATAATAATTTTCACTAACCAAAGCAAGGGTTTTATCTTAACCAAAATGTGCAGCCAAACCTCTGCTATGCTTCTCCTTGATGAGATTCTCCCTCATAGAACTTCGTGGAATGCACAACTGACTCCCTCTGAATAGCATATCATCTTGGATGATAAAATCCAGCCATTTCATCCTATCTAGAGTAACAGGTTCTTTACAAGCTTTCCAAGCTTCACCAAAATCAGGATCCTCTAGATACAAATTCTTGAGTTCCTTGAACCCAACCACCTCAATCTGCATCTCTATCAGCAATAGTTTCCTTCTGCTTAGTGCATCTGCAACCCTATTAGACTTTCCACTTCTGTGTTTCAAAACAAATGTATAACTTTGCAAAAACTCAACCCATTTCAAATGCTTTTGATTCAACTTTCATTGACTATTCAAATATTGCAAAGCTTGATGATCAGTATACAAAACAAACTCCTTAGGAAGTAGATAGTGTCTCCACTTCTTTAATGCCTGAACTATAGCATAAAATTCCTGATCATAAATAAAATATTTTCTCTTGGCATCATTTAACTTCTCACTAAAATAAGCAACAGGTTTACCTTCTTGGCTCATAACAACTCCTATTGTAGTACCACTAGCATCACAGTCTACTTGAAACACCTTATTAAAATCTAGAAGTGCTAAAATAGGTTATTTTGTAACTTTTTCTTTCAACAATTGAAAACTCTTTTCTACCCCATTAGTCCACTTAAACTCTTTTCTATCCCCTCTCATTGTTTCAGTCAAAGGACCACAAATACTGCTAAAATTTCTGATAAAATTTCTGTAAAAACTAGCTAGACCATGAAAAGATCTTATCTTGGTAGCACTCCTTGGAGTAGACCATTCAAGGATAGCCTGTACCTTCTTTGGGTCCATTTTTAGACCTTCTATTGAAACTACAAATCCCAAATACACTATCTCTTTCTTCACAAAACTACACTTCTTCAAATTAATCTACAATTTCTCATCTCTTAGCTTCTCAAACACCATATGAATATGCATCATATGCTCTTCCAATGTCTTACTAAAAATCAAAATATCATCTAGGTACACAATGACAAACTTACCCAAAAAATTATTTCAGAACCTCGTTCATGAGCAGCATGAAAGTGCTCGGTGCATTGGTTAGCCCAAAAGGCATGACTAACCACTCATACAGTCCTTCCTTTGTCTTGAAGAGAATTTTCCATTCATCTCCTTCTCTGATCTAAATCTGGTGATATCCACTCTTCAGATCTATCTTTGAGAAATACAGAGCTCCACTCAAACAATCCATAATATCATCCATTCATGGCAATGGAAACCTATACTTGATTTTGATCTTGTTTATTGCTTGAAATCTGTACACATCCTCCATTCTCCATTCTTCTTTGGTGCTAATACCACTAGTATAGCACAGGGACTCAAAATCTCTCGAATCAACCCCTTCTACAATAACTCATGTACTTGTCTATTCAACTCTTCACTTTCTGTTGGTGTCATTCTGTGTGCTGCCTTGTTTGGAAAACTAGCTCCTAGAATCAAATCCATCTGATGACTAATCTTCCTTACCAGTGGTAATCCATCAGGTACATTATCAGATACAATATCCTAAAACTCATTCAACAAATCTACAACCTCTAGAGGTACATCCTCTACTTCTTCTTTACCAGCTTTTTGGAATTAAAGCAATACACACATTCTCATGCCTGATACCATCTAGGCATTTTCTTCCATCAACAAATGTTATTCTTGCATTACCACATACCTTTTCTTCAGTCTCCTTCAATGGCTTTCACTTATGTCGCACTCCATCCTTTGTCAGGGAATAGATATTTGCATGACCATCATGTACAACACATCTATCAAACTGCCACGGTCTACCCAACAACATATGACATGCATCCATAGATATGATATCACATAGTACCTCATCTTGGTACTTGCCGATCTTGAACTTTACCAGGCACTATTCACTAACCATGACCTTGTGGTCATCCTGCACCTAGGCAGAGCATCCTGGGTGTAAGAGCAATCTTGCATCACCCAAAAATATTTTTGTTTTTGTATTCAATAAGGGCTATCTTGTGTAGAGCTACTATTTATTAAAACTTGCTATTTTTAGTAAGTTTGTCTTACGATCTTGGAATGTTCTATTTTTACATGTGGAGGTTCATCTTAGTCACATTAGCTTGCCAGCAAAGTTTCATGGCTAGATAAGGTCTAGTTTTGAAGATATTGAAGATTTTTGGTATTGGCAGTAGGGTACAGAAACTTGGAACTTAGTTTTGAAGGCTTTAGAGGCCCCAGATGAAGTCAAAAATTTGGGTGATGGGTGCTTGTGCCAATCAAGCCTGTAGAGCACTTCGTGGCATTTCTGAAATGTGGTTATAATAGTCAATCAGGTCAACTGGTGATGACTTATGGTATCTGAAAGTCAGGCCACCTGAAATGGTAGAAAATAATTTTCCTTCAAAATTTATGCTCAGGTTTCAAAAGTTATTTTGAGTTGACTTTGATGTAATAAATTGAAAAATAAAATAATTCTAAGTTTGGTCAGCCCTTAGGGCTAAATTTATTGAACCTTCTCGGGCTATGGAAAATGCCTATATAAAGAAGGCCCGTAGTGTTGTCTAGGGCAGTTATGGGTAGTAGATCTAAGTATTGATTCAAGGCTCTGTCCTATAGAATATTTTAAAGGAATTCCCATGTGGCTTTACATATTGTAATTCTGAAAGTTTGTAATTCTACATTTGTGGAGATAATAAGAAGCCAATTTTTTGTTCTTGCATATTGTTGTTGTTGTTTCTCTATTTCTGTTATGTATTTGTGGTATTAAGGGGAGCACCCTTCATCAAGGCTTTGTGCTCACCTTAATACCACAAACACATAATAGAAACAAAGAAACAACAACAACAATATGCAAGAACATAAAATTGGCTTCTTATTATCTCCACAAATGTGGAATTACAAACTTTTAGAATTACAATATATAAAGCCACATGGGCATTCCCTTACAATATTCTGTAGGACAAAGCCTCGAATAAATACCTAGATCTACTATCTAGAACTGCCCTAGACAACACTATGGGCCTTCTTTATATAGGCATTTTCCACCACCTGAGAAGGTTCCAAAAATTTAGCCCTAAAGCCTGACCAAACTTAGAATTATTTTATTTTTCAATTTATTACATCAAAGTCAGCTCAAAATAACTTTTGAAACTCGAACAAAAATTTTGAAGAAAAATTATTTTCTACCATTTCAGGTGGCTTGACTTTCGGAAACCATAAGTCAATACCAGTTGACCCGATTGACTATTATAACCCCATTTCAGAAATGCCATGAAGTGCTCTACAGGCTTGACTAGTGCAAGCACTCATCACCCAAATTTTTGACCTCATCCATGGCCTCTAAATCCTTCAAAACTGAGTTCCAAGTTTCTATACCCTACTACCAATACCGAAAATCTTCAATATCTTCAAAACTAGACCTGATCTAGCCATGAAACTTTGCTGGCAGGCTGATGTGACTGAGATGAACCTCCACATGTAAAATCAAAACATTTCAAGATCGTAAGACCAACTTAATAAAAATAGCAAGTTTCCATAAGTAGCAGCTCTGCATAAGATAGCCCTTATTGAATACAAAAATAGAAATATTTTTGGGTGATGCAAGATTGCTCTTACACCCAGGATGCTCCTGCATCAGGTATACACTATACTTCGTCAGTGTATATTGAAATACTTTATTTACCAACAACATTGTTTTGTGTCTTTCAGCTCTATTCTTCATCATAGATGAATGCAACATAATAAAGTCAATTTCATCAAGTCATAGACTCATCAACAAGTTACTCAGTGTATTCCTTATCCTCATCTATCATATACATCTTCCTCATGTAGATATTTATGTTTTTCATTTCTTTTTCACCTTCCTTCAGATGTGTTGGTATAGTAACTTACAAGATAAGTACTATCAAGCTAGTTGACATCAATGACAACATAATACTGATTTAATCATCTTGCATATCTAATCATCAACTTCTTAGTAATCTTGAATTACAAATTCTTCATTCTAGTTCTAAATCAGTTGTAGTTCATCAGATACATGCATTAGATACAAGTTATTTTGCAAGGTTACTACTATTTTCTGTTGTAGATCTGAAAGGTTGATGTGTTAAATTTTTTGTGGGCACTGATTCATCCCTCCCCTCTATGTACCCTATCTCTCCTAATTCCAACAATTGGTATTAGAGCATAGTTCTCTTATATGACAATTTAACCAATGAAGGGTAAAGATCTAATTCATGGAGAGGTATAAGTTAGATAAGTCTATTGAGAATTAGAAGATTCAGATGCAGATGTTTGTTGAATAGTATAAACAAGCCAAGGAAGGAATGAAGAAATTACTGGTTGAAAGAAAGAACCTAGCTATTCTGAAAAATGAGATTGGCTACCATGAAGAAGAAATTGATGATATATTTGACCACATTGGATCTAGTACTGGAAGTATTTTTGATGGATCTGAAAGCATGATCTCTGATTTGTCTGAAAAGAATCAGTGTTTAACTGAACAAGTGAAAGCACTAAAAATCAGTCAAGAATCTCAGATGGTGAGAGTGATTAAAATAATTAACAATGCTAGATAGGCTTACAAGAAAGGAATCTAGCTATTGAAGACTGAAGACAGACAACTAAACAAATACAAGCTAAAGAGAGTGAGATACAAAGACTCACTAATCGTCACTTTCAAGTATCTAATCAAATGATGACTGTGAATCAAGAAGTCAACCGAGTGAATGGAGAATTGTCTAGAAGACTTGAAGATGTTGCAATACTTAGAGAATATAATGAAAAATTGAGAAATGAAATAAAGACACAAAAATATAATAATGAGATGATGAGGCTAGCTGAGAACAATTCCAAGAAGATTGATGATTTTTTGGTTAATCAAAGAAGATTTGGGAGTAGAGCTGGACTAGGCTATACAGGTGAAGGAGAATCATCACAACACGCTAAACAAGTCAACAACAATCATAATCAAAGACTTAAAGTGTTGACATGTTATCACTGTGGCAAACCAGAAAATACATCTAATGTGTGTAGAAGCAAAGCATGAGGTAAACCTCCTGTCACTCCTAAGTTCAATGGTTATTGCTATTATTGTGGTAAGTATGTTCACCAAGCTTATGAGTGTAGAGCTAAATTGAATGATAATGCTAACAATAATACTATGGAGAAAATATTCTATACTTGTAATAAACATGGACACACTGCATGAGAGTGTAAGGCTAAGATGAAACAAGTATGGACTCCTAAGAAGAAGACACAACAAAAGCCTTATCAACCAAAGAGATAAGGTAATTCTTATGTTTGGGATTATAACACATGGGCTAACTGTGTTGCATGTGGTAGATATGGGTACATTGCAGTGAATTGTAATAGGAAAAGATGGGCTAGACAATCAAGAAGCTGGACAAGCACTGGAATGGCATATTTGCATTTTCATAAGGTTGGTCATTTAAGAAAGTATTGTAGAGACCGAGCACTAGAAGAAGGTCATGTATTTGAGAGTGGAAACACTATTGCAGATATCATGAGAATAAGGAATAGCATGTAGAAGAAGGCATCTAATGAGAACGTAGAGTCAAGTAATGTTGTCAGTGAAACCTTGTTCATTGGATTGGGTGACATCGGTACCTCCACATAAGGTGATATAGGTATGTATGGGACTGACATTTCAAAATGATCACATTTTACATACAGTTCCCTATATATGTTGTGCACATACAAAATCTACATGAATGAAGATGCATTATGGTTTATATGTTTTTAGCTAACAAAGTTACACAGTCAGTAAAAGTTAGACCGAGTGTTGGTTATGCATTGGTAATCACCATTCAAGGTTAACCAAATAATAGTATCAACCAAGAAAAGAAGTCTTGTGTTAATCGAGCTGATGAAAGATTGTAGCTATCACCGAGCTGATAGTTTTCATGAACCAGAAAGTAAGTGAAGCATTTATTGCATAAATATTTGAGTGGGAATGTAATGTCCCCACCAGGGAACCCATAAGGAATCAGGTCTTATTACCAAAAATTACAACTAACAATTTTTTTTTCCTAATAATACATCATTACTACTTCACATTTACATTCCTTAAGGTTCCCTTAATGAATTCATTTGCTAACATATTTACATTACTTATCCAAATTGAATTTCATTTCCATTCTTTACTTTCACATTTTAGAACTTAAGAGATAGGGTAACAAAATAACATTTCATTTACAATTATATTCCTTAGTCTATATACTAATTTCACCTCTCCTTCCTACACATTGAATAGCTATTCCTTACCACTACATTTTAACCTTAGCATAATAAAAAATTTCTTTTATTGCAACATAGGAGAGATAGAAAAGATAATTTCAACATGACATAATATATTTCCATCTTTGATCTTTCAAATAACAACCCTTGAAACAAAGCCTAAAACTATCCCTCTCAATTACATGGCTTTTCTTTTCAATTACATCTTTCTGATAATAGATATCATTACAATAACAAGTACATGAATGGCCCAAAGGCATTACAAACATAACTTTTCATCTTTCCTTTGAATAATACATAATACAAAAAACAAATATTTGCATCAATGCATAAATTGGAATGCATCCAAGTCACGAACCACGAACAGGACCTTGAAAGATTTTTGCCACCTAACCATGTGAAACTAGTGAAGTTCCACCCCCCATGCTAGGAGATAGAACCAAGATAATCACAAGGCTCTAAGAAATCTAAGGCTCAAAAAATAAAGAAGTCCAAGACTCAAAAAGAGCATAAAATATCATCATACTATAACACAGAGGTCAAGGTTCTAGGATACCACCTAAGTGAGTGTCATCACATAACCTATGTATTGGGATCCACCCTGGCAACCATGTAACCAAGATCCCCCCTTTATGAATAGGGATCCACCCTGGCAGTTACCCATGGTCCCGGTACTCCAATAGGACTATGTGGCCATTAACATGTTTTCTTTCATTATCTTTTATTTCCCTCTTTCCCAGATTCATTATTAGGTTATCACTTTTTAACTTACCCACCCATAGGATCATCTGGTAACCACTTTAGGGTTCCAACTCCTATGGTGAGCCACTCACCTAGGGTACCTAGTCCCCTACCCAAAACATGACAAAAGAATTGCAATATTTCAAATGCTTTATTTCAAAGGTTTAGGAATCTCTCCTGTGTACTCAGACCACTAGGATGAACCCTAACCTTAACCATAAACAACATAAGAATAGTAAAAGGATGTCATATAATCAAGACACCTTAAGTAAAATATTATGATCAACTCAAAACAATAAAATAAATCATTTAGAGAAGTAAAAAGATGCAGACAAATACCATGATCAAGGTTGGAAGATACAAACTAAACCCCTAAGCCAAACAATTATCCAACACTGAAATCCATGACTCTAAAGTTTCCACATTAGGTCCAAAGAGAAAATAAAATTAAGATAAATTATAAATCAATAAATATTGATGGGTGGAAGATTGTACTATAAACTAGTGAACCTGTAGGGATCTATGCATTGACTATTTCTAGAAATATTTATATGACTGTCATAAAAAAATATAGTCTCGGTACGGTAAGCATAACTTGTTTTTGAACTGTTGGATATTCCTAATTTTGATTTATGTTGAACAAAACCTAATTACACCCATTCTCACTAGAGAGATATTCTAAAAAATATCTGGTTCAAAAGTTATTTATAACATAGTACAAGTATATAAGAAAACAAACCAGAATACTTTGTCTAATTCCTATTAATATATTTTTTTATTATCATCCTATTTACAAATCATTTCACAACATAAAATTTGTAGATCATATGAATAATATATATATATTTAAGAATACACACTCATATGCACAAATAAATATACCAAATTATAATCATAAAATTAATTATAGACTTCCAGGAAGAGTTTTGACAAAGAAAATAAACTATGTCATTAAACTTCCTACACACAGTATGTTTTTTTAACAGTATTTAATTCATAACATATATAACCCCCAAAAAATATTGAAATATCATAAGAACACACTATTGATTTCTAGAATACACACAAACACCCACAAATACACATAGGCAAGAAGGTGATTCTTCTTGGATCCAGATCCTACCTGGAGTCCTGCGGAGAAACTTCACAATGTGTGGAGCACACCTCTACAAGTCCTCCAAACCTTGAGTGAGATGGTAGCCTCCTGGAAAGCTTCCTCTAGAAATAAAAATCCAAGCAATCCACACACTTGCCCTCCAAACTAAAACACTCTCAATCTCACAGAAAATTACGAATAACTTTTGGAAAAATATCAATGTAGAAAAGTTTAAAAAACAACCTTCCAAAAACTCCAACTCCCCCTCAATCCCCAAAATACAAATATTTATCCTTCAACTATTTAGTTGGAGGAGTTTCTTTATAGGAAGAAACTTCTCCAACTTCCATAGTTGGTTGGAAGAACAACCAAATTATTCCCGTAAATGACTTAACAAAGTTTTAATAAGTTTAATTAAAATAGCTTTAAAATAAAACTATAACAAGAAATTCAAACAAATAACTCTTGAAAAAAACACATAGCACACATGGAAACCTACTAGCCTAACTCCTAGGAGGTCTCGAGTTCAACTCCCTCCTAGATAGCTAGTTTTACTAAAAACAAGCATTTACTTTTATTATTACTATTATTAATATCATTTTCACTCTTTATTTATTTATACACTTTATTTATTTCTCCTTATTTAATTATCATAAAGAACATACCATTTACTCAATCAATAAAAACATACAAATATTATTATTTATATAAGCTTGGGTATATGCATGTGCACCCACATATACACATACCTATATAACATATACAAACAATTATAACATAATTATAGAATAATTATTATACATATAAACAAGGTTAATTCTAACTCATAACATAAACTCAGACCAAGATTGAAATACAAGACCACAACATAAAATGCATTCTACTTTACCAACTAGGGTATTAGCCTAACAGATATCTAAGTCCATGGGTAACCTCAAGAGTAGCTTGGTTAAATCTCCACACAACAATAGTTTGAGGATTTTGAAGGCACACTCAGACCTATGTAGCTAGGCGGAGATGATACCTGATACCCACATCCTGCATCACCAACTGACATGCATATACATATATATACACACATAATGGAAAACAAGGAGGGAGAGTGTGACATCGTGTGGACCTCCTGTAGGAGTAACTACGACTGCCTCTCCTCATCCTACACTCACATCAAACAGTGTAATCATCTGAACATAAGGGGCTAGCAGGGTTAGCTCCATCATAATATAAATGAAATGTGAAACATTTTAGAGATAGTTTATTTCTAATCATTCGTCATTTTATTTTAAATTATTTAATATTTCATAATAAACTCTATTAACCAAAAAAATATGAAATCAAATGTCCCATCATTAAATAACATAGTCCAAATATATAATCCAAAGTACCAAACTAATAATCCTGTCCATCCAAAATATGTAGATACTAGGGTGGGCATTATAGGGAATATAAAAAATTCTATAAATACATGGAAGACAGTTTATTTTTCACATTGCGATTTCAGAGAGCTAATATTTCACAAAGCAAGTTTGAGCAAGAATCTTTCATGCAAATTCAAGTAGTTGTAGATTGAATCGAGCACACTCTTCGATACATTCTGAGTAAGTTGAAACCCTACCGAGCACATTTCTCATACTTATCAAAAACCTAGCTTTTTGAAATGGCATCTACTGCGAGTTCTTCTAAAGTTGTGGATGAAGAAGTTAATTTAATAGTGTCAGTGAGTTACAAGGAACCACCTTATAAGTTACACCCTGAAGTTGCCTTGAAAATGGATTTAGCAGGCACTTTTTCAAGCATCCCACCTAGGTTTTTGTTGATGGAAGACATACGATCATACATTCACTGTAAAATTGGAGAAATAGGTGATTTTGATATGTATGTTGCATATCAGGCACTTTGTAATGAGAAAATGGAACTGAAACCAGAGCACAAATTGGTTGAGACACTTGGTCTTACTCATGCCCTAGATTTCCTGAAGGATTTTAAGAACAAATGGATTAGGGTTGTGTTGAGCTACTATCATGAGGGCATATTCTGGCTAGATAGACCAATCAAGGTCACAAAAAGAATGATTAACAGGGTTACTGGTTACCCTACTACTGATAAAGCCAAAGCATTTCGAAGCTCATCTCGCGCTGATGTTGAAAAGAATACTAGCACAACATGGGATGGTAGAGCACTGAAAATTTCATCTATTATGGATCCCAAAGTTAAGTTCACCACACATGTAATTGGGTACAAGATATTTTAGTCGAGTAGGTTAAACAACGTACCCTATAGCACAGTTGACATGGCTCACAAATTGATAAAGGGTCATTAGATTGACCTAGTTGAGCTACTACCGAGATAGGTTGAGGAAAACATGAAGACAATCAGGACACATAAGTCCAATACCTATAAGTTTGGATCACTCCTAGTATGTTTATTTTTTTATCTCCAGAAATTCTTTCCCTTTGTCGGTCACACTGACTGGATAAATGACACACCGATCACTTCGCAAATATTTGATATCATGAAAGGTCTAGGAGATAATGTTGAGAATGTAATAAATAGTTATTTTGAAGATTTTAAAGTGAACATGAACTTAAGAAGTATAATTCCTAATGAATTGGTCAAAAAATATGCGATGGATATTTGTTTCTTAGTGAACACCGACCATACTATGATAAAAGCTGTAGAACCAAGGACAAAATGTCTAGCACCTATGGGCTATGAAATGGATCATGATTTCGGTTTGAAATCTATTAAGGCACTACTAGCATTACCAAAGGACACTAAGGATGCAAGGTTTGGAACCTTTGGAAGCTAAGTCAAGAATAAAAACTAATTTGGTCATTGGTAAAATGACAAGGAAATCAAAGAAAATGAAGAAATTTTTAATTGAGCACTTTGGAGATGTATCAGACTCATCTGAGGAGTCACCGGTTGAACCTACAATGGAAGGTCAGTTGATGTTGGCTGAAAAACCATATGATAGTGAGGAGACCGAATCTAGAGAAGAACAAGAAGCTACACTGGTTCCTCCAACTAAAGCTCCAAGGAAGAGGTAGTTGGCAGTGCAAACAGGTGCACGGACAAGGTCATCAACTGCAACTTCACCACTAAAGAAGAAGGTAGCTGAGAAGGTAAAAAAATGAAAGGCTACTACATCGACAAAGACTTATGCAAAGAAAGGACCTAAGGCTATAGCAGAGGCACTGAAGAAAAGGAGAAAATTGATAAGAAATAAAGAAAACCTTGAGGATGACGAAGATGAAAACAATCAATTCAAGGTTGTCAATAATAAGAATAGGTCAATTGATGAGATTATTGAAGATAAAATTGAGAATGGAAATCTTGCAGATCTAGAACTCAATAAGTTTGATAGTATGTCAAATGAAGATGAAAACAAAATTGAGGAAGCCATCATCCAAATGATGACATGCTTCAAATGAGTTCCATTAGAGTTTGAATTATCGCTACCTAAGACATTAGAGGACCGAATAAATCAAAAGTGGTCATATGCCTTGGACACCAAGAAGAGTGTTGGTTAGAAATATAATTTTTTGTTTTTTGCCCTAAATTTATGGATGATCTTGAAAAAATTGCAGTCTTTAGGGTTTGCAAGGTCTAATTGCCTTTGAAAAGTCATAAAAACCCTAGTTTAGGTCGTCAGCGTTCTAATTGTTTGTTACTTTATCGGATGACTTAAGTCTCAAATTTGCATGTGTGCTTCTATTTTCCTCTTAGTCGTTGAGTCTCCTTAAGGTTTAGGAATATTCCCATTTGTCTAGCGAATGCCTGAAAGCCTTTGTCACCTGATCTCGTGAGCTTTTTAGAATATTCCTTATTATCTAACGACTTAGCATTTCAACTTTAGTCTTCAGATCTCACAATGATAGTCTTGAGATCTAGCGACTGCTATATTTGATTTTTCACTAAGAGACTATAGTCGCATAATCTCTGAATTGGTTTTTCCTATGGTCGGGAGATCTCTCAATGATTTATTTAAGTGGCCTTTTATCCAACGATCATGAGTTTTCCCTTTGGTCTCTGAATCTTGAGATGGAACAATGGTCTTCCTCGGTGGTTGTCTCTGGAAATCATAATAATATGATGTTTTATCTTTCCATTTAGTGATTGAGAGTTTTGTTGGTCACGTGATCTCCTAATGTTGATAGCTATCTCTCTAGCAGGTAGTTATTCTATGACATAGTTGTTGCTGGATCTCTGAATTTGGTGGTTAGGTGACAAAGGATTGTTAGATTTAATGAGAACCATTGATGATTTTTGATTGTGTGGATGGAACTTGATCTCTAGTCTTAACCTAGAGTGAAGAGATGTTCTCATGACTTGGAGAATGCCTCAGTCGTGTGTTCTCAGGATTAAACCCCACTTAAGTGAAAGATTGTGAGATTTAGCGAGAGGTCTTTATCGCCAAGTCTCCTAATTTGCCTGAGGTCAAGTGAGGGTTAATGAAGTGTTTTGGCCCTATGGTTATGATTGTATTCAGTGATGTAGTGACTGTGTGGTAAGCTTTTAGTGATTCAGTGACATGGTTTTCTTAGGGTCGCGGGATCAGGCAGTTAGTTATGAAATCTTCTCATGACTTAATATGGATTGCTAGATGAATTGAAGGACAAGATCAATGGTGGTCACGTGATCTCAAGAAAGAAGTCAAATAGTTAAAGTTTTATGAGATTATGAGAATTCAAGTTTCTCGCCAGATCTCCAGGTTTGGTGATCACTAAAAGTTTTCAAAGAAAAACATATTGCCGTGACTATAGTTTTTGACTATGGTCGCTAGTTCTCAGAATAGAATAAATTAAAGTATCACTTTCTTCAGTCGCTAGATCTCCAAATGGCCAGATTGCCTGATCTTAGAATGAAGTTTGAAAAGTCAAAAGTATTCCATGACTACGAGATTTCCTCTTAGTCGCTAGATCTTGAAATACCTTTCTAAAGTGCCAAATTTGTAAAATGACTATGTGCCTTTTTCTTCAGTTGCCAGATCGCGGAATGTTCAAATTTAAAATTTCTTAGCTATGGCTAGTAAATTGAAACCCTATGCATGCCAAAGTAATGGTAGAAGTGACATTTTGTTGGCTGTAGATGTCAGACATGGTGGTGCATTCAATGCTATAGGTTAAAACAACTAGAGGTGGCTCATTTGAGAGTTATGAAGCTTATTGGAGAAGTACAGAGCGCTAGGTTTTTTGAGATTTCCAGACTTGCAGTGTGATCAGTGAATTTGTAGAAGAATTACTAGAGTTACAATCAAGATGAGTCAGACGACAGCAAGCGTAGCTTCTACCAGTCGGGGGTCAAAGGAGAAAGTAAAGGAAAGTTATTTAGATGAATTTCTCACTCTCTTTCCTGGTTCTTATCAAAACAAGAAGGTCAGAGATGATATTTTTGTCAATGACCTAGCTTACTATAGGGATGCTAAAACTCTAGAGATCACAGGCATCTGCCTATTTACATATTTCTACAAGAATCATGATAGTGTCATACCGGTTTCAAACCCTTGGACTTTAGGGTTGGCAAAGTTGATTGTCCCAGAGGTTTTTCTAGATGTGGACTTGCTCCTCATGCTATCTCATAGATATGATCCTCTCTCAAGGACCATTAGAAAAGAGGATGGTTCACCCTTGATAATCTTAGACCTAAATTCTTTTATGAATGCTTTCGGGATTTAGTTTCCAATGGCCATAGAAATCAACTTACAAGCTTTAGCAAATAGATATGTTAGAGAGGCTTCTCTGGTCTCCAGGGAGATTAAGAATCACATGCCGAAGGAGAATAAAAACTATATTGCACCTATGGCTGGATCCATTCTATATGCCTACAAAGACCTGAAGTTTTACATGAAATACATTGCATATGGGATATGCCAGGTTTTGGGAATTGATGCGGGTCCTGAGAGGATTACATCTGATATTTTGATGCTAGTGATGGATTCAGAGAGCCGTATGGTGAGCAAAGGGTATGAATTTATTGCTTATATCATAAACAAGAGGCATGAGGGTTTTCTATCCTTGAAGAATTTCACCTCTGGTTCTCAACCCAGGTTCATGCATTACTCCCTACCGATACATCTAATTATGTATCACAATTATGGCTTAATAAATTTGAGTGATGTCAAACCACAAATGATGTGGAATCGACAGCCTAACCTAGTTCAGTTCTGGTTAGCAGTCTAGAGCCCTTTGTGCCCTAGGTGAGATTTTAGTGCTTTTGAGAACTAGATTATGTTCCCCATTCTCCAAAGTTTGGGTGTGAATTGCTCAAGATTACCCACCAAGGTCCTACAGCTAGTGAGACCCCAATAATTTATTCATAATTGGACCAATGGCCACAATTGGGGAGATATTTTCTATGAGACAAGCTATACAATGATTAGGGTTTATGGGTGCCCTTAGCCTCCTCATCTACTCCCATTCTATGTACCACCAAGAGTTGCATTTCTAGAGTTTGTCTGGAAACTCATGTTGATACAAAGAGAACACTTCGATTCCCATAGAAAGGGGACTCTCACTCCTCGGCACTTCAGGGTGCATTATATTAAAATTGGAAAGGGAGCATTCAATAAAGTAAATGATTGGTTAGAAAAGTATAGGATGTTTGTAGCACCACATAGGTATGTGGATATAGAAGGTTTCATGGCTACTGTAAGGAAATACTACATGTCCACCATTCATTTCAATAAGCTACATGAGGAGTATCCTAAAGAACATGTGATCAGAAACATCATTGAGGATGATGAGGTGGAGAAAAGAATTATTCAATTGGATCAGTTACACAGAATTGAGAAGGATTTTAAAGGAAAAGGATTGGTATTTGGAGATTTCTTTCCCACTTTGCCTTACTTCGAAAGACTTGAGCAGATGTTGGCTCGATTTCACACACTTGTTGAATCCACGAGGGATCAAATTGATGATGCTAATCAAGGAAAAAAGGCCCATTCAAAATTAGAATGTGATGAGGATAGTGATGGTGGCTACCCCATATATAGTCCACCCACTATGGAACAACCAATGGCTGAAGGGCTTGGGGAGGAGAAAGAAAATGTAGATCTTTCTAAATTGCCTAGTTCTAAGCATACTGCTGAGCCTGAAAAGAAAAAGAAAAAGTTGTTAACTGGTGAGCCTTCACAGAGGAGGAGGAAAGATAGAGTGAGTGCCCTCTACACAGGGACTAGCTTTCATCACCATGAAATTAGGAAAGCAGTCAAAGAGGCTAAAAGGCAATAGAAGTATGAAACAAAAGATGTAGAGTTGCCTCTGGCTTTAGGACAGGATGAAAGATTAATTGAGCAAGATGCTTTCATGAAGGATGATAGTTTTGTGAATTCTGAGGAATTCAAAAGTTTCTTGTTATGGCATAAGCAACAATAGGTGGCTTCAAGTGTATAAATAACCAAGGAGGGTCAAGTGCCAGATGAGGCATTACAACAATTGAAAGAATATGACCCTAAGGAGCAAAATCTTACTCCAGATGAGGACTGGGAATTAGTGAGAAAAAGTAATATGTTGCTTGTGCCAAGGTGGAGTTTTTATACTGACTTCATAATAGATAAAATAAAGAGACAAGAAGATGTTACTCTATCTTCTGAGACCTAATTAGGGGACATTATAAGAGGATTTGGGTATAGCCCAAAAAGTCAGGCCTTGGCCATGTGGAGTCTGTATCCAAAAGGCAAGAAAACAAAATTTTTTGAATGTAAAAGAACAAATGGAGGGAGATAAAATAGTGTGGTCAATCCACAATATAGGGGACTTGGAAATTTCTTAGGTTTTGACCCAATTTGCAAGATTAAATGAGGATAAAACTAAATAGCTGTCAGAGAGATATGACATCCTCTTGGAAGATTATAATGCCCTAGTGAAGTATAGGGACTTGCAGATAATAAAAGTTATAGCATTAGAGAAGCAGGCGGACGAACTGTAATTGTAAATTATAAATACCCCTATAGTAGCCCCTGCACCTCCTAAAAAGCCAGTGGCAATAGAGGCACAAAGAATGACAGATGAGGAGGTGGTAGCCGAATTGAAAAAGATCAATGATGAAAAGAATGAGGTAGTATTGCAAGCCCTATTGAGTGTTTTGTAGCACAGGTTGAACATAATCAAGGATAAATTTGCCCTAGTTTATAATGCTTATGGAAAATTGCTAGAATTGCAAAAGGAGGTCAACAGTTATGTGCAGATTTTGAGTGAGTTTCATATAGTGTGGTCTGTCAGGGCACCACTTTTTGAGTGATTGATTTTTTCTCAATCTATGGGGAGTGACATACCAGAGACAGTTGTAGGAGTTGGTGAGGATATTGATAGAATTAAAGCCATTTTACCACTTTTCAAGGGTAAGGAAAATTTTATTGAGGCTAAGATAGCCATGCTTAGCTCCTGTACCAATAGATTCATCCCCTCAATTTTAAGTACAAATGGGACAATAAAGAGCCTTGATAATTGGAGATCAGATGTTGATCTTCTACTGCCTAGGAAAGAGGCATTTTTAGGTTTGAATAATAGTGTTGATTTAGAGAGCTTCAATAAGGCCTTAGATGAAGCCATCAAAGTAGAGGTTGACCTCACCAAGTTTGTGTCAGATGTTAAGGCAATTAGGGATACCAGATGGGAGAGACAAAAGCCCAACTACAACTTGTCCAAGGTTTTAATTGGCTAACAGAGGAATAGGTAATTGCATGGGATGAAAAGACAAAGCCCAAAAAGGCTAGATCTGCCATAGTTGATTTGGATATTTTGGATGAAGATTGAAAAGGACATCTGACACACCTGACACTTGATCCAAGGAATATAATTTTGATAAGCTATCATTCAAGAATGGTGTAGGTTAGCCTAAAATGGTGGTCACCATGTCTCACTGAAATCAAGGAGCAATCATAAATATTTGTAGTTGAGGGTGTCAGTTTTTGAGCAGCCAAAGATGTACCATGATCAGAAAAAGTCTTGTCCTTTCACCACCTGTGGGTTGGTTGTATATTTTGTTGTATTTTTATGTTTTAATAGGAGTTAGGTTTTCCAACCACCTGAAGCTTGTTGAATTCCCATTAATGAGGGAATTCCAAGGTGGTTGTGAGAAGGCTATAAAGAGTCAAAAGCTCATTTTGTAAAGAGTTAGTAAGAAAAAAATGGACTAGAGATTGAAGAGATATAGAAAATAGAACTAGATTACTTAGGGGCAGATCACCAAGCTTTGTGTCTGGTCTTCTGAGTAATGGAATTGTGAATGTAAGTGGCAAGTTGATTTTAATACAAATACACTACAACTTCTACCATATATTGTTGTTGTCTCTTTGCTTATGTATTTTACTCTTGTATGTTTTTCATGTTAGGCATTTGAAATATACCAGTTGTAAAGCAACCTGCTTGACTATTTTATGAGCTTCTTTCAAGGAAAGAATTAAATGTGTTTATATTTCATCTTGAAGAGTAAATATATTTGTATGGATCTTTGATGATAACAATATTTGGTTAATAGAATGGGTAAGGCAACCTATTTGGAGTTGTAGTAGTGTGTAAGGCATACTGTTGTGTTTCTGTTAGGGTTTACTTGTTGATTTGCATTGTGACTGCATTGCTCTTGGGATTAGGCATTGGTTTGGTATTTGTTCCTCCCAGGTTGTATCTTTCATCAATCTTAGGGAAGAAGTTGAAACATTCAAATTATTTATCAATACCTTTTATTTTCATGTTTATTGCACTTGATAGATTGGACTATGCCCAGGGCATTTAGTTCATATTTCCTGATTCTGTAAAGAGAGAATCATATTAGGTTGTCCCTCCTTAAAAGGAAGAAGGATGAGAATCCTTAAAGAATTGATTATTACTTCATTCATAGTCACACTTTGTCTGGTTAAAGTTTGCATTAAAGTGATTACAGTCATATGCAAAGTGTTTTATAGATTTATGCATTAAGAAGACTAGAAGCTGGTCAGTGTCCACTCATAAGAATACTGCAAAGACAGTCATCATTAAAATGTAATACTTGCCTAAGTCTATGGAGCTCAAAAAAGGAGGATCTTATCCAATCCTTAGCAATTAGGTCTTTCTCTTGTGGGAATCAGTCTCAAGGAAAACAAGTTCAAACATCATTTTATGTCCTACAAGAGAAATCCCTAACAAATTAGTGACTCTGCTGGGGAGTCGGTAAATTATTGAATAGTTGAGATCTCTGGTCATACTACACAAAGCATTTATTTGATTTTGTTTCTCCAAACCCCAAAAGGATTTTTGGGTGGTGACTCTAATCAAATCTCTGAACCAGTGTTTTGAAATTTAGATCACTATTTTACAATGACTGACAGAAATACTAGATCTTGGAGAAAGGAACATCTAGAAGATAACCTAGAGGGAGAGCTCCTGTCCCCATCAAGACAAGGTCATATGAGAAAAGATAGAAATACAAATGACATGTCTTTTACATGGAAGTAGAAAGGAAATGCAAGAAGAGAAGAGCTTGTCCAAGTAGATCAAGAGGAAAATGCTTTTGAATATGAGGAAGTAATTGATTTGGGCTTAAACCAATATGAAGATTACTACTCACCCTCTAAAAAGGATGGAAGAAGAGCACATCCCCATAGGAGAGGAATCCCTAGAAACAACAAGAGATCTAGGGGCCAAACTAGGAGCAAACCAGATTTTGTTCCCTCTTCTTCTCATGTTTCTCCTTTACAAGACCATCAAATATCAGGTGACCACTAAGAAGAAATCCCTACCCAAGAATCCTCATCAGAAATAGCCCTTCCTGATTCTGAGGAAATTTTTGAAGAAGTGTTTGAATTGGAAAGAAGGATCTAGGAGAAAATTCAAATAAGACAAAAGAGACAAGAGGAAAAAGAGGAAAAGATTAGACATGCTATGATCAGGGCAGAGCAATTGAAGAAGCAGTTACTAGATTTTGAAGCCATAAATCATATTCCAATAACTGAACAAATAGAGGACTGGCCTGTTGTCTATAAGATCCATGAGACAAGAAATCCTAAGGACAAAGGTAAGAAAAAGGCTATAGGGATCTCAATAAATGAAACAAATACCGCCAAGAAACCCCTAGATCAAGCAGCAAGATTAGATGCTAACTTGGAAAAGGCCAAAAGGGAACAAGAAATATTGGCCAAAGAATTAGAAAAGGCAGAATTGGAAGCCACTATAGCTGAAATAAAAAGAAAGATTGATTTCATTAAGTAGTCTTTTGGACCCACCAATACCCTTTCCACTTCTCAAGCACAAGGTGTAAATGTGTTGAACACTGCCAAAACTTTAGGTATGCCCAAAACTTCTAATATCTCAAATGTTCAAGCATCCACATCTTTGGGTGTAGGCCCATCTCAAACATGATCCATACATGAGAGACACAAGCAATTGGTTTTTAATGGGATCCCTAGTTACCCAAATCCTATCCCTGATGAAATTAGAAAAAATCTTCCTAAATTCACTGGAAGCAATGCAATTACTTGTGAAGAACATTTGAAAAGTTTCATTGATGTGATAGATGATTAAAACATTGAGCCTGATGATGTGATCATGAAGCTTTTTGTTCAATCTTTGACTGAGGATGCTAGAGATTGGTTTAGAAATTTGCCTCATGCTAGCATATGCTCTTGGGAACAGTTCAAACATTTTTTCAAAAAAAAATATGGTGATAAAACCAATGAAGGTTTCATGCTTAATGAGCTCAACAATATCAAGAAAAATCCAAATGAGGGAGTTGTTGAGTTCAATGTTAGATTTCAAAAGGTAATGGATAAATTGTTACAAGTAATCAGACTAGATGATAAGATTTGTTTGGTTACTTATTTGAATGCTTTTGATTCCAAAATGGGATATCTCTTAAGAGATAAGAACCCTAGAAATCTTGCAGAAGCTTACAAACTGGCCATTAATATAAAGAGAAATAGAAGAATATCAGGGAAGTTGGGAAGAAGAGAGGATTATAGGCCTTCAGTCTCAAATAGAAAAGAGCTTAGGAAACCTGATACAAAACCAAAAGATGATAGTTTGAAGAAAATCTTGAAAGCAATAAAATATTTGAAGCCTAATGAGGCAAGAAATAATAGAATACAAGGAAATGATAGGCCATCCTTTAACAACTTCAACAATAAATTACCAAGAATGCAGAACTATTCCTATAACACCCAATGGAAATATGGGAAGCCAGTGCCTCCTGAAAGAAAAGATAGGCCAACCGATAAGACTCCAGATCCCCTGCATAGGAATACAGTAAATATGAATGATGATGTTCCATGGTGTATTGTTTTTCAGTTGCCTCATGATCCTTACTACTGTGTAATAGCTCAAAGTGTTTATGCAGATGATGAGCAGGACAATAACCATGAGGAATCCTATGATGATCAAGGTTGTGGTATGACTTCATCATACATATGTGATGAAATAGATTCTAGTGAAGAAGATGAAAATCAAGATGCTAGCAATGCCCAAGTTAAAATTGGGACTTATCATCAGCAGGTACTGTCTGATGAAGAGGACAATCACTTGGATGGAGTCCAGTGCAACACCTTAAAAGATGATGAAACAGTAGTGTTGCGAAGGCCTTCTGATGAAGAGATTGCACAAATCACCACAAATATGGTTACCCAAGCTAGAATTAACTACAATTTGAGAAATAGGGTAGTAGGTGATTCAATTCAAAAATCACCTGGCATATTTATCAAAAGAACAGGTCAAGATGTAAAACAAACTCAAGACAAAAGTAAGGTTTTTGATGTTGTTGGCAAGAATAGGATCAAGAAGATTGTAACATTTGTTCCCCCTAATGTAACTTATAAGGTAAAGCAAAAACCTCTTCAGGAGACTATTGTCTCTGCCCAAAAGGAGGTTAAAATCATGAACAAGGATCAGCAAGGCCTTATGGAGCATGAAAACAATAAGGAAGCAACTGCCATTAAGCAGGATGTAGTTGATCCCAAGTGAAAGCCCTTATAGTACCAATAATAGGGACCTCAAGAGAGGTCCCTATTATTGGTACTATAAGGGCTTTCCCTTATAGGTTAGCAGCTTTTCCTGATAAGTTGTTGACAATGAGTGTCCTAGTGGTTGATATCCCACCTCACTATGGGATGTTACTGTCTAGAAAGTGGAGTGCTTCAATGGGAGGTAGTATCAAGTGTGATTTGTCCTTTGCAACTTTTAGTATTGATGGTGAGAATGTGAAAGTATCCAGAGAAAGATGAACCCCACACATGATAGAGTTGAATAATATGGATGAGTTGAATTGTTATGTGGATGTTGACATGGAAAACTTTAGAGTGGAAAAAGCCATTTCACAAAGGGAGGATTCAGATCTATTGACCCAAGAACTGAGGGAGCAACAAGATGGATTGTGGCAAATGTATTTTGATGGAGCATGCTCAAAGTAAGGCTTAGGAGCTGGAGTTCTATTCATATCTCAATCAAGTACCACCTTTAAGTATTCATTTTCATTGACTTTCCAATGCACAAATAATATTGTTGAATATGAAGTACTATCATTGGGATTGAATATTGCCATCAAACATGGGATTAAATGTTTAAAGGTTTTTGGTGATTCTAAGCTTGTGGTGGCACAAGTTCGATCTAAATATGCTATTAAAAATGATAGATTGAAATTGTATAAGCATGTAGTCTGGGACCAGATTGAAATGTTTGATGCTTTTAATATATGTTGGGTAGAAAGATCCAAGAACATAATGGCTGATTTTTTGGCAAATGTTTCTTTGAAAAGAGATGATTCAACTTTGAATGGAGTTTCAATAGTTGAAATAAAAAGTAGGCCAGTTGTGTTAGACAACATTTACAATTGGAAAGTTTTTGAGGATGATCATGACATTTTGAAATTTATTCAATGCCTTGACATATATGAAGATCAACTTATAGACTACAATACATTGGCTGAGGAAGTTGATGGTAAGGACATGGTTATGGGAAATGAGGTAATCCAATTGAATTCAAATAGTATCCCTAAGGGCCTAACCGAGTTAAAAGCAATATATAATAGACAAAATGATCATATGTCAAAAAATAAGTAATGCCAAGATAGAAGATTTGGAAGAAATAAATTTGGGATCACATAATGCACCTCAAATGGTTTATATCGGAAAGGGATTGGATCCTCAACTGAGATATAGTTTGATAAAATTGTTAAGAAGGTATAAGCATGTTTTTGCATGGTCATATGATGACCTAAAATCTTATAGAGAGGATTTGTTCCAACATGAAATCCCATTGAAGGATGAGGTCAAACCTTTTAGGCAAAAATAGAGGCCCATCAACCCATTGTTAGCTCCTAAAATGCAGCAAGAACTAGTCAAGTTGAGTGATGCGGGAATAATCCAACCTATATGGCATTCAACTTGGGTGTCTAACGTAGTCACAATTAGAAAGAAGAATGGGGATATTAGGTTGTGTGTAGATTTTAGAAATTTGAATGTTGCATCATTGAAAGACAACTATCCATTACCCAACATGGAGGCAATGTTGCATAAAGTCACTGGATGTGGATTATTGTCTATGATGGATGGTTTTTCTAGATATAACCAAGTGCTAGTAAAAGAATTAGAGCAGTTCAAAATGACATTCACTACACCTTGGGAAACTTATGTTTATGTCAGAATGCCATTTGGTCTCAGAAATGCTGGAGCAACTTTTCAAAGAGCCATGGATGTTGCTTTTAAGGAGTATATTGACTTATTCATGGTTGTCTACTAGGATGACCTAACTACCTACTCAAAATTGGTTGTTGACCATTTCTCACAACTAGAAAAGATTTTTGTTAAAGCTTTGGAGTATGGTGTGTCTCTAAATCCAAAGAAGTGCAATTTTGCAATCAAGGAAGGAAAGTTGCTGGGACACATTATGTCAAAGGAAGGAATAAGAATTGACCCAGAGAGAGTTGAGGCTATTAAGAGAGTTATAGCACCAAAAAATATCAAGGGAGTGCAATCCTTTTTAGGAAAGATCAACTTTGGTAGAAGATTCATTGCCAATTTTGCTGAAATTATTAAGCCCGTAGTGAAATTGCTCAAGAAAGATGTGAAGTTTCAATGGACTGCTGAAGCTCAAGGTGCATTTGATAAAATTAAAGAAGTAGCTCAACAGGCACCTATGCTTAGATCCCTTGATTATACTAAGCCATTTTCACTCTTTTCCTTTGCATCATTTCACACAATTGCTGTTGTACTACTACAGAAGGATAATGAGGGTTTTGACCATCCAATTGCATTCTTTAGCAAGTCTTTGCAAGTTGTAGAGTTGAATTATGAGATAATGGAAAAGTAGGCATATGCCCTAGTAAAAGTAGTGAAATCTTTCAGACCTTATCTAGTCTGTGCTAAGGTCATGGCATATGTCCCTCATGCTACAGTCAAGGATGTCCTCACTCAGTCTGAAGTTACAGGTAAGAGATGTAAATGGATTTCTAGGATCCAAGAGTTCAATTTAGAAATATATATTACCAAGCTTGTGAGAGGACAAGGCCTAACAAAATTGATGACTGAAGAAAATATGGATTTAGTTTAGGTTAACAATGAGGGAATCCCTAATAAGACAATAACAAGTATTGAGTTGCAACCAAAATATGCTGATATTGTGTACTTCCTCAAAAATGCCAAATGTCAAGGACATATGACAGACAACCAGAAGAGGTCCCTAAAATTGCAAGCTTAGAAATATGCATTAATACAAGGAGACTTGTATTAGAAGAATAGAGATGGAATTTTTCTCTTTTGCCTTGATAGATATCAAGCAGAGAAAGTTTTGAGTGAAATGCACACTGGTGTTTGTGGAGGCCATTATTTAGCAAAGACTACCACCCATAAGATCTTGAGGGCTAGTTATTTTTGGCCTACACTATTTAAAGACTCATTTCAATTTGTGAAGAAGTGTGAAGCCTGTCAGAAATTTGCTTCCAAATTAAAATATTCAGGAACACTGTTGTTGAACCTAATAATTGCTGAAGCACCATTTGCTATGTGGGGATTGGATTTCATAGGGGAATTTTTTGAGAAATCTAGCGGAGGAAAGAGTTGGCTACTTGTTGCAACTAATTATTTCACAAAATGGATAGAGGCCATTCCCACAAAGAATGCAACTAGTAAAGTGGTGATTGATTTTTTGCTTGACAATATTTTGACTAGATTTGGTGTTCCCATAACACTAATCACAGATAATGCAATGTGTTTTAGATCAGATGAATTCAAGGAATTTTGTAAGGACAATGGAATCATGACATCTTATTCATCTCCTTATCATCCTCAAGTGAATGGACAAGCTGAGTCTAGCAACAAAAGTATCTTGACAATCTTGAAGAAAGCACTTGAGAAAAATAAAAGAGCCTGGCATTCAAAGTTGAAATTGGCCTTATGGGAAGATAGGATCACAATAAAGAGAGCCACTAGGAAGTCCCCTTTTGAGCTTGTATATGGATTACAATCAAGATTTCCTATAAATAATTTTCTTCCTATTTATAAGTTTATTTAGGATGAAGAATTGGATGAGTTAGAACCAATGCAGGACAAGATCATGCAATTGACTGAGCTAGATGAAGTGAGAAGAGAAAGTCAAAAGACTAACATCAGATTGCAATAGAAAGTGAAGTACCTATTTGACAAGAGGGCTACTACCAGAAAGTTCAAAGCAAATGACCTAGTACTTCAATGGAATGTAAGAGCAGAAGACAAAGGGAAGCATAAAAAGTTTGAATCCTTATGGCTTGGTCCCTTCATGATTCATGAAAGTTTTGGAAAAGACTCTTACTTGTTGAAAAGTATAGATGATGAAGTTTTTGATTTGCCAATCCATGGGCAATTCTTAAAGCCTTTCTTTAGCTGATTCTTTCTGCGTGCATATGTAAATATCTTGTAAATATTATACAAGTGTGTTTCTTTTAGTCTGTGTGCTTCCTTTTCAGTTTTAGGTCAGTGCATTTTTTGGTCTGCATCCCAGAGATCCATGGTTCTTGTTCAAACTCATGTTTTAACATCCTCAGATAGAGCCACTATTGGTTAGAAATCTCAATTTTTGTTTTTTTTCCCTAAATTTATGGATGATCTTGAAAAAATTGTAGTCTTTAGGGTTTCCTAGGTCTAATTGCCTTTGAAAAGTCATAAAAACCCTAGTTTAGGTCGTCAGCATTCTAATTCTCTGTTAATTTATCAGATGACTTAAGTCTCAAATTTGCATGTGTGATTCTATTTTCCTCTTAGTTGTTGAGTCTCCTTAAGGTTTAGGAATATTCCCATTTGTCTAGTGAATGCCCAAAAGCCTTTGTCACCAGATCTCATGAGCTTTTCAGAATATTCCTTATTATCTAACGACTTAGCATTTCACCTTTAGTATTCAGATCTTGCAATGATAGTCTTGAGATCTAGTGACTATTATATTTGATTTGTCACTAAGAGACTATAGTCACATAATCTCTGAATTGATTTTTCCTATGGTCGGAAGAACTCTTAATGATTTATTTAAGTGGCCTTTTACCCAGCGATCATGAGTTTTCCCTTTGGTCGCTGAATCTTGAGATGGAACAGTGGTCTTCCTTGGTGGTTGTCTCTAGATCTGATAATAATATGATGGTTTATCTTTCCATTTAGCGATTGAGATTTTTGTTGGTTGTGTGATCTCCTGATGTTGATGGCTATCTCTCTGGTGGTTAGTTATTCTATGACACAGTTGTCACTGGATCTCTGAATGTGGCAGTTAGATGACAAAGGATTGTTAGATTTAATGAGAATCATTGATGATTTTTGATCATGTGGATGGTGCTTGATCTCTAGTCTTAACCTAGAGTGAAGAGATGTTCTCATGAATTGGAGAATGCCTCAGTCATGTGTTCTTAGGATTAAACCCTAGTTAAGTGAAAGATTGTGAGATTTAGCGAGAGGTCTTTGATGCCAAGTCTCCAAATTTTCCTGAGGTCAAGTGAGGGATAATGAAGTGTTTTGGCCCTATGGTTATGATTGTATTCAGCAATGTAGCGACTGTGTGGTCATGTGATCTCAAGTTCCTAACAGTTAAGTGGTAAGCTTTCAGTGATTCAGCGACATGGTTTTCTCAGGGTTGTGGGATTCAGTGGTTAGTTATGAAATCTTCTCATGACTTAATTTGGACCGCTAGATGAATTAAAGGATGAGATCAATGGTGGTTGCGTGATCTCAAGAAAGAATTCAAATAATTAAAGTTTTATGAGATTATGAGACTTCAAGTTTGTCGCCAGATCTCCAAGTCGGGTGATCACTGAAAGTTTTCAAAGACAAATATATTGCTAAGACTATAGTTTTTGACTATGGTCACCAATTCTTAGAACATAATAAATTAATGTATCACTTTCTTCTATCACTAGATCTCTAAATGGTTAGGTCGCCCAATCTTAGAATGAAGTTTGAAAAGTCAAAAGTATTCCATGACTATGAGATTTCCTCTTAGTTGCCATATCTCGGAATACCTTTCTAAAGCACCAAATTTGTAAAATGACTATGTGCCTTTTTCTTCAGTCGCCAGATCACAAAATGTTCAAATTTAAAATTTCTTAGCTATGGCCAGTAAATTGAAACCCTATGCATGCCAAAGTAATGGTGGATGTGACCTTTTGTTGGCTGGAGATGTTAGACATGGTGGTGCATTCAATGCTGTAGGTTAAAACAACTAGAGGTGGCTCATTTGAGAGTTACGAAGCTTATTGGAGAAGTACAGAGTGCTAGGTTTTCTAAGCTTTCCAGATTAGTAGTGTGATCAGTGAATTTGCAGAAGGATTTCTAGAGTTATAGTCAGGATGAGTCAGACGACAGTAAGTGGAGCTTCTACCAGCCGGGGGTTGAAGGAGAAAGTAAAGGAAATTTTTTTAGATGAATTTCTCACTCTCTTGCCTGGTTCTTCTCAAAACAAGAAGGTTAGTGATGATATTTTTGTCAATGACCTAGCTTACTGTAGGGATGCTAAAACTCCAAAGATCATAGGCATGTGCCTGTTTACATATTTCTACAAGAACTGTGATAGTGTCATACTGGTTTCACACCCTTGGACTTTAGGGTTGGCCAAGTTGATTGTCCTAGAGGTTTTTCTAGATGTGGACTTGCTCCTCATGCTATCACAGAGATATGATCCTCTCTCAAGGACCATTAGAAAAGAGGATGGTTCACCCTTGATAATCTTAGATGGAAATTCTTTTATGAATGCTTTCGGGATTCAGTTTCCAATGGCCACAGAAATCAACTTACAAGCTTTAGCAAATAGATATGTTAGAGAGGCTGCTCTGGTCTCCAGGGAGATTAAGAATCACATGCCAAAGGAGAATAAAAACTATATTGCACCTATGGCCGGATTGATTCTGTATGCCTACAAACACCTGAAGTTTTACATGAAATACATTGCATATGGGATATGCCAGGTTTTGAGAATTAATGTGGGTCCTGAGAGGATTACATGTGATATTTTGATGCTGGTGATGGATTCATAGAGCCATATGGTGAGAAAAGGGTATGACTTTATTGGTTATATCATAAATAAGAGGCATGAGGGTTTGCTGTCCTTGAAGAATTTCACCTCTGGTTCTAAACCAAGGTTCATGAATTACTCCCTGCTGATGCATCTAATTGTGTATCACAATTATGGCTTAATAAATTTGAGTGATCTCAAACAACAAATGATTTGGAATGGACAACCTAACCTAGTTTAGTTCTGGTTAGCAGTCTGGAGCCCTTCGTGCCCTAGGTGAGATTTTAGTGCTTTTGAGAACTGGATTGTGTTCCCCATTCTCCAGAGTTTGGGTGTGAATTGCTCAAGATTACCCACCAAGGTCCTGTAGTTGGTGAGACCCCAACAATTTATTCATAATTGGACCAAGGGTCACAATTTGGGAGATATTTTCTATGAGACAAGCTATACAATGATTAGGGTTTATGGATGCCCTTAGCCTCCTCATCTACTCCCATTCTATGTACCACCAACAGTTGCATTTCTAGAGTTTGTCTGGAAACTCATGTTGATAGAAAGAGAACACTTGGCTTCCCATAGAAAGGGGACTCTCACTCCTTGTCACTTCAAGGTTCATTATATTACAATTGGAAAGGGATCATTCAGTAAAGTAAATGATTGGTTAGAAAACTACAGGATGTTTGCAGCACCAAATAGGTATGTGGATACAGAAGGTTTCATGGTTGCTACAAGGAAATACTACATGTCCACCATTCCTTTCAATAAGCTACATGATGAGTATCCTGAAGAAGATGTGATTAGAAACATCACTGAGGATGATGAGGTGGAGAAAATATTTAGGCAATTGGATCAGTTACACAGAATTGAGGAGTTTAAAGGAAAATGATTGGTATTTGGAGGTTTCTTTCCCACTTTTCCTTACTTCCAAAGAATTGAGTAGATGATGGCTCAATTTGACACACTTGTTGAATCCATGAGGGATCAAATTGATGATGCTAATCAGGGCAAAAAGGCCCATTCAGAATCAGAATGTGATGAGGATAGTGATGGTGGCTACCCCATATATAGTCCACCCACTATGGAACAACCAATGGCCAAAGGGCTTGGGGAGGAGAAAGAAAATGTAGATCTTGCTGAATTGCCCAGTTCTAAGGATACTGTTGAGCCTCAAAAGAAAAAGAAAAAGTTGTTAACTGGTGAGCCTTCATAGAGGAGGAGGAAAGATAGAGTGAGTGCCCTCTACACAGGGACTAGCTTTCATCACCATGAAATTAGGAAAGTAGTCAGAGGGGCTAAAAGGAAACAGAAGTATGAAACAGAAGATGTAGAGTTGCCTCTAGCTTTAGGCCAGGATGAAAGATTAATTGAGCAAGATGCTTTCATGAAGGATGATAGTTTTGTGAATTCTAAAGTTTCTTTTTATGGCATAAGAAGCAATATGTGGCTTCAAGTGTACAAATATCTAAGGAGGGTCAAGTGCCAGATGAGGCATTACAATAATTGAAAGAATGTGACCTTGAGGAGGAAAATCTTACTCCAGATGAGGCTAGGGAATTAGTGAGAAAAAGTAATATGTTGCTTGTGCCAGGGTGGAGTTTGTATACTGACTTCATAATAGATCAAATAAAGAGACAAGAAGATGTTATTCTATCTTCTGAGACCCAAGTAGGGGATATAATAAGAGGATTTGGGTATAGCCTAAAAAGTCAAGCCTTGGCCATGTGGAGTCTGTATCCAAAAGATAGTAAACCACAAATTTTGAATGTAAAAGAACAAATGGAGGGAGATCAAATAGTGTGGTCAATCCATAATATAGGGGACCTAGAAATTTCTCAGGTTTTGACCCAATTTGCAAGATTAAATGAGGATAACACTAAACATTTGTTAGATAGATATGGCAACCTCTTGGAAGATTACAGTGCCCTAGTGAAGGATAGGGACTTGTAGATAATAAAATTCATAGCATTAGAGAAGTAGATAGAGGAACTGCAATTGCAAATTATAAATACCCCTGTAGTAGCCCCTGCACCTTTTGAAAAGCCAGTGGCAATAGAGGCACAAAGAATGACAGATGAGGGGGTGGTAGCTGAATTGAAAAAGATCAACGATGAAAAGAATGAGGTAGTATTACAAGCCCTATTGAGTTTTTTGTAGTACAGGTTGAACACAATCAAGGATAAATTTGACCTAGTTTATAATGCTTATGGAAAATTGCCAGAATTGCAAAAGGAGGTCAACAGTTATGTGCAGATTTTGAGTAATTTTCATATAGTGTGGTCTGTTAGGGAACCACTTTTTGAGAGATTGATTTTTTCTCAATCTATGGGGAGTGACATACTAGAGACAGTTGTAGGAGTTGGTGAGGAGATTGACAGAATTAAAGCCATTTTACCACTTTTCAAGGGTAAGGAAAATTTTATTGAGGCTAAGATAGCCATGCTCAGCTCCTATACCAATAGATTCATCCCCTCAATTTTAAGTACAGATGGGACAATAAAGAGCCTTGATAATGGGAGATCGGATGCTGATCTTCTACTGCCTAGGAAAGAGGCATTTTTAGGTTTGAATAATAGTGTTGATTTAGAGAGATTCAATAAGGCCTTAGATGAAGCCATCAAAGCAAAGGTTGAACTCACCAAGTTTGTGTCAAATGTTAAGGCAATTATGGATGCCAGATGGGAGAGACAAAAAGCCCAACTACAACTTGTCCAAGGTTTTAATTGGCTGACAAAGGAGTAGGTAACTGCATGGGATGAAAAGACAAAGCCCAAAAAGGCTAGATCTACTGCAATTGATTTGGATATTTTGGATGAAGATTGAAAAGGACATCTGACACACCTGACACTTGATCCAAGGAATACAAGTTTGATAAGCTATCATTCAAGAATGGTGTAGGTTAGCCTAAAATGGTAGTCACCATGTCTCATTGAAATGAAGGAGCTATCATAAATATTTGTAGTTGAGGGTGTCAGTTTTTGAGTAGCCAAAGATGTACCATGATGTGAAAAAGTCTTGTCCTTTCAACACTTGCGGGTTGGTTGTATATTTTGTTGTATTTTTATGTTTTAATAGGAGTTAGGTTTTCCAACCACCCAAAGCTTGTTGCATTCCCATTAATGAGGGAATTCCAAGGTGGTTGTGAGAAGGCTATAAGGAGTCAAAAGCTCATTTTGTAAAGAGTTAGTAAGAAAAAAATGGTGTAGAGATTGAAAAGATATAGAAAATAGAGCCAGATTGCTTAGGGGCAAATCACCAATCTTTGTGTCTGGTCTTCTGAGTAATGGAATTGTGAATGTAAGTGGCAAGTTGATTTTAATACAAATACACTACAACTTCTGCCATATATTGTTGTTGTCTCTTTGCTTATGTATTTTACTCTTGTATGTTTTTCATGTTAGGCATTTGAAATATACCAGTTGTAAAGCAACCTGCTTGACTATTTTATGAGCTTCTTTCAAGGAACAATTAAATGTGCTTATATTTCATCTTGGAGAGTAAATATATTGTATGGATCTTTGATGATAACAATATTTGGTTAACAGAATGGTTTTTAAGGCAACCTATTTGGAGTTGTAGTAGTGTGTAATTCATACTGTTGTGTTTCTATTAGGGTTTACTTTTTGATTTTCATTGTGACTCGGTTGCCCTTAGGATTAGGCACTGGTTTGGTATTTGTTCCTCACAAGTTGTATCTTTTATTGATCTTAGGGAAGAAGATGAAACATTCACATTATTTATCAATACCTTTTATTTTCATGTTTATTGCACTTGATAGATTGGACTATGTCCAAGGCATTTAGTTCATATTTCCTAATTCTGTAAAGAGAGAATCATATTAGGTTGTCCCTCCCTAAAAGGAAGAAGGATGAGAATCCTTAAAGCACTGATTATTGCTTCATTCATAGTCACACTTTGTCTGGTTAAAGTTTGCATTAAAGTGATTACAGTCATATGCAAAGTGTTTTATAGGTTTATGCATTAAGAAGACTAGAAGTTGGTCAGTGTCCACTCATAAGAATACTGCAAAGATAGTCATCATTAAAAGGTAATACCTGCCCAAGTCTGTGGAGCTCAAAAATGAAGGAGGATCTTATCCAATCCTCAGCAATTAGGTCTTTCTCTTATGGGAATCGGTTTGAAGGAAAACAAGTTCAAACATCATTTTATGTCCTACAAGAAAAATCCCTAACAAACAGGATGATGGAACAAGCCCTTGTAGTGATTGCACTAGATTTATCTCTTGATGAGATTAAAGAGCTTATGGATACTTATTTATAGAGATTCAAAGTCAAGCACCGAGCTATGCAAATAATAGATGAGAATCTGGCAGATCTTGATGAGTCTAGTCAACTTATTTGGAGTTCACTTTTAGCTGTCAGAGAGCATAATGAGAAAGTTGCATTTGAAAATCTGTCTAAAAAGAGATAGAGTTCAAAAGGTAAACGAGTATTCATTGAGGATAATGTAGCAAATAAGAATAAAGAGTCAAAGGTATCACTTACCAAGGTAATTGATACAACAATTGGTCAAGAAATTAAGAATAGTTCATAGGATGCACCGAATCCAGAAGTGATTTAGATTGAGGATACAAATGATAAGGATATACTCATTGAGGACATCACAAATGGTGATCTTGATGATAGGGATGATGATGATGATGATGTAAATAATGCACAAGACAACACACATGATGATGCTTAAGTTACTAAGTGTGCATTTTCATCACTACCAGGTGAACTTCCTGTACTTGTTGAAGCCATAGAGATTCTATCTTAGGAACAACCCGATGGCTCAGACCCCGAGCAACCTAAAGATACAATAGGGGAACAATGCATCGAGATACCTACAGAGACAAATGAGCCTAAAGGAAAGGAGGCTAATGGAATAGAAATAAAGGCATAAGAAGAGCCTAAGACAACTAAGGACACCCCACCTGACACCATATTTGAGGCTCCACCTCATTCAACAGACACTTTGGATACCAAGGAGTAGAAGAAGGAAGATAGTGTGTCTACTAGTAAGAACACTCTAAGGGCAGAAGACAAAGCTATTGTCACCATTGTCAAGAATTCACCACTTGCACTAGAGAAGAAGAAGAAGAAGAAGAAAGGAAAAGGGATGGTCATTCTAGATGAAGTCATTTTGATACCTGACTATGACCCAAGGACCCATAGCCCTGAGGAATTGAGAAAATATGGGGAATTATGTACAAGAAAAGAAGTGCAAGAGAAATTGAGACAAGAGAGTAAGAGAAAGGAGATATTGGAAAATGTAAGAGACATCTTACAAAAGGTCATCCTTGAGATACATGTAGATGAGGACACACCGATTATGGACCCACTTGCTACTCTTGCTGAAGGAATCAACACCCTAGATGTCGATGCTGACAAAAGAATTGAAGAGCATGCAGAATCAAAGATACAAGATAAATTAGCTGAAAGAATAAGCCAAGAAGTGGCAATCAACAAGGTTAATCTTTCAAAGGCAATAACTGAAATTTAGTCTATTACAACATTAATCTCTCAAATCTTGTATAAGCTATGCACTGTCACAACCTTCACTACAGATATCAGTGAAAAGATTAAACAATTTGAGAATGAAATCTCAATTAGTGCAAATGCAGCTACAATTGAGCCACAAGATTTTTCAAAGCATATACTCAGAGTTCAAGAACTCAGGTGGTTGATAGCAGATCCCAAGAAGCAAGAAAAACACATAACTGATCAGGTTACTGAGTTGTAGATAGAACTCCTTCCATACCTAAATTTTTTTGAGAAACATATTGTCAAGGCACAATTGCTTGTTGCAACACCAGAGATTTCTATGTTGGAAAACATCTTTGATATGCATGCACAAGTTGGTCTCGAGCACATTTCTCTCACCAACTTGAAAGAGGAATGGGAAAACCTCTTGGAGTCATTGAAGAAAACCCATCAACACATTTTTGACAAGCTATAAGTATACACTTTTTCTATTTTTCATTAATATCAAAAAGGGGGAAAACATGTATATAGAAGATAAAGTTAAAGGAGGATAATATGTTTATGCCAAATATGTAACTTTTTGCTAAGTATATTACACATTACCAGAGCATGCACTGAGGGGGAGTATTTAGAAATTTTTGATATGTATATGTATATGGCACAGATATAAGTTTTGATACATAAGGTCTATATACATTCAAGTTTTGATACTAATGCCAAAGGGGGAGATTGTTATCTCTATTGAGCATTAATGATTGTCATTAGTATCAAAGGTTATCAAAGACATCAGTTGGTTACATATATGAACCCAGTTGATAACAATAAGCAAAACAAGCTAGTCGGTTAAGTATATACACCGAGCATCAGACAGTTTACCGAGCATCAACAGACACCGATACCGAGAGACAGTAAACACCGAGCATCAGAATAAACACTAAGTAGTTTATACAGTGTTTACCAAGGATCACAGGAAACAACATAGTAATCAAGAATGGCACATCCTTCTATGAAAATGGTTACAATAGATCAGAAAACATTTTACCAAGATCGAGAACAATTTATTGTTGAGATACGATGAAGATCTTATGTAATAGTTTGATCTAGGTTATTTTTGTACATCGTAGATCTTAGGGTTTTGTCTAAGATTTGGAAACCTAATTTTGTATAAGTGGCATAAAGTTTTATGCTATATATTTTGTATGTTACATCATTTTTTATGTGAACTGATGTATGAGCGAAGAAGCACTTGAAGCACTAGCCAGCCTTCAAGATTATCACATTTTTATATAGTTAATTTTGTAATATTCATTGTGTGTACAGCTTTAGATAGAATTTGTAGCTAATTAGTGGGTTAGTACTTCATTTCTAGGATATGATACATAATATGCATAAATTTTAGGCACCCACTATGGGGCCCGCCCATGAATTTAATATTCAAAATTTGAGTTTTACCTGTGCAGGTACCTAAAAGTTATTTCTGTGCATTAATACCCTATTTTTGCACATCCATCTTCTATTCCTACTCATTCATCTCTGCCATCAAAGTCTTCATAATCTACCCACCATTTTGTGTCTAACATTCTTCTTTCTGCCCCAAAAAACTCTATTTTTGTGCTTTCATTACATTCCATTGCACTTTTTTTCTTTATGTGCATGTATCCATCATCATTGCACATACATTCTACATATCTATGCATTCATTGTTTGTTGTGATTTCATTAAATTGTTTTCTACATTTATTCAGATTTGTAGGTTAAAATAGTTTTAAATTACATTTTCATTTAGCTAACAACTTAACTATTTTTTATGTTTTATCTTCTAGTCATAGGTTATTTTTGCATGAATTTTTGTCCAAGACCACTCTTGATTACTCATAGTTTTTCTTATAGGCTCTTTTGAAGAAAAGGGGTTGTTTGTGAAAACCATAACCTTTTTTGGGCTTAAAATATGACATGCATTTCATTTTAGTGTTTCTTCTTTAGAGTAGATCAAGTGTTTGATGTGTTTTTCTTTTAGAACTTTGTAATCCTGAAATCTATAACAATGTATCCTCTCCCCTCGCCTTCGTAGATCTTGGGTGAAAGAGAAATTATTATATCTTTTAGAGGGTGGTCTTTTGTGGGAAAAGTGACACCCACCCCAAGAAATGATCCAACTAGTTATAGGCTAAAGATAATCCCTTCCAAACTGGTGTATAAGAAAAGTCATTATGATTGTTCTCATAGTGAATAGGTATGAATTCTTTATGGAAACTAAAATATCCTCTAGTACCCATGTGATGTGTTAAATTCCATTCAATGTTGAGGTGTACAAATATTTCTTTAGATATATTGGGAGAGTCCCCTCAATTGGGAATATGGATTGATCATAGCCACTTGAACAGTCTTCCATGCTACATACTTTTTTTATTAGCCAAAAAACTTCTATTTCCTAGCTCAAGAGGTCATCCAAGCCCATGAAGACACCTTACATTACTCATAGTTCATAGTAGAGATAACAGTTCCTTGGAAAGTAATGACCCATTGAATACATAACTTTGTGTACTAAAGAAGTCAGTGCACTAGAAGGAGGATCATGTGCCTCTAAGTTCCTAGGCTATCTACTTTGAATAAGTGTGGGTGGATTTTATATAGGTCCTTTACAAGCTAAGGATTGTAAGTGTGTTTATGCATTCATTTTAGTTAGAATTTAGGATTAATCATTTATATCTTATGTGTGTGTTTTCATTTTCTTTCTAAAAACCAGAAAAGATCACAAAAACATCAAAAAACCGCAAAAACTAAACTCCGTAATTCCAAAAATTTGCCATAAATCATAAAAATTGTAGAGTTGCACATTTATCACATACTATTATGCATTCATTCCACTATGATGCACATATATTACACCAAATCTATGCATTTAAAAATTCATGTTGCACATTTGTTATACTACATTGTGCATTTGTTACTACACGTACATAACAAGCCTATTTGCAGAAAGTTTGACCATGATAAAAAAATTGTTTTAGATATCTAGTTTACTCTTCTCTTTGATTTTGGAAACATTTGAAACCTTCATGACCTTATCATCTAGTTTGAACATCCTTTTCATAATTAAACCATCTTTTTCATCTACCCATATCTTTCAAAATCAATTTCTTATTGTTGACAATCATCAAACACATCATAATCTTTTGTGATTTCACCTGTCAGGATCTATCATCCTTATCTAGAGACTTACCTAGGTTTTTTATTTGATAATATTGGTCATATCATAGTGAGCTTCATAACTCCTATAGACCTATATTGTCATTATCAATCTCACTCAACAATTTAGAGATTCATCATATTTTCTTATCTATCACCAAAATTTCATCCAATCTAGTTCATTTTCATCTTTCTCCTTTTATGGTTTTACTAGATCACAAAAATTAAAGGAAAAAGAGAATCCAAAGTCCCAAGATAAAATGGTTGGACCTAGTCATGAGGAAAATCCATGGTAAAAATTTTCCACTAAAAAGACATTTTTTTTTCAAATGAAGAACCATCAAAATAGGATCTAAGAGAATCCCTACAAGTTCCTCAATTTCACAAACTCATACAAAGAATTTTAGACATGGATAAAGATAAATGCTTCCTCATGCTTTCCCATGAAGGAGTCAAATTACCAGTTTATTTTGATATCTCCCTACTAAAGGAACCACCTTAATAAAATGATCAAGACCAACCTAGTGGTTACCAAGACACACATACTCATGAACCCATGGGAGAAAAACTTGGTAGTTCTCATAACACACAAGGTGATGAACTACAACTGATTGAAAACCTGATTGATGAACTACAAGTGATTAGAGATCACCCAGTAATGAATTGATATGTAAGATAATTGAATCAGTCATTATGTTGTCATTGATGTCAACTAGTTTTGACAGTACTTACCATGATAGTTGCAAACATATACACATCTGTAAATAGGAGAGAAAGGTAAAGAAATGAGATATCTACATGGAGGAAGATGGATATGATAGATGAGGATAAGGAATACTTTGGGTAACTTATTGATGAGTCTATGACTTCATATTGTGGACTTGATTATGTTGCATTAATCTGCTACGAAGATGGAAGCATAACTTAATAAAGAAGTGTGCTTGGTAAATGAAGCACTTCAGTATACAATGAGCCAGTGTAGTGTATACCGAGTGACAATATTAATTGAGCTTGTGTTCACCAACACATTTCTTCATTAACCAAACATGGGTAAAATAACTAAAGGTTTAGTTTAGCTGATAGAAATTGATGAGCTATAAAGTGTATGATTTTGAGGTGGAAGATAACTTTTTTTATGAGACCAATGGCTAAAAAAATTCAAAGAAGATCTAAAGAATGGAAATAAAATGAGTCATTGACACATCTGCCAAGGAAGGTTTAAGCGGTAAAATCAATGAAGGAGATTAAGTGGCAAAATCTGATGGATGAAAAGAAAATGGTTTGCTTGTCTATATAAGAGACTAGGGTTTCATTGTTGAATGGATGTCAAAAGAAGGAGACTATAGAGATATCATGTGAATAGAGATTCATGCATGCCTAATCAGATTGGTTGAAGGAGAACTGAACTATAGAGTTAACTGAGCATCAAAGAGCTATTATTGAGTGACAGTAAGTTATTGAATATTGAAGAACTGAACTGACATATTGATCAGAGGATTTTATGGCCTTAGAATAGATTTGAACATCTACAAAATCAAGTTGTATTGTAATCAGATCACCTAATGTTTTAGTTTAACCATTGTAATAGAAAACTATCTTAACTGAGTGGACTTGAAAGTCTTGTGATGTTGATGTAAAGGCATAGACCAAAGGGGCCAAATAGTGGCACACCCTAATGATCTAGCCTGCTCAACAACACGTGAAAGAAACAACAACACAGTGAGAGAGAGAAAGAAGGATCATTCATATATTAACTCAAATTATTTCATACATGCTAGGCTATAAAGGCCTTCCTGGTTATGGCTAGATATTACAATGAGTTACAAAAGTCCTCCAACATGCAAGAATCTACTAACAATCTTGATTCTACTATCTTCTATCCAAAACTGACACCCTAAACTCTAACCAAACATCTATACTTATACAAGAGACTACCAAACTAAGTCAGCCTTTAGATCCATAATCAATAGGAGGAATGGTTAGATCTAGGACCACACGCTTCCCAATGATGGATGCCAACATTAAATCTGTGACCCATAATCAATGCACAAGTTGACCTCAATAGATACTCAAAATAAACTACTTGGTTAGAAAGGATGGCTAAGCAACAGACAAGCATCACCAAGTGCCATAGAAACAATTGATCCCCCAGGAGAGAATCAACCAAACTTGGTAACCAAAGGAAACCGACCAACTATTGAGCCAACTCGGTCAAAGAAGAAATCGAGCGACATAGATAAACTTCAAAATATTTTTGGTGACATAGGATTGCCAAGGACCTGAGATGCTCCTACATTAGACACCTAGGGTTATTTAGAAATGATTCTCTAAATCATACAATAGGTATGATTTGAGTTGCATCCAACTCAGACTGTGAAATCCATGAACTGTCTTCAATCAATCTATTCTTCCACTTTACTAGATATTCCATATATTGTTTACCTCTTATTCTTTTGCTAACTCTTTGCTCCAAAATTTGTTCAACTTCTTCATTCTTTTTCTTAGGATATTCCATCAATACTATCATGTCTTCATCATGTTCATAATACTCATACAAATTGGTAATATTAAAAATAGGTGATATGTCCATGTCATCAGGTAACTCATTCTCATATGCATTTCCACTATCAAATTTCTTCAAAATCTTGCAAGGTCCAAACTGCTTCATCTTCAGCTTCCCATATGTTCCAACAGGAAATTAACCTTTCTTCAAATGAACCATCACTTCATCACCAACATCAAAAGTCTTATGTCTCCTTGATATATAATCTCTGTCTTTGTATTCTTGATTACTCTCTTTCAACTTGATTTTCACATCTTCATGCAATGTCTTCATGTACTCAACAAACTTTACTCCTTCAACACTTCTCTTTCTTTCATTATCAATGTCTCTTAAATTAGATATACCTCTTGGTTGTATGCCATTCACAATCACAAATGGTATTTTTCCAGTACTCCTATTCATTGAATTATTGTATGCAAACTCTTCTTGAGCCAACACATAATCCCAATCACTAGGTGTGTCTCCAACTAAATATCTCAAAAGATTTCCCAAACTTTTGTTTACAACTTCTTTTTGTCCATCAGTTTGTGGGTGAAATGTAGAACTATATTTCAACTCAGTGCCAAACTTTCTCCAAAGAGTCTTCCAAAATTATCCAACAAATTTATTGTCTCGGTTAGAGATAATACTCCTTGGTAATCCATGCAATTTGATAATTTCCTTAAAGAAAATATCTGCTACATGTACTGCATCTGATGTCTTTCTACAAGGTATAAAATGTTCCATCTTTGAAAATCTATCCACAACAACAAATATAGAATCATTACCTCTTGCTGTCTTTGGTAAGTCAAGAACAAAATCCATACTCATTTCAGTCCAAGGTTTCTCAGGTACAACAATCGGTGTATAAACTCTAGTATTCTGAGTTACTCCTTTTGCAACTTGACAAATTCCACAACTTTTCACAAATTTATGAACATCTTTATATAACTGTGGCCAAAATTATTTCTCCTTAAGAAAATTCAATGTTTTATCAATACCAAAATGTCTAGCCAAACCACTACTATGTTTCTCCTTTATCAAATTAGTTCTCATTTGTCCTCTCAGTATACACAACTGAATACCTCTAAACAACATACCTTCTTGAATGAAATATTCTTCCCATTTTGTACTCGGTTGATCTTGAATAGGTGCTCTACACCTTCTCCATGGCTCAGAAAAATCAGGATCAGTTTCATACAAATATCTCATCTCATCAAAACCAAGAACTTCAATTTTCATCTCGGTCATCAAATATCTTCTTCTACTCAATGCATCAACAACTCAATTAGTGACTCCACTTTTATGTTTGATCACAAATGTATAACTCTGTAAATACTCAACCCATTTTATATGTCTCTAATTCAACCTATTTTGACTACCCAAGTATTATAAAGCCTTATGATCAATATATAACACAAATTCACTTGGTATCAAATAATTTCTCCATTTATTCAGTGCTTGAATAATAGCATAGAATTATTGATCATACATAAAATATTTCCTTCTATCATCATTCAACTTTTCACTAAAGAAAGCAATAGGTTTACCTTCTTGACTCAACACAACTCCAATTGCACTACCACTTGCATCACATTCCACTTGAAATACCTTATTGAAATTAGGTAATGCCAAAATAGGTAATTCAACAACCTTTTGCTTCAGAGTCTCAAAAATTTTATCAACTCCATGTGTCCACTTGAATTATCTTTTCTTTTGCTTCAAAGTCTCAAAATTTTTATCAACTCCATGTGTCCACTTGAATTATCTTTTATCTCCTCTCATAGTCTCAATCATAGCATTACAAATTGAACTAAAATTCTTTATCAACTTTTGGTAAAAACTTGCCAAATCATGAAATGATCTTACCTCACTAGCATTCACAGGTGTAGGCCAATTCAGAATAGCTTCAACCTTTTTAGGATCCATCTTCAAAACATCAGCTGAGATCACAAATCCCAAATACACAATCTCCTCTTTCATGAATGAACACTTTTTTAGATTTATCAGCAACTTTTCTTCTTTCAGTCTCTGTAAAACTTGTCTAACATGCAACAAATGTTCTTCTCTAGTCTTATTGAATATCAGAATATCATCCAGATATACAATCACAAACTTACCCAAGAATTTTTTCAAAACTTCATTCATCAACCTCATAAAAGTACTCGGTGCATTAGTTAAACCAAAAGACATAACCAACCACTCATACAAAACTTATTTTGTCTTGAAAGAAGTCTTCCATTGACCACCTTCTCTGATTTTGATATGATGATACCCACTTTTCAAATCAATCTTTGTGAAATACTTTTCTCTAGTCAAATTGTCCATTATGTCATCCATTCTTGGTATAGGAAACCTATACTTCACTGTTATCTTGTTGATTGCTCTGGAATCAGTACACATTCACCATTCTCCATTCTTCTTAGGTGCCAATAGCATAGGTACTACATAAGGACTCACTTTCTCTAATCAAACCTTTATCCAGAAACTCTTGAATATGTCAGCTCAATTCCTAATTCTTGATAGGTGTCAACCAATGAGGTGCTTTGTTTGGTAAACTAGCTCCAGGGATTAGATCCATGCAATGATCAATACTTTTCTTCGGTGGAAAACCATCAGGTACATTATCAGAAATGATATCACTGTACTCAATGAGTAACTTATCAATCTCCTTAGGAACACTATCCTCTATTTTCTTACTCAGTTTGTTAGGGATCACAACAAAACATACATCATTCTTCTTCAAATACTTAACAAACTCTCTTTCTTCCATCAAGAAAAATTTCACAGATGTGCAAACATTACTAACAGGTTCTTCCATCAAAGGTAACAAGATTTTTTTTCTTCCATCAGCCACAATAGTATACTTATACAATCTCCCATCATATATAACATGCCTATCATATTGCCAAGGTCTACCCAACAAAATATGACAATAATCCATAGGCATGATATCACACAACACCTTATCATAGTACTTTCCAATTTTCAAATTCACATACCATTGTTCACTTACCAAGAGTGTATGCTCATCTTTGATCCATGAAATCTGATAGGGCTTCAGATGTTCCAACCTTTTCAACTACAACTTTGTGACCATCTCTTCAGATGTTAGATTCTCTGAGCTACCACTGTCAATGATTACCTTCCAAACTTTGTTAGAAACTCTACATCTAGTCTTGAACAAACTTTTCCTTACCAGATCTTCCTTTTTACTTTCATTCCACTATGCTCTTTTCACCATCAAGTTATTTTCCTTCTTGGGTTCATTCGGTGACTCCTCTTGTACCAAAGCATTTCTACTACTACTAGCCTTCTTACTAGCATGTGAATATTCAAAAGATCTATGTCCTTCCTCTCCACAATTATAAAAATTTCCTCAAAAATTACCTCTACTATAACCACCTCGATAGTTACTACCTCTGCCTCTAGATAAACTTTCACCTTTCCACTCGGTCTTTCCTTTATCCAGATTTTTCTTTTCTGGTTCAGATCTACCATTTTCACCATTACATCTACCTCTTCCTCTAGGGAATCTACCACCTTGACCTCTTTACCTCCATTCTTGTCTCTTGTTCAATTTCTCCTTGGCTTTCAATGCAAATTGATAAGCCTCTTCAATGTTCTCCAATTTGACCAAACTGATTTCCTGTTGGATGGAAACTCTCAAACCATTTAGGTATCTTTCAATTCTTTCCACATCATCCTCATCATGTCCAGATCTGATATCTAATCTATAGAATTCCTTAGTATAATCCTTTACCAAGCTATCTTTTTGCCTTAGACTTTGCATTCGCCTAACTAGGTTAATTTGATAATCACAAGGTAATAATTTCCTTTCAATTTGTTTAGCATTTTGTTCCATACCTTGATTTTGTCTTTGCCTTTCTTTTTCCAATCCAATTGTAGATGCTCCCACCACAAGGATGCATGACCTTTCAACTTTGTGCTTGCAATTTTCATGTTCTTTTCCTTAGAATATTTTCATACTCAAAATATTTTTCCATCTCAGTGATACAGTTTATCAATTCATCAGAATCTAATTTGCCACTGTATTCAGGAGGATTGAAATGTGGTCTCGACTTCAAACTTGTCAAAGCCTTCAAGAACCTTTCCCCACCCTAATCTATCATAGGTGTAGGTTCTGCTTCACCTTATTCCACTTCAATTTCATCATCACTAACATCTTCAAGATGTTTGCCTCTTCTCTGGGCTGTTACAACAACTTCTAATCTAGTAGCAAGTTGTCTCAACATGCCTACCAATCCTAGATCCACTTCTCGCCTCCTACGAACCATCTTGAAAACCCTCTATAATTGTAGGTTAGATCACAATCTGCCACCCCAAAAAAATTCAACTAGCACTTCGCAAGAAGGAACCTACAAACCTAGATCCATAGAACTAGATCTAGATCTCACCTCACTCTAATACCACCTAACACAAGGGCATAGACCAAAGGGGCCAAACAGTGGTGCACCCTAATGATCTAGCCTCATCAACAACATGTGGAAGAAACAACAACACTGTGAGAGAGAGAAAGAAAGATCATTCATTTATTAACTCAAATTGATTCATACATGCCAGGCTATAAAGGCCTTCCCGGTTATGACTAGATATTACAATGAGTTGTAGAAGTCCTCCAACATGCAAGGATCTACTAACAGTCTTGATTCTACTATCTTCTATCTTCTAACCAAACATCTATACTTATACAAGAGACTACTGAACTGAGTTTTCCTTCAGATCCACAATCAATGGGAGGAACGGTCAAATCTGGGACCACACACTTCCTAATGATGGATGCTAATATTAAATTTGCAACCCATAATCAATGCACAAGTTGGCCTCAATAGAAACTCAAAATAAACTACTCGGTAAGAAAGGATGATTGAGCAATAGACAAGCATTGTTGAGCACTAGAGAAACAACCGACCGCCCAGGAGAGAACTGACCAAACTCGGTAACCAAGGACCCGAGATGCTGCTGCATCAGATGTCATTCATAGAATGTACATTGTTATCCTTTCAACCCCATAGTGAATGCTAGTTGGATGATAAATGTTAGTGTTAAATCCTCTAACATGATCACACCTTACAGTGTGTTTTGTAACCTTTAACAGGGTTGACTCTTCACTGAACTCACTTCAGAAGAGTGAATTTTTTTTGGGTTACCAGTCCTAGGTGGTTTTTCCCTTAACAGGGTTTCCACATTAAATATTTGTGTTATGTGTTTATGTGGTGATTGATTTGTTGTCATACTTTACATATTACATATTTTACTTTTTCAGTAATCACTATGAGTAATTAACTGGTAATTGGTAAAGGCACAGACATAATAGTAGTTTTTGTTTACTGAGCTACAAATTTAGCTAAAAAAAATTTAAGTGATACATTTTTTAATTTGGGATTGTCAATAACTAATTCACTCCCCTCTTAGTTATTCTAGAAATTGGTATCAGAGTGTATTGGTTTCTTGGAATGGATTTTTAAGGACTTTAGTAGAAAGATCACAAAATGTATAAGAGGGAAGTGCCAAAGCTGAACGAGGATAACTTTACAATATGGAAAAGCCCAATGAGACTTCATATATCTGGAATTGGGAATTCTACCCTCACCCTATTGGATAATGGATACTTAGCACTACCTACAGGACCTTTGACTCTTGATCAATTGAGAGATAGACATGAGCATAATGTTACTATGATGGAGATTATTGCTACTCTATCTAATGTCGAGTTTGAAGATGTCAAGGATTTCCTTACTTCAAAGGAAATGTGGGATAAAATTGCTCAAGTTTACAGTGGTGATGGAAATTTCAAGAGAGCCAGAGCTAAAAGTTTAAGAGGAAGACTCAATGATATGAAAATGAAAGAAGGAGAAAATATAGTGCAGTATAAAAACCGAATAAAGGAGGTAGTTAATGCTATCAGAGGATCTAGTGGTGTCACTGAAGAAGATACAATGGTAAGTAAAATTCTAGGGACCTTATTTCCTTTTTATGCAATCAGAATATCTGCTATACATGAAATGAGGTCTGCACCTAATAGTACTCTCACTCTTGATAATCTGATTGGTAAGCTAACAACTTTTGAGCTGAACAACTTTGATAATAGTGTTGTACCATCTTTTGAATCTTCTTTTATGTCTTCTCTAAAGATCAGTAATTCTAGTTGTAGAAATAATAGAGATGATAATGATAGTAATACTGATGATGAGCTTGATGAATTTGAAGCTCTTATGGCCTGAAGATTACCTAAAGGTAAAGGTAGATATAGGGGTAAATTACCTTTAGCTTGTTTTAACTCCAAAGAAGTTGGTCATATTGCTGCTAGATGCCCAAACATGAAAGAAGATGATAGAAACAAAGATCAATTTGGTGAAGGAAGCTATGGGAGGAGAAACAATAGAAGTTACCATACTACAACAAGGATAACTGAGACAACAATGATAAGGGAAAAAATGTACATTACATTGTAGAAGAGAATGATACTAAAACCAACACCGATGATGATGTTGAAGTAGTACTTTTTGCGATGAAGGATGATTCTGAGGAAGAAAAGAGGTATGTAGAGACAACACTCATTTCTAAAGTTAATAAAAATGATACATGGATCATTGATAGTGGCTATACACATCACATGACTGGTGATGAAGAAAAATTTGATCATCTTGAGAAATATAATGGAGGATCTGTAAATATGGGTAATGATACACCATGTATGGTTAGAGGAAAAGGATCTTTACTAATAAATGATAAAATCAAATGTGATAATGCTTATTGGGTAGAAGGACTAAATTAAAATTTACTAAGTGTGGCACAACTTAACAACTCAGGTCACCGAGTAGCTTTTGAGAGCAAGAAGGTAAAGATATTTGATGGAGGAAAACTTGTTGGAATAGGAGCATAATCCAAAGGTAACTTGTTTTATGTTGACAATGCTGAGTCTTCCTATTTAATGATGAAAAATGAGAATGCATGGTTATGGAATAAAAGGTTATGTCATGTAAATTTTGATAACATGATTAAAATCAGTAGAAAGAAAAAGGTTAGAGGTCTTCCTAGCCTAACAAAGCTAGATCATGTTATGTGTCATGAATGTCAAAAGGGTAAAATGACAAAATATAGTTTTAAGAGTAAAGATTATTCAACAAAGAGAATTTTGGAGTTAGTTCACACCAACCTATGTGTCCCATGAAAAAATAGAGCTACTATGGAGATAGATATTTCATTCTGTTTGTTGATGATTACACTAGATTAATGACTGTTATGTTTTTAAAAGAGAAATCTGAGGTATTTAAGATGTTTAAATGTTACAAAGAAAAAGTAGAGAAAGAAACCAGGAAGGAACTAAAATGCTTGAGATTTGACAGAGGTGGTGAGTTTATTTCTGATGAATTCACTAACTATTGTAATGAGTATGGTATAAAAAGACAGGTGTCTACACCGAGAACACCTCAGCAAAATGGGATTGCTGAAAAGAAGAATAGATCAATTGTTGATTGCACAAGGACACTGATGATAGAAAAGAATGTGGCTCAAACATACTGGAGAGAAGAAGTTAGCACAATTATTTATGTTATGAACCAAGTACAATTGAAGAAGGACACAAACAAAACACCCTACGAGTTATGGTTTGGTCACAAACCGACTGTAAGTTACTTCAGAATTTTTGGTAGAAAATGTTTTATTCTGAAAGATGAAAGAAATGGAAAGTTTGACTCAAAAGGGGATGAAGGAATATTTCTTGGATATTCTACGAAAAGAAAAACTTACAACTGTCTAAATAAAGTTACTAATAAAATGATTGAAAGTAATAATGTCAGGGTTAATGAATTTGATACTAAAATAGTGAAGAAAGCACTAGGGAGATAGAAGATTGTGGTAGATTCACTTACATTGAACATCCAGAGCACCTACCAAAGCCACAAGCTAAGTCGACTGAGAATCAGGAAGAGAACACCGAGGAACAAAAAAGAGAAACTGAGGATCATGAAGGACCTATCGAGAAAGGAAATGAATCTGAACAAGATGAACAATGAAGAAGAGATGAAGTGCTGGAAAGATTTGCCAGAAGACATCATCCTTAGAACCAAATCATTGGCAACAAGAAAGATGGCATGATGACAAGAAGTAAGTTAAAATAAGGTACATTCTTAGTTTTTGATTTTGAACTGAAAAATGTTAAGGTTGCATTGGAGAATGATGAATGGATAAATGCAATGAATGAAGAGATAGAAAAATAAAGAAAAACAAGACATGGACTTTAGTACCTAGGCCTAAAGATAAGAATGTTATTGGTACTAAATGGATTTTTAGAAATAAGCTGAATGAGAATGGAGAGGTTACAAGGAACAAATCTAGACTTGTATGCAAGGGATATGCATAGGAGGAAGGTATAGATTATGGTGAAAATTTTGCACATGTTTCTAGACTAGAAGGAGTCTATATGTTACTTGCATATGCAACACATAAAAAGTTTAAAGTCTATCAAATGGATGTTAAGTCTGCTTTTCTGAATGAGATACTAGAAGAGGAGGTCTACATAGAACAACCATAAAGGTTTGTTGATCTAGATAAAAGAGACATGGTATGTAGACTACACAAACCTTTATATGGTCTAAAGCAAGCACCCAAAGCTTGGTATGAAAGGTTGCATACTTATTTGTTAAGTATTGGTTTTATTAGAACTAGTGAAAACAATAATTTGTATATGAAAGGAGGATCATATGATACTATTTTGATTGCTGAAATATTTGTGAATGATATAATTTTTGGAGGACACGATCATATCTATAAATCATTTATTGATGAGATGAGAAAAGAATTTGAAATGTCTATGTTTGGAGAGATTAAGTTCTTTCTAGGCTTGCAGGTTTTTCAGCAAAGTGATAGAATTTTCATCACACAATCAAAGTACATAAAGGAAGTATTGAGAAAATTTGGCATGGAAGATGCTAAACTAGTTGGAACATTGATGGTCATAGGCTTCAAACTAACTAAAGATGATGAATCTATAGAGGTAAACCAAACATTGTACCAATCTATGATTGGTAAACTGATGTATGTAGTACATAATAGGCCAAACATTACACATACAGTGGGGATTGTTGCCAGATTTTTTGCTAATCCAAAGAATTCACATATGGTTGCAGTAAAGAGAATCTTAAGATACCTAAAGAAAATAGAGGAATATGGATTATGGTATCCTAAGGAAGGTAAGTTTGAACTAAGAGGTTACACTAACATAGATTGGGCTTGAAATATAGATGACAGAAAGAGTACAACTAGAGGAGCATTTTTCTTTGGTGAAAGACTTGTTACTTGGACAAGTAAGAAACAACCTTGTATTTCTCAGTCTACTACTAAAGCAAAATATGTTACTATTGCTACAAACTATTCAAACATTACTTACATCAAACAAGTGTTGGAAGGGATGAATGAGGTAATCACTGAGCTGGTGATTATATATTGTGACAATACTAGTGCAATAAATATCTCTAAGAATCCTGTAATGCACTCAAAGACAAAGTGTATTTCTATTAAGTATCACTACTTAAGAGAATAAGTACACGAGAAGAAAGTCAAACTGGAATATGTTACATCAAAAGAGAAACTTGCTGATATTTTTACAAAGCCTCTACCGAAAGATACTTTTGAATACTTGAGGACTAGACTTGGGGTCTGTCACTTCTCTACTATGTTAGTCCATTTTCCTGTCAATGCAAAATCTTTTAAAAATGGCCCATTTCTTTGCAAGTTTTTTTGAAGTGTCCTGCCCTGTGTTCTTCATTGTGTCACCTTGCTCTAGTTCAAATCACACGTGCTGAATCACAAAACCCAAGGAGATATTCAAGTTTTAAGGTCTGCAAAAAAAAATTTCAAAATCTACCTAAGTGTCGAAAACCCACAGTGTTGTCGAGAACCCATGATGTTTTTTGTCATCTGTATGAAAACCCTGGTTGTTTTCAACCTTGTGCTTCCTATTTTTGCATGCTTGTCTTCTGGCATCAAAAACCCTGGATGTTTTCGGTCCTTCACTATTGTAAAAACTTTGGATGTTTTCAACGTCACTTTTCTTCCCTTTTGCTGGCATTCCTTGTTCGTCGGTCTTAACTGTGCAAGTGCGTTCGGTTGGTGGGACCTTTTCCTTCCCAAGAAGTTAAAATTTAGTAAGATCTCATGGTTGTCATTATACCGTTAGGGAAAGCTACTCATTTTTTAAGATCATGGTATAGTGACAATCGTCGATCTTCTTCAGTGATCCAATGGACTGTGGGACCGTTGTCAGAGGATGATGAGGTGGTAGAGTTCTATTGGATGTAGAGTGGTGATGTGGTGAAGTTTCTAGTCATGGGCCCGGTTGTTAGATCCCTTTGATCTTACGGTTGTCACATGACCGCAAGGAATATTCTTTCTCCTTGCGATCATGCGACAACCATCTGATCTTCCAGTGATTCAAAAGGGCAATAGTGTAGTGGGTCTGGTTCTCAGTTTGTTGCGACATGTGCACTTTTCATTGGTTGGGGAGTAGTGACTTGGCTTTTTGTCAGTGGGGCTGAGGGTTGTAGTGTTTAAAGGGGTCCAATTGATCCATTTTCATGATGAAGTTGTTCCTCATTGGCCGGTGGGTGACAAGGTGGCAATCTTGTGGCTTGTTGCATGTTCACATAGCCCAATTTTGGGCTATGCGATCATGCAACAACTATTTGGCATCATAGTTGTAGACTTAGGGTGGGTCCACAGTGCCAGTGTTGCTGAGTTGTTCAGTTTTGATTGGTTGCTGACTACTGACGGGGCTGTTGACTTTCCAAAGGGGCCCGCAATTGTTGTGAATTAAATGTGACCACCTGATTTGCCAGGAAAAGAAAGAGATCGATGGCCATGTTTTAATTTTTGCCAATTAGCCATTGCATTTGAATTCAAATTTGTAGAAGGGTTTGCAGTGACATGAAGTACCATAATAGATGGTTTCTATGATATTTTTTGATCTAGTTTGGTGGCGTTGGTTGTTGCGATGTGATCCAGGGTCTATGTGGTTGGCTGCATGATGATTTTGTACCTGGTGGAGTTTGTTTTTGAGCTTGAGAAGCTATTTCTAGGTGGCTGATTTAACTGGTTTTTATGGCTATCCCTGGTGTCCTGTATTGAGCTCGCAGATTTTCATGATTGCAGATCTACTTGAGATTTGTTTCCTCTAGGTTACCTACAATTCCTACCCCTGCATTAAATTTTTGGCTATTTCTAGTTGGTTTAGCTATTGTAACCTATACCCTAGCTATCCGAAGCTTGTTGCATCCTATCTTTGGGATTCCAAGGTAGCTAGTGGTATAAATGGTTCAAATTTTGATTAGTTCCAAGGGTTTTGAATTTTTTCAGTTCCAGTGGTTCCAATTTCTAGTTCCATGAGTGGTTTCTTCATGTAAACATTTTCATCCTAGTTGTATCAACATTAGGGAGAAACCTCATGTATCTTTTGCATATTGTCTATGGTGTTCTCTGAATCAACTTGTAATACAGGGATTTGAATCCACATACTTAATACAGTTTCTCATTCTTAGATCTCTCTTTTAGTTGTTCTTAATGAATTCTGAGTTTTCTGACTCATTGCATTTGGTTTCTTATGTATATGTTTCATCTCTCAACCTTGATTTAGAATCAGGTTAAAGGTCTCTAAGTGAAGCATAGATTCATTTGGTTCAATCAGTAAGGATACTTGTAAGTAGTGTAAGAGATGTTTAACTATGTTTATGGTTTGGATTCTCAAATGAATCTAGTAGTTGTCCTTGTGTTCTATGTTCACTTCAGGTATGATGCCCAATGGATAAAGCACTGATCTTAAGCTAGTATCCCTGTGCTGATGCAAAGTGTTGCATGGTTGTCTGCATCCTGCAAGAAACCCAATTATATTTAATATCTCCAATCCTGCAATCCCTCATAGTCTTGAGGTCACAAGGCCATTTTATACCAAATAGCAATTGAGATTCAATGAATGTCTGGTTAACATTTAGTAGTCTCTTTCTATCATCAGCTTTGTTTAATCCAATTCAAAGTCCTAAAATGCCATAAGTTACTTGATTAGGTGCACCCACCATGGTTTTGCAGAGCCAGAAGTGAAGAGGGCAGTCTTGTCCCTATAGTTGGTCTAGTTGTCTTGTAGAGCTTTCACACTTGGAGCTAACCACTCCTAACATCAGTCTCAAGGTATATTAGTAGCCCTAGATGGCATAAGCATTTTCAAACACCAACAAGATGGTGAATCTGCTGGGTAGAAACAACAAATCTTGTTAAGGAAATCATAATCTCTGGTGGCCATTGGAAAGAGTCAGATATTAAAAAAAAGCATTTGCTACATCTCACCAAGTTGTGGGTGGAGACTTTGAAATCTTTGTTTGATCTGTGCACTCCCTGATAAACAGTGTATAAATCCTAGTTAAGTTTTGGTTGACTGAAAGAAGAAACACAAAGACAAGTGAAACATTTTTCCTCTTCAAGGAGGTGGCGACTCTACAAAGCAAAGAACCTGATGGAGATGCATGGTGAGCTCTAGATCTACCCTGCCTTCCAGTCAACAGGCTCCTCTTTCAAGTATTCCAAGTATTCTTTTGTTGAAAATGTTTCCGTATCAAGTGTTTAGCACTACTATAAAGGGATAAGAAGTGGTGGGAAGTTCCTTATGGAGGAATATAGGCCCTTTTGTTTTGATGGCATTGAAGGTGCCTCTAATAAGTTCTTTACTAAGGATGGGTATGAGGACAATAATGAAGATCAGACACAAGAAACTATTGTCTCTGTTGATCCCACCATGAGTGATAATGACTATGAAAATCATCTCGTCAAGATTGCTACTCTTAAGAAGAAGATTGCAGAGAGCAATGCTGAGATCTGGTAGTTAGAGGAGGACAAGAGATTGCTAAGACTGGTGGTTCCTTATGATGATCATGAGGAGGCTAGTGTCTCTGATGTTGAGTCTCATTATGTGGAAAGTATTGACTATGAAGCTGACATTGAGGTCAATGCATATGAGAGTGCTGAAGATGAATCTAAATTTGATAATATTTCTAGTTTGTCTACAAATTTTTCTTCTATTCAATATCAGAAGGTAGCTTTGTTGTTCCAGTTTGATGATGTTTTGTGTGAAGGGCAGAGTGTTGAGTATGATGCAAATGATGATTCTTGCATAGATTGTTTCACACAAGATTATCTAAGGCCAAAGATGTATGTCCTTGTTCTTGACAAGGATGATATTTGTAGCATTAGGGGTGAAGCTAAGGAAGATGAAGACAAAGCCCAAAGTCCATTGAGCAGTGAAAGGATTTTAGTACTCTTGGCTAAAGAATTTCAGAGGTATGCCCTTACTTTTGATTTTGATTTGCAGCTCCCCTATGATGTATCCTTTGACACTGATAACGAGGCCAGTGTTCAAAGTGATAGTGATGGTCCATTTTAACCAGTTTTCCCCTCATATAATGACACTGCAAAAGGAGAGGTAGAAGGACATGACAGTGTGTTTTCCTATCATCAAGATTATAGTGATGAACAAGTTTCTTGTTCATATCCTTTTCCTTCTTTTGCCAAGTATGATACTGATTGTGACAGTGTTGAAGACTTTGCTTTCAGCAGTTGGGACAAAACTTCTTTTGATGGAAATAGTGATGAAGATCAGTTGTTCCCTTGTCACAAAAATTTTAAAGAGGACCTTCACTTGGTTCATGATCCAGTTTATGGAGACATCATGGAGGAACCAAGTTGCTCAGTGGCTGAGGCAATGTATGAAGGTAAATCAGAGGATTCAAGTCCTTGTCAGCCAGGTACTTTTATAGTAATGCATGATGATCAGTATGTTTTATTTCCTAATGCATTACTAGATGATATTTTTACTTCCAGTCAGCAGGGAGAAGTAAGTGATGTTCCTTACTTCTTAGAATATGAATGTGAGTATGATGGTTGTGACTAGAAGAACATGGGTATTGACCAATATAGTTTCATTCTTCAGCCCATGAATATTCACATATGTTTGTAGCAAGGTGGTCATGAAATTTTTAGGTGGCTGGTTGCATATGTGGATGAAAATCAGACCTTTAATTCGGGAGGGTTTCTGATTTTCTTTTGGTGGCCTGGGGCCATCAAGTAAATTTGTAAAGTTCTGATCTTGTAAATCTTGTAAATATTCTTCCCTTCCTGCTGTGTGTTTCCTTTCCTGTTTCCTGGTTTGGTTGCTAGTTTTTGTGGATTCCCTATTTTTTTTGAGGTCTCTATGTTTTTCTAGTGGGTGGTCTACTTCTTCCTAGAGATCTGAGGTCCTCATTGTATCTACAAGAGATAAATGTCCCCAACTAGAGCCACTATTAGTCCATTTTCTTGTCAATGCAAAATCTTTTGAAAATGGCCCATTTCCTTGCAAGTTTTCTTAAAGTGTCCTACCCTATGTTCTTCATTGTGTCACCTTGCTCCAGTTCAAATCACACATGCTGAATCACAAAACCCAAGGAGATATTCAAGTTTTAAGGTTTGCAGGAAACAATTTTGAAATCTGCCTAAGTGTCAAAAACCCACAGTGTTGTCGAGAACCCATGATGTTTTCTATCGTCTTTATGAAAACCCTGGTTGTTTTCAACCTTGTGCTTCCTATTTTTGCACGCTTGTCTTCTGGCATTGAAAACCCTAGATGTTTTTAGTCCTTCACTATTGTAAAAACTTTGGATGTTTTCGACCTCGCTTTTCTTCCCTTTTGCTGGCATTCCTTGTTCGTCGGTCTTAACTGCACAAGTGTGATCAGTTGGTGGGACCTTTTCCTTCCCAAGGGGTTAAACTTCAGTAAGATCTCACGGTTGTCGTTATACCATTAGGGAAAGCTACTCATTTTTTAAGATCGTGGTATAGCGACAACCATCGATCTTCTTCGGTGATGCAATGGATCGTGGGACTATTGTTAGAGGATGCTGAGGTGGTAGAGTTCTATTGGATGCAGAGCGGTGATGTGGTGAAGTTGCTAGTCATGGGCCCGGTTGTTAGATCCCTTTGATCTTATGGCTATCGCATGACCACAAGGAATATTCTTTCCCTCTGTGATCATGTGACAATCATCCAATCTTTCAGTGATTCAAAAGGGCAACAGTGTGGTGGGTCTGGTTCTTAGTTTGTTGTGACATGTGCACTTTTCATTGGTTGGGGAGTAGTGACTTGGCTTTTTGTCAGTGGGGCCAAGGGTTGTAGTGTTTAAAGGGGTCTAGTTGATCCATTTTCATGATGAGGTTATTCCTGATTGGCCGGTGGGTGACAGGGTGGCAATCTTGTGGCTTGTTGCATGTTTGCATAGCCCAGTTTTGGGCTATACGATCATGCGACAACTATTTGGCGTCGCAGTTGTGGAGTTAGGGTGGGTCCATAGTGCTAGTGTTGCTGAGTTGTTCGGTTTTGATTGGTTGCTGACTACTAACGGGGCTGTTGACTTTCCAAAGGGGCTCGCAATTGTTGTGAATTAAATGTGACCGCCCGATTTATCAGGAAAAGAAAGAGATCGATGGCCATGTTTTAATTTTTGTTGATTAGCCATTGCATTTGAATTCAAATTTGTAGAAGGGTTTGTAGCGACATGAAGTACCATAATTGATGGTTTCTACGATAGTTTTTTATCTAGTTTGGTGGCGTTGGTTGTTGCGATGTGATCCAGGGTCTATGTGGTTGGCTGCATGATGATTTTGTACCTGGTGGAGTTTGTTTTTGAGCTTGAGAAGCTATTTGCAGGTGGCTGATTTGACTAGTTTTCATGGCTATCCCTGGTGTCCTATACTGAGCTCACAGATTTTCATGATTGCAGATCTGCTTGAGATTTGTTTCCTCTAGGTTTCCTGCATTTCCTGCCCCTGCATTAAATTTTGGCTATTTTTGGTTGGTTTAGCTGTTGTAACCTATACCCTAGCTATCCGAAGCTTGTTGCATCCTATCTGTGGGATTCCAAGGTAGCTAGTGGTATAAATAGTTCAAATTTTGATCAGTTTCAAGGGTTCTAAATTTTTTCAGTTCTAGTGGTTCCAATTTCTGGTTCCATGAGCGGTTTCTTCATGTAAACATTTTCATCCTGGTTGTATCAACATTAGGGAGAAACCTCATGTATCTTTTGCATATTGTCTATGGTGTTCTCTGAATCAACTTTTAATACAAGGATTTGAATCCACATACTTAATATAGTTTCTCATTCTTAGATCTCTCCTTTAGTTGTTCTTAATGAATTCTGAGTTTTCTGACTCATTGCATTTGGTTTCTTATGTATATGTTTCATCTCTCAGCCTTGATTTAGAATCAGGTTAAAAGTCTCTAAGTGAAGCATAGATTCATTTGGTTCAATCAGTAAGGATACTTGTAAGTAGTGTAAGAGATGTTTAACTATGTTTATGGCTTGGATTTTCAAATGAATCTAGTAGTTGTCCTTGTGTTCCATGTTCACTTCAGGTATGATGCCCAATGGATAAGGCACTGATCTTAAGCTAGTATCCCTGTGCTGATGCAAAGTGTTGCATGGTTGTCTGCATCCTGCAAGAAACTCAATTATATTTAATATCTCCAATCCTGCAATCCCTCATAGTCTTGAGGTCACAAGGCCATTTTATACCCAATAGCAATTGAGATTCAATGAATGTCTGGTTAACATTTAGTAGTCTCTTGCTATCATCTGCTTTGTTTAATCTAGTCCAAAGTCCTAAAATGCCATAATGTTAGGAACTTGTGTGTTCCTTTTGTTATTCTATTAGTGTAGTGTTGTTGGACGCATATGCTTTGTAAGTCATCCCGTTAGTTTATTTTATTATCCCACATGCATTATTTTATTATCCCACATGCATAGGTAGTATTACTTTTCTAGATTGTACTTAGTATATAAGTGGGTGTTGAGTCCTTTGTTGGCAGCGAAGAGTTTATTGTATTGAGCTTGCTCAAAGGAGGTTACCCCCTTGAAGTGGCCCGTGATCAATAGACTCACTCTGAGTTCTACTTGCTCTATATTTCTATTATTTCATGCATGTTCATTATAGCGTTGCTGGAGGTTCCTCTCATCTGGTATCAGAGCACTTTCTTGGGCTCGCTGGTGGAAATTTTTTTTTTCGTCGGGCTTTTAGGTTCCTCTCAAATCTCATCTGTGTTACAATTGGGTTATTTCAAATTACAGAAATTCTTGTTCTTGTGATAGTTCAATTCCGTTTAGTAAAAAATTTTCCGTATTTTCACCATAGCTTCCTTGCTTCTTTCTGGTTTCCTCTCAAAGTTTCTCAGCACCTCTGACATACCCTTTTGCATACTTCCTTCCTTGAGGACCCTAACCCCAATTCCCCATATTTAAGCCTTAAATCTCTTATTTCTCAAATTTTAGGGTTTGCCCTAACTTTTCCATTTCTCAGCCAATCGCCACCAAATCAAAGCCACAAGGTTCATTTCCTCATTCTGCTCCTTTGTCCCTCTTAGACCGCTCTTCCCATTCTGCCTCCCCACCCCTGAAACCCTCATTTTTCTTTTTTCCTTTTCATCAGAAAATGCATATCCACTCTTCGAAACCTTATTACCCATCTGCATTTTGCCCAACTCCAAGTTTTCCCTTACTAAAAAAGTTTCTATTTCTCTTTTTCTTCCCATTCCAAAAGAAAAAAAAACAAAAAAAAAATTAAAAAAAAACCCTGCTATATGGTTGTCACCCATACAGGAGCAAAAATCATGGAGGAGGAACTTGCCTCCCTCAAGACCAGACTTCAAGATCTGGATGAAAAATTTCTTGGTCTCACTCTTCAACAGTCAAGCTTGAATCGAGGCCATTCTGCCGACACTAGTTCTAGCCCTTTTCGTGGACCGAAGCTTGATTTTTCTCGCTTCGATGGTGCTGATCCAACTAGATGGATTTACCAGGCAGAGCAGTATTTCAGTTTGCATAATACTACAGATTTCAACAAAGTTCCACTTGCATCTTTTCATTTGGAGCATGACACTCTTCAATGGTTCCGTTGGTACATCAAGGCTAACAATGATCCCACCTGGACAGAATTGTGTACACTTCTTTTGAAGTGTTTTGGCCCTAGTGATTTTGATGACTTCACAGGTGCACTCACTAAACTTTGACAAACAGGCACAGTGAGAGAATACCAAATAGAGTTTGAAAAATTAGCTAATCACATAGAGGGATTGCCTGATGAATTCTTTCGTAGTTGTTTATCAGTGGTTTGAAGGATGCACTTCGATCTGAAGTCAAAATGTTTCGGCCCACTACTATGATAGAAGCCCTTCGGTTGGCTAAATTAGCGGAGGACAAGATCAATGCTTTCCAATGATCCAGATCTAATTTTGTTTCATTCCAAAATGTAGGCTCTCAACATCCTCCGATCACACCAACTCCCAAAACTACTCCTATCAAGCACTTGTCTGAAACAAAGATGCGAGCCCGTCGGGAAAAAGGGCTTTGCTATAATTGTGATGAGAAATGGTCCTGAGGCCATAGATGTGTGCAGCAAAAGCTCTATCTCTTGGATGTGGATTCCCCACCCAAACAGGAAGAGTATGAAGATGCTTAAGAAATAGTAGATGAAGAAGTTGAACCAGAAGCCCAACCAGTGATATCTGTCCATGCTTTGGCCGGAGTCACTACCCCACAAACTATGCGGGTTCAGGGTTATTTCAAGAAGGTCCCTCTTACTATCCTCATTGATTCTGGTAGCACTCACAACTTCATTGACCCCAGCATAGCCAAACGGGTTGATTGCTTTGTTCATCCCTGCTCTAACTTTGAAGTCATGATTGCTAATGGGGGCACTTTACCTTGCAAAGGGAAATGTCGCAATGTGCGTCTCTCTATTGGAGATTATACCCTACACTCTGACATGTTTTCCTTGCCCTTAGGGGGTTGTGATGTGGTTTTGGGTGCCCAATGGTTACGTACTCTTGGTCCCATTCTCTGGGATTTTTTTGAACTTTCGATGAAGTTTTCAGTCAGTGGGCAACAACACACTTTGACAGGCTTGCAGCCCGAGTCTCTCAACATCATCAGTTCACATCGTATGGAAAAAATTCTTAAAAAGAATTCACATGGTGTCATCGCTCAACTCCATTCCATCCAAATGTAGCCATCAGCAGTCTCTAGTACTCTTGCAGATCTACAATAGATTTTGGATAAGTATTCCACTGTATTTGCTGAACCTATGGGCTTGCCACCGTCTCACCCAGAGGACCACCTTATTCAGCTCCTTCCTGGTAGCGTCCCACCCAATATCAGGCCCTACTGCTACCCCTTTCATCAAAAGACTAAAATTGAGATGCTTGTTCATGATTTACTGAAGCAAGGTATTATTCGCCCTAGTACTAGTTCTTTTTCATCTCCAGTTCTACTGGTCCACAAAAAAGATGGGTCTTGGTGACTCTGCATTAATTTTTGAGCCCTTAATAATATCACCATAAAGGATAAGTTTCCCATTCCAGTTGTTGATGAACTTCTTGATGAGCTTCATGGCACTCATTTTTTCTCAAAGTTGGATCTTCGTTCTGGGTATCATCAAATTAGGGTCAATGAGGAGGATATTCCTAAAATAGCCTTCCACACACATGATGGTCACTATGAATTTTTAGTCATGCCCTTTGGCCTCACTAATGCTCCTTTAACATTTTAGGCACTGATGAATAAAATATTTTGGCCCTACCTTAGAAAATTCATTCTGGTCTTCTTTGATGATATTCTCATCTATAGCAAAACTTGGGTTGAGCATCTCCATCATCTGGAACTCATCCTGCAACTTCTCTCTAATCATCAACTTTGTGCGAAAATGTCAAAATGTGTGTTTGGCCAGAAGGAAGTGGAGTATCTTGGGCATACTGTTGCACACCATGGGGTTCGGGTGGATCCTACCAAAATAGATGCCATGAAAAATTGGCCGCATCCTCAAACTCTTAAGAGCCTTCGAGGTTTTTTGGGTCTGACTGGCTATTACCAGAAGTTTGTCAAGAATTATGGGAAGATTGTAGCACCATTGACAACTATGTTAAAAAAAGATGCTTTTACTTGGACCCAGGTTGCTGAGAATGCATTTGCACAACTGAAACAAGCTATGTGTAGTACACCTGTTCTTGCTATGCCAGATTTTTCTAGGCCCTTTACTATTGAGAGTGATGCTTGTGGCAATGGACTAGGTGCTGTTCTCCTTCAAGATGACCATCCTATTGCATTCACTAGCAAAGATCTTTCTGGTAAGAATCTAGCCTTATCTACATATGAAAAAAAAATGATGGCTATTTTGCATGCTGTACAGAAGTGGCGACCATACCTCCTTGGGAGTCATTTTTGCATCAAGACTGATCACCAAAGTTTGAAATACTTCCTGGAACAATGAGTATCCTCCCCTACACAACAGAAATGGGTCAGCAAACTCATGGGGTATGATTATGAGATCACCTACAAGAAGGGTAAGGACAATATTGTGGCTGATGCTCTTTCCCGCACATTTGATGATCAAGCTTCACTTTTAGCTATTTTTATGCCAATCCCAAATTGGTTAGAATTTGTTCAATAGGGCTATCTTAGTGACCCCTCTTTAGCTTAGATCATTCACCAGTTGGCCAATAATCCTTCTATGGTACCACATTATTCATGGGATGGTGCTTCTCTCCGCTATAAGGGGCATCTAGTGCTTCCTCAAAATTTAGATTTGCAACAGGCTGTCTTTTATGAACTCCATGCTTCTCCTTCGGCATGACATTCTAGGTTTCTCAAGACTTATGAGCGGGTAAGGTGGAACTTTTTTTGGAAAAGAATGAAACAGATGATTCAACAGATGGTGGCTGAATGTGATACCTGCCAATGCCACAAGGGTGAAACGACCCTCCCTCCTGGTTTATTGGAACCCTTGCCCATCCCTACATGGATTTGGACTGATATTTCTATGGATTTCATCGAAGGGCTTCCTAAATTTGGTGGCAAAATAGTGATTTTGGTTGTGGTTGATCGTCTCTCCCAATATAGTCATTTTTGTGCCCTCAGCCACCCCTATATTGCCTCCTCAGTTGCATAGATCTTCATGGACCAGAGCTTTCATCTACATGGCCTCCCTTCTTCTATTGTCTCTGACCGTGATGCAGCTTTTACCAGTCATTTTTGGACAGCATTATTTCAGCAAGTTGGTACCAAATTGAAGATGAGTTCGGGTTATCACCCACAAACTGATGGTTAGACCGAAATCGTCAACAAATATTTGGAAACTTATCTTCGTTGCTTCACTTCTAAACAGCAACATCAGTGGGCCAAGTGGCTTCCTCTTGCAGAATGGTGGTACAATACCTCTTACCATACAACATCTAAAATGACTCCCTATGAAGTAGTTTATGGGTAGGTACCCCCAGTACTCCTTCCCTACACTCCTAGCAGTTCACTAGTTCAGGCAATTGACACAGTTCTCCGCACCAGGGATCAGATTCTTTGCACTTTACAAGATAATCTTCACATGGCCCGCAATCGCATGAAACAATAAGCAGATCAACATCGTTCCGAGCGCTCTTTTCAAGTTGGGGATATGGTTTTTCTTCATCTTCAACCATACAAGCAATCCTCCTTGAAGCTTAAAGGGCGTCATAAGTTGGCCCCCAAATTTTATGGGCCATATAAAGTTCTGCAGAAGATTGGTTCAGTTGATTACAAACTAGAACTTCCTCCTTCTTCTCACATTCATCCAGTATTTCATGTTTCTTGTCTCAAGCAAGTTCTTGGCACTAACATCAAAGCACAGACTACTCTACCTGAATTGGATAAGGAAGGATCCATTATTTTGGAGCCTGAGGCAATCCTTGACTGGCACACTCGTCAACTTTGCTCTCGCTCTATCTCTGAGGTATTGATTCAGTGGCATGGCATACAACCAAAGGATGCTACATGGGAACCCCTTCTTCAGATTTAGCAACAATTTTCACACTTTAAGCTTTGAGGACAAAGCTTTTTTCTGAGGGGGAGGGGATGTTAGGAACCTGTGTGTTCCTTTTGTTATTCTATTAGTGTAGTTTTGTTGGATGCATATGCTTTGTAAGTCATCCCGTTAGTTTATTTGATTATCCCACATGCATAGGTAGTATTTCCTTTCTAGATCGTACTTAGTATATAAGTGGGTGTTGAGTCCTTTGTTGGCAGCGAAGAGTTTATTATATTGAGCTTGCTCAAAGGAGGTTACCCCCTAAAAGTAATTAACCCCCTCGAAGTAATTATATTTTTGTTATTTCATGCATGTTCATTATAGCATTGCTGGAGGTTCCTCTCACATAATTTACTAGATTAGGTGCACCCGCCATGGTTTTGTAGAGCCAGAAGTGAAGAGGGTAGTCTTGTCCCTATAGTTGGTCCAGTTGTCTTGTAGAGCTTTCACACTTGGAGCTAACCACTCCTAACATCAGTCTCAAGGCATATTGGCAGCCCTAGATGGCATAAGCATTTTCAAACACCAACATACTGGTCACTAATGTGATCTGGAGTTTGCATCAGCCTAATATTATTAGAAGATCATTCATGTTGATACAACATAGTTCACACTTTGGATTCTGTCTAAGGCTATGAAAGATTTGAGGAACTAGAATAGAGATTTGCATATTAGTATACCAAGATACATTGTATGCACTGAACAATAGAGAGTTACTTAGCTATTGAAGAGCTGTATGGTTTTTTTTTTTCTTTGGCATTGTTGTCAAATGGAGAGATAACCAATATGATAATTGAGGAGATCACTGGAACATCTATCTAAAAGAGAGATAATATGAGAAAGTCAAGGAGATTATTGAAGATTTTTTTGCTGAGAACATAAGGAATCTGAGAGCTAAAAATATCATATCTACAGAGGAAAGTCTACACTTGTAATGCTGTCATGTAAAGTAGTGATTAAACATATTAAGCTAGGGAGAGCTTACTGAGCTACAACATTTGCTTACAGAGTTGTAGAATACATGTTTGGTATGTGTATGGTATATCTCATATTGCTTGAGTTTCCATCAATGCCAAAGGGAGATATTGATGAACTAAAACTGATTGAGAAGCTGATTGATGAACTGCAAGTGATTAGAGATCACCGAGTACTCAATTGATATGTAAGATAATTGAATCAGTCATTATGTTATCATTGATGTCAACTAGTTTTGACAATACTTATCATGATAGTTACAAACATATACACATCTATAAATAGGAGAGAAAAGGTGAAGAACTAAGATATCTACATGGAGGAAGATGGATATGATAGATGAGGATAAGGAATACTTTGGGTAACTTATTGATGAGTCTATGACTTCATATTGTTGACTTGATTATGTTGCATTAATATTCTATGAAGATGGAAGTATAACTTAACAAAGAAGTGTGGTTGGTAAATGAAGCACTTTAGTATACACCAAGCCAGTGTAGTGTATACCGAGTGATAGTATTAACTGAGCTTGTGTTCATCAACACTTTTCTTCGTTAACCAAGCATGGGTAAAAGAACTAAAGGTTTAGCTTAGCCGACATAAATTGATGAGCTATAAAGTGTATGATTTTGAGGTGGAAGATAAAGTTTTTTACAAGAACGACTAAAAAAATTTAAAGAATATCTAAAGGATGGAAATGAAATGAGTCATTAACACATCTGTCGAGGAAGGTTTAAGTGGAAAAATCAATGAAGGAGATTAAGCGGCAAAATTTGATGGATGAAAAGAAAATAGTTTACTTGTCTATATAAGAGACTAGGGTTTCATTGTTGATTGGATGCCAAAAGAAGGAGACTATAGAGATATCATATGAACAGAGCTTCATGCATTCCTGATCAAACTAGTTGAAGGAGAACTAAACTGTAGAGTTAACTGAGAATCAAAGAGCTATTACTGAGTGACAGTAAGTTATTGAATATTGAAGAACTGAATTGAAATATTGATCAAAGGATTTTATGGGCTTAGAATAGATTTGAACATCTACAAAATCAAGTTGAACTATAATCAAATCATGTACTATTTTAATTTAACTATTGTAACAAAAAAATCACTTAACCGAGTGGACTTGAAACTCTTTTGATGTCATTCATAGAATGTACATTGTTATCCTATCAACCCCATAGTGAATGTTGGTTGGATGATAACTGTTAGTGTTAAATCCTCTAACAAGGTCACACCTTACAGTGTGTTTTGTAACCTTTAACAGGGTTGTCTCTTCACCAAGCTCACTTTAGAAGAGTGAAAAGTTTTTGGGTTATCGGTCCCAGGTGGTTTTTCCCTTAAAAGGGTTTCCACATTAAATCTTTGTGTTATGTGTTTATGTGGTGATTTATTTGTTGTCACACTTTACATATTGCATATTTGATTTGGTCAGTAATAACTATGAGTAATTAACAGGTAATTAATAAAGGCATAGATAGAATAGTATTTTTTGTTTACAGAGCTACAGATTTAGCTGAATTTGTTTTAAGTGATACATTTTGTAATTTGGGACTATGGATAATGGATTCACCCCACTCTTAGTTATTCTAACACAAGCAGATAATAGATCTTTGGACCCTATTTTACAAAAAAATCAAATGATTCAACAACAAAATCATGAAATTCAAATAGGATCATCTACCAAGAGATATTCATTAGATGATGGTGTAGGTGCACCTAGGCATAGGAGCACAATCGGGAGGTCAATGTGTAATGAAAAAGATCTGATGGCAAATAAATCATTGTTGATCTTTTTGTAATATTTTGTGGTCATTGTAAACATACCATGAAAGGGCATAAATGTTTGTAAAAGTTATTTTAAAGGTAATTTGATATGTTTGTAAGGTTATTATGTGAAAAAGTCACAAAAGTCGTTAAGAAGATGAAAAGTTGCAAAAATGAAATAATGTGAAAGTGCATTAAAAGTTAAAAAAGGGAAGTCTAATGATCATGGGAGGTAGTTATATGGTCCAAAATATCAAGATGTATATAAAAACCAATTTAAATTTAAACCAAGGCATAATGGAAAGGAAGTGATCATTTAAAAACTTTTGGAGCACTTTGTACTTGTTGTTTTGATTGATTTTTCAAGTTTCTTGTGTTGGTTCTAGGCCTTGTACGACCATGTACATCCTATAAAACCTATAAAATTGTAATGGTTAGATATTATGCTGAATAATATTTATTTTTCTTTTTGTTTTGAGTGATTTGATTCAGTTTTGAGAAAGTTATGGAAGTTTTGGTGAAAGTGGTTATTGGCAAATTTGAGACTGCTTGAGAACAGTCAAGGTGAAATGCATGGTGCAAATGCATCTCGAAGAGTTTAAAAATATAAGTGGATTTATTGGAAATATATATGAATAATACTTCTTTTAATTTTTGTGTGAGTCATTTTTATGTAGATTTGTGAAAGTTATGACATTTGTAGTGAAGCCTGGTTTTAAACCCTCTTCAATGGAGTGTCATGCAAAGATCTGTGCTTATATAATCATTTAAAAGTTGGAAAGTTTTATGGCTCACATATTATGAAATTAGATACATAAGGGGTTCATTTAAAATTGGTTTGGTATCATTTGAGTTTGTTTTTTGAAATTTATATGATGTCCTAGGAGGATTTGAAAAATTAACCTTCTATTTTATGATAGTAAAATGGGTCTCGAGACAAAGACCACATATTTTGATTTAACTATTGGATTTTCCTTATTTTTGGATATATATTTTTTATCCTATTTTTATATGTTTCTAATAGAGGGATTTGTCAAATATTACATATATCAATAGTTACAATTCTATGAGTACTGGTTACAAAAAATCCTAAGTGAAGGATTGATGATTGTGAAGATGTTTTGCCTCTCTTGAATGTTTATTATATGATGAAATGGGGGATGGATTGTTGGAAACTGAATTGAAACAATTGTTGTATTGTCATTGATGTCAAACTTTAATTGGTAAGACTATTGCTACTTAGGAAAGTACTATATCTATTTGAGTGTTGCTAAGGGGCTAAGCAAGGTTGGTAACAATAGCACCTAAGGAAAGGTTGAGTTATCTTGATACTACAAAGTGTACTTGACTATGTTGCACTATGATGAGATAATGTATTGTTTATCTTAGTAAGACTGAAGACTAAATTGGTAGGCTTAACTGAGCAAAGAATGGAAAAATCATGTTTAAGTCGAGTGATGTTAGTGTCGACTGAGTTAGTATATGCTGAGAAAAATTATAGTGTCGACCGAGCATCAGTAAATTGCCAAGGAAGACAGTGCAAGCCGATGAAACAGTTTTAGTATTGACCGAGCGTTCTACATGGAGACCCAGTGAACAATCATAGTATTGACCGAGCATCAGCAATTTTATATTTGAAGAGAATTTAATTTTGGAGCCGACATTGTTGAATTCTTGGATTATGTAAAACATGTTGACTTTATTTATTGATTGTTTGGAAGCATTAAATGCATTGTAAAATGTTTTATTATAAATGTTTAAGAGATTTGAGATGATTCTAGAAAAGGAGCCGAAGAAAAAAAAATAGGCAGATTCAATGAATCTAACCTAACCCTAAGATCTACAAATGAGATTGAGTGGCAAAAGATGAGTTAACCTAATTGAGGAAAATATAAGGGAACCTAAACATTGTGATATGTATGCACATGATGAACAAAGAATGCTAGAAGAGAAAAGTTTTATTGACTGAATAAGCATAAAAGGCTGAAGGAGAAGTGTGGTGATTGCTTGAAGAAAAGTTTTGAGCAGATCAGAGATGGAAGTGGCAAAGTTTCAAAGTCAGTAAACCAACATTAGTGTATGGAATCAGATCTAATATTTGCAAAGTGAGTTGTATATTATTCAGATAATACTGCTACTACTTTCTAACCATTATAATAGTCAACATCCTTTTAATAGAGGTTGACCTAATAGTCATAAGTTAAATACTTTGAACAAGGTTGCATTCTAATGGAGTGTATGTAAGTCCTATGACTAGGCTCACTTTTAACAGGGTGATTAAAATCCTTTAACTGGGTCACATTTGACAGTGTGTATTGTAACCTTTGATAGGGTTAGCTTTTTACCGAGCTCACTTCAGAAAAGTGAAAATAATAGTAGCATGTTACAAAGTGATTTTTCCTAAATTGGGTTTCCACTATAAATCATGTTGTTTTACTTGTGTAAATGTTTAGATCTGAACATTACTATGTTTTACAAGTTAAGTTATAGTTAGGTAGTGGACTACATTGTTAGATGTTTCTATTATTGAATCAGTGATGACCGAGTTTGTTTTGGTTTTGGATCTGATTTAAGGATAAGTTTATGAGATTGTTTTATACATTAGGACCTGAGAACAACTGAGTCACCCCCCCCTCTTTTTTGTTCTAAATCATATTAACAATTGGTATCAGAGCTCAATTTCTTAATATTAGTGTTGATAGATATCAAGTTTAAAGGGGCTTGAAGTGAATGATCAGGATGTATAAGAAGGAGGTACCAAAGCTGAACAAAGAAAATTTCCCTACATGGCAAAGCTTGATGAAGTTGCATCTGGCTAGTATTGGTGACTCTAAAAAGTACTACATTGAGAATAGTTGTCTCACCTATCATACCTTTGACTACCAAAGAAATGAGAGCTAAGAAAGAACATAATCAAGCAATGCTGGAAATTGCATCTTCCCTAAGCTATCCAAAATTTAAGGACATTAAGGACTACACAACTGTAAAGGATATGTGGGATACTCTTGCAAGGATCTATGGTGGTGACTTGAATGTGTTGAAAGAAAAAGCTGAGAGTCTTAGAGGTAAGTTTGATGAAATGAGAATGCAAGAAGGTGAAAAAATTGCACAATATTGTAGTAGAATAAAAGAAGTTGTGAATGCTATTAGAGGAGCTAATGGGACTATTGATGATGAAACTATAATTAGGAAAGTATTAAGAACGCTGTGTCTTATATATGTTATTAAGATCCTTGCTATTTAGGAATCTAGATGTAACTCTACTAATGTGCTTACTTTGGAAAGTTTGGTTGGTAAGCTGATTGCTTTTGAACTCTCTAATTATGATAATTTCACTGTTGGAAGCATTGGAAATGTTGAATCTTCTTTTAAGTCAAAGCTAGTTCTGAATAAGCCAAAGAAAGAAAAAAAAATATGCATCAATGAAAGTGATAGTGAAAGTGACAGTGACACTTCTGATGAAGACCTAGAAGATCTAGAAGCTCTTATGGCTAGAAGACTGAGAAGGGGAAAAGGAAAGTATAAAGGTAAACTCCCTATTATATGTTTTGCATGTAATAAATTTGGTCATATAGCTACTAGATGTCCTGACAAGAAGGATAAAGATGATGAAAGGAAAAGAAAACACAAAGATAGAAAAGATGATAGAAGATACCGATGGAACATAGACTACAAGGGAAAAGGTAAGAAATATTGTTACATTTCTAAAAAATAGACTAACACTGATAGTGATGATTTTGAAATTGAGGTAGTGTATGTGGCAATGAAAGATGAATCTGATGAGGATGAGAAAACTGCATTGATATCCTATGTGAACAAGAATGATAAATGGATTATTGGTAGTGGCTATTCACATCACATGACTGGTGACAAAAAAAAGTTTGAAACCTTACATCATTACAGAGGTAAAAGTGTAAAATTTGGTAATGATGCACCATGTCCTGTTAGAGGAAAAGGTTTGATTAAACTAACTGATAAGATATCTTGTGAAAATGCATATTGGGTTGAGGGTCTTAATTAAAATTTGTTAAGTGTTGCTCAGCTTAACAAAACTGGTTACCAAGTGGAATTTCATCACAAGCAAGCTAAAATATTTAATGTTGCTGGAGAACTGATTGGAAGTGGAGATCAGACTAGAGGTAATTTGTTCTATCTTGACCTATCTGAAGAAACATGTTTGATTGCACAACTTGATGATATTTGGTTATGGCATAAAAGGCCATGTCATGTTAAATTTGACAATCTGGTAGAGATAAGTAAGAAGAAAAAGGTAAGAGGTCTACCTAGATTGAAGAAACCTAAGAATGTGATGTGCAAGGAATGCCAGTTAGGAAAAATGACAAAGTCAAGTTTCAAGAGAAAATCCTTTACTTCTGAAAATATTTTAGATTTGGTTCATACTAACCTTTGTGGACCTATGGGTTTACAAAGTTACTGTGGTGCTAGATACTTTATCTTATTTGTTGATGATCATACTAGGATGATGCATGTGATGTTTCTAAAAGAAAAATATGAAGCTTTTCAATATTTTAAGTGGTATTTGGCTAAGGTTGAAAAGGAGATAGGTAGGAACTTGAAATGTCTTAGATCTAACTGAGGTGGAGAATTTACATCAAATGAATTTAATTTATTTTGCAATGATAGAGGAATTAAAAGATAGATGTCTACACCTAGAACACCTCCATAGAATGGTATAGCAGAAAGGAGAAATAGATATATCTTGGATTGTGCAAGGACATTGATGATTGAAAAAAATGTGGCATAGAGATATTGGAAAGAAGCTATAAGCACTACTGTCTACACTCTTAACCGAGTATAGATCAAGAAAGGTACAAATCTGACACCTTATGAATTGTGGCATGGACATGCACTGAGTGTTAAATACTTTAGTATCTTTGGAAGTAAGTTCTATATATTAAAAGACACTAGGAATGGAAAGTTTGATGCTAAGAGTGATGAAGGCATATTCCTAGGGTACTCCACAAAAAGTAAAGCTTATAAGTGTTTGAACTCTAACACTAACAAAATTGTGGAAAGTGTGAATGTCAAAATTGATGAGTATGTAGAAAGAAATGAAGTTGACAGTAAAAGTGAACCAGAAGATTATAGATCTTTTGTGTACATTGAAGAAGAAGAAGAGGCAAGTAACAGACTTGCACCCGATGTCAAGTCTGGGGTAAGCAATGCCAAGTGACAGACAGAAGCTACCGAGTGTCAGGAAATAGTACCGAGAGAGAACAAGAACATGCCAAACTACAAGAAAATGTTGTTGAGTATTAGGAAGAGGTTGTCGAGCATTCTGAAGTTGAATTTGACAATATTATTGAGGAACATGATGAAATAGAGGAGAAAATAGCTGAACCTGTTTTGGAAAAATATGTGAGAAGACATCATAAGCCTGAATAGGTAATTGGAGACAAAGATACTGGAATCTAGACCAGAAGTAAGACTAAGGATCCAACATGTCTATTATGTGAATTTGAACCGAAGACAACTAGAGAAGCATTGGTGAATGAAGATTGGATACAAGCAATGAATGAAGAAATTGACCAGATTGAGAAGAATGATACTTGGACTCTGGTGCCGAGACCTGAAAACAAGAATGTTATAGGAACAAAGTGGGTATTTCAAAATAAGATGAATGAAAATGGTGAAATCACTAGGAACAAAGCTAGGCTGGTATGCAAAGGCTATGCACAAGAAGAAGGAATAGATTATGGGAAGACATCTTCCCCTGTAGCTAGATTGGAAGGAGTAAGAACTCTGCTTGCATATGCTACTTATAAAGATTTCAAGGTATATCAAATGGATGTCAAGTCTGCATTTTTGAATGGTATACTAGAAGAAGAAGTTTACATAGAACAACTAGAAGGTTTTATTGATCGAAATAGAAGACACATGGTGTGCAAACTGAACAAAGCATTGTATGGATTGAAGCAAGCACCTAGAGCACTGTATGAAAGGTTGCACAACTACTTGATATAGATTGGATTTTCAAGAACAAATGACACAAGAAATCTATACATGAAGGATGAAGAAGGTAAAGGTATCTTGTTGGCAAAAAATTTTGTTGATGACATTATTTTTGGTGGACAAGATGCATTATGTAAAAGTTTCTCAAATGAAATGCAAACTGAATTTGAAATGAGTATGTTTGGTAGATCAAATTCTTTGTTGGTTTAGAAGTATATCAGAAGAAGAATGAAATTTTCATTACACAGTCTAAGTATGTTAATTAAATACTAAAATTTTTTGGAATGGAAGATGCTAAACTAGTGGGAACTCCCATGGTTACTGGACAAAAGTTATCTAAGAATTATGATGTTTAGAAGTGAATCAGACTCTATATAGATCTATGATTGGAAAATTGTAGTATGCTATACACAACAGACTAGATATTGCATTAGCTATTGGGATTGTGGCAAGATTCTCTGCTAATCCTAAGGAAACACATATGATGGCCATGAAAAGAATTATGAGATACTTGAAAGGAACTGCTGACTATGGTCTATATTACAAGAAGGATGACAAATTTAAACTCTGAGTTTATACAGATGCTGATTGGGTAGGAAATGTAGATGACAAAAAAAGTACAAGTGGTGGATCTTTCTTTCTTGGACAGAGATTAGTCTCCTAGACAAGCAAGAAACAAAATTGCATTTCCCAATCTACTGTCGAGGCCGAGTATGTTGCTGTTGCAGTGAACTATTCAAATTTGGTATGGATAAAACAATTGTTGATAGGCATGAAAGAAGAAATCATTGAACTTGTTATTTTCTATGACAACACAAGTGCTATCAATATTTCTAAGAATCCGGTGATGCACACTAAGACCAAACACATTGCAATCAAGTATCACTACTTGAGAGAATTAGTACAAGACAAAGAAGTCTGAATGGAATATGTGAATACAAAAGAACAACTAGAAGACATATTCACTAAAGCTTTACCTAGAGAAGCTCATGAGTATTTAAGAAGTCAATTAGGGGTTCTTCCCCTAACTGAGGCTACCTAGACAAGCTAGGAGCACTGCATCAAATGTGCTAGAGCAGAACATTTGACAAATTGATGCAAAAGATTGTCACGCTTTAGGGCTGGCCTAGAGTTGTGAAGAGAAGCAAAGACAAGGAATCCATCATAAGCAAGATGACAGAGGGAGAAACACAGAGCTGCACAGATATTATCTACATCTAGTGGATATAAGTTTTAGTTGTTGCTTTGACATTTTTGTCAAAGAGGGAGAATGTACTGATATGATAACACATGAGATATGATAACACATGAAACTAAAATGAAGAATCAGGATAGAGGGAGATCTGAATACTTCTAATGGTCACAGGAGTGAGGCTTACAGGATTTTGAATCAGAATGAAGCTAAGGATATTATAAATAAGTTTCTGATGGACAAATAATATTTTGGATTGGTTGGTAATCCATGTGTTATTCAAGTGATATCATATGGTGTTGCCATCAATGCCAAAGAGGGAGATTGTTGGAAATTGAATTGAAACAATTTTTGTATTATCATTGATGTCAAACCTTAATTGGTAGGACTATTTCTACTTAGGAAAGTACTATATCTATTTGAGTGTTGCTAAGGGGCTAAGAAAAGTTTGTAATAATAGTACCTAAGGAAAGGTTGAGTTATCTTGATACTACAAAGTGTACTTGACTATGTTTCACTAAGATGAGATAATGTATTATTTATCTTAGTAAGACTGAAGACTAAACTAGTAGGCTTAACCGAGCAAAGAATGGAAAAATCATGTTTAAGCTGAGTGATGTTAGTGTCGACTGAGTTAGTATATGCCGAGAAAAATTATAGTGTCGACTGAGCATCGGTAAATTGTCGAGGAAGATAGTGCAAGCTGAGGAGACAGTTTTAGTATTGACTGAACGTTCTACATGGAGACCGAGTGAACAATCATAGTATTGATCGAGCATCAACAATTTTATATTTGAAGAGAATTTAATTTTGGAGCCGACATTGTTGAATTCTTGGATTATGTAAAATGTCTTGACTTTATTTATTGATTGTTTGGAAGCATTAAATGCATTGTAAAATGTTTTATTATAAATCTTTAAGAGATTTGAGATGATTCTAGAAAAGGAGCCAAAGAACAAAAAGTGGGTAGATTCAATGAATCTGACCTAACCCTAAGATCTATGAATGAGATTGAGGAGCAAAAGATGAGTTAACATAATTGAGGAAAATATAAGGGAACCTAAACATTGTGATATGTATGCACATGATGAACAGATAATGTTGGAAGAGAAAAGTTTTATTGATTGAATAGGTAGAAAAGGCTGAAGGAGAAGTGTGGTGATTTCTTGAAGAAAAGTTACGAGTAGATTAGAGATGGAAATGGAAAAGTTTCAAAGTTAGTAAAGAAACATTAGTGTATGAAGTTGGATCTGATATTTGCAAAGGGAGTTGTATATTTTTCAGATAATAATGCTGCTACTTTCTAACCATTGTAACAGTCAAAATCCTTTTAATAGAGGTTGACCTAACAGTCATAAGTTAAATCCTTTGAACAAGGTTGCATTCTAATGGAGTGTATGTAAGTCCTATGACTAGGCTCACTTTTAACAGGGTGATTGAAATCCTTTAACCGGGTCACATTTGACAGTGTGTATTGTAACCTTTGATAGGGTTGGCTTTTTACTGAGCTCACTTCAGAAAAGTGAAAATAATAGTAGCATGTTACAAAGTAGTTTTTCCCAAATTGGGTTTCCACTATAAATCCTATTATTTACTTGTGTGAATGTTTAGATCTGAAGATTACTATGTTTTACAAGTTAAGTTACAGCTAGGTAGTGGATTGCATTGTTAGATGTTTCTATTATTGAGTCAGTGATGACTGAGTTTGTTTTGGTTTTGGATCTAATTTAAGGATAAGATTATGAGATTGTTTTATACATCAGGACTTGAGAGCAACATATTCACCCCCCCTCTCTATTGTCTAAATCATATTAACATGGATCAGATGGATCCTTGAAGGTTGATTTTTTATGTAGGATTATCCACATTAGATTGGTATCAGAGACTAAAAAAAGGTCGAGGTTGGTAAATGTATTTTGTGTTTTGGGTTGCTAAGAAGTTTGAATGTAGGTGATTGTCCATCAAGCTATAGGTTGGAGTTAGTTTTGTGTGGGAAGACATGCGAGGTCTGTCATGACCATTATCCAATAGGGATGAGACTAGGTAGAAGGTGCATGGCACAAATAAGGTGAGGCATCTTCTAGAATAGACTATTGGGTGAGATGGATGGTCTGGGTTTTTCCAAGAGACTAGGGTGAGAGGCAAAGAGGAGAACTACTAGGTGAGGCATGTAACATGTTGGTGAGGTATAGCAAAAAATGAAGAAAGAAATACTTATTGTAAGCACTTGAAGGAAGCACTTAAAAGGTTCTTAATACCTACATTTCCAAGAGTATTAGAAAAATTTCAAGATTGGTAGTATGGTCTAGGTGCACCTAGGCATAGGAGCACAATCGAGAGGTCAATGTGTAATGAAAAAGATTTGATGTCAAAAAAATCATTGTTGATCTTTTTGTAATATTTTTTGGTCATTGTAAAAATTCCATGAAACAACATAAATGTTTGTAAAAGGTAATTTAAGGGTCATTTGGTATGTTTTTAAGGTTATTATGTGAAAAAGTCACAAAAGTTGTTAAGAAGATAAAAAGTTGCAAAAATGCAATAATGTGAAAGTGCATTAAAAGTTGAAAAAGTGAAGTCTAATGATAATGGGAGGTAGTTATATGGTCCCAAATATCAAGGATTCTATAAAAACCAATGTAAATTAGAACCAAGGCATAATGGAAAGGAAGTGAACATTTGAAAACTTTTAGAGCACTTTGTGTACACACTAAATAGTGCACTTCTCTAAGTCATTACTTCCAAGAGAATCCATGAATGGGAAACCTTGAGAAAGTGACCTAGAGATCCCTAGGCATGGAGTCACAAGGATGTTGATGGTGCTCTCAGCTAGAGCTATTGAAGCATGCAACCTTGCTAGTAAACCACACAATGGGAGATTCAAAGAGACAAGGGAAAGAATGCCAATATCTTCAAGAATCAACAATGAAAATGCAATGCAATGCAATGTAATGCAATCTATGCTAAGAATGAAGATGTGATCTAAGCTATGAAATGAAAGTATTACAAACCCTTGCTAATTAAGCTATGTGAGCTAATCTAGAGTGTAAAAGAAACTAAGCTAGATGCCATGAAAGCTATGATGCAAGAATGAAAGCTAGAATGCAAGAAGATCTCCAAAGCTCCAAAGTCTCCAAGAAATCTTGCAGCATAAGATTAGCATAAAATGTTGGGATCTAAGAATGAGAAAAGAGCTCTCCTTTTAAAGGAATTGAAAACGGAATGGACCATAGAGATTAAGAGGAAAAATATTTAATCAAGGGTGGAGCTTGAAAGAGGAGCAATCCATGTGCACAAATATCATCCAATGAGAAAATAAGAGTTGACTTTTGTGTCCATATGAAACAAAAAGTGTTTTTCTTCTTTTTATAAAATAAGAATAATGCTTTATTTGTGCAACTTAGGATAAGAGGAAAAGTGGGGGCTTTTTATTTAATAAAAGGGGAGGAAATTCCTTTTAAATAAATAAAGACTTTAGGATAAAATGGTTAGCCCATGGAAAATAATCAAATAAATGATAAAATAGGATTTGATCAAGGAAATTGATATAATTGAAAAATGCTAATTTTTGAAAATACTAATTCAGGGATTTGATAAATTGCTAAATGGGGGCCCAAAGTCTAGGCGACCATTTTAGGGTGCATACATTTGCCCCTCTTTGACTAATGTGAGATTGATTTGGGATCACATGTGGTCAAAGAATGGAATTGAAATGTGAGATTGATTTGGGATCACAAAACAACCCAGATGTGTGTTTGACATATGGGAACACATTAGGACAAAGATAAGCTAAAAGACAAGACCACCAACTATATAGCTAGGTGATAATCAAGTCTCAAATAAGAGGTAAGAATCTCAAGCAAGGCTAATAAAGCCGATAGGTACTACCCCCTTGTTATCAAAATCAAAATCAGCTAGAGGAGAACAACAAATTGGTAAACTTGATCAAGTCACTAGAAATCATAATTGAAGGTAAAGAATGATAGGATAACCATCAAGTAGTGAAGGCATGCCCCAATTTGACTAGGAAAGATATAGGATAAAGATGAAGTCAAACCTCAGAGAGATGAAGCGAATAAAAATGAATGAAAGACTAGAAGGTTGAAAGAGATGGGGATGAAGAAATGAAGATGCCCCAGTGAAGATCGAAGGATCAGGCCTCAAATGGTCAGCCAACTACGCAGAAGAAGGAGAAAGTTTAAAATGTGATTTTGACTATCAAGATGAACTTAGATTTTGATTTTGATCTCAAAAATGGATCCAGGATGTCGAAATTAGCTAGGGGTGCAATTTTTGTGCAATTATGAGATGTTTTAAAAATTGGTGAAAAAATCAAAATGCTAGTAAAGGGGGTAAAAAGGTCATTTTCAAAATCATTTGTCTTATAGTGATTTGAGAATTTTGAGAGCTCAGAGAGAGAAAATGGCCTAGCAAGTAGCGATTTTGATTCACAGGCATCGATTCAAGCATGCCCGATTGCACAACTAGCCTCCGCAGTATGGTGCCTTGGTATGTTTTCAGAAAAACTCACCTTGTAGGTCATTTATGAGCATTTATGTCACTTTAAAACATGTTTTTAATGTTTTAAAAAAATTTCAAATTTTAACTATGCAAAATATCGTATGATAGGTTTTAAGTATCACACCCTTTGAGAATTTTTGTCATGCGATACTTCGTGGGTCAAAATAGTATCACACCGATGTTTGATCCAATATCACACGATACCAGATGAAACATTATGTGATACTATGTGAAATATCATAGTCAAAGATACTATCGGATGGGTACTGAAGAAAATATCACATGATATTTTACCAAAAAAAAATGACATGTTTTAATGTTTTTGAGCAAAATGACATGGGTCCAAACAATGTTTTCTTTTAAAATGTTTTGTACTAATTTTATACATCCATCATGATATGTTCTAACATCTGGTTTGGGTTAATGGATTGCAGGAGAACTTTCCTACGCTCCTCATTAGAGCACTGAGAGTGACCGGTTTATGATGCATCTGAGATCTTGATGATCCTAGATGAGCAGACTTGGGGGAGATGGGCTTTGGGTACCTATTGCAGATGCCCCAAATTTGAGCTAATCATGGGTTATTGACAACATTGGCTGAGAGGTGGCAGAGTGAGCATAACACATTTCACTTGTCGACCAGAGAGGCTACTATTAGCTTGGAAGATGTCTATCAGATCCTTCGAGTTCCTAGCCATGGAGATCCAGTGAGTATAATCATGTTTATAGATATTCATAGATGTAAAGTTTCCATATGATAGAAACTAACATGATTGTTTTTTGGCATAGGTATACTACGATCAAGATCTGACTGAGGGATGACAGATCATGCAGGACATGTTCCAAGATGTCACCTTCATTGATAGGCACCTCAGTTGGGATAGGTTGATGCAGGAGTATGGCAAAAACTTCCCAATCCCATGTATAGTATGTTCTATAGTTGCACAGGCTTTCATCACTGACAAGAGCTAGAGAGGGTTCCAACTAGGATGGGGTAGGTTAGTCATAGATTTGATAGCATACCCATAGTAGATGGAATGGGATCCAGCCATCCTAGTTGATATGTATCATGAGATCCATGAGATTTTTTACTGGGAGAGTAGGACTTGGGCATGTGGTGTTGTCTTAGCACAGGTTTAGGCATGGGAGCACATCACCGTTGTGCACCCACATGTGTAGCTAAGGGAGAAGAGATGCCCCTATATATATAGATATACAAGTTTCATATCACAGCCACATAGCGAGGATGTGACTTACTACCATAGGCTACTAGATGAGCTCACCTCATTTCAATGGAGACCATATAGGGTGTGTGAGTAGTGGGGTGATCAGGAGTGGGAGTTGGGTTATATGTTGTGCAACTGACCACTGGTAGGTCAATGCTCTGATATAGTCAAGTGCTTCATGATCACTCGAGTCTGGAGACATTTCAGGTGACAGCAGAGGGTGGCTACTAAGGCCGCCACCTATGCTTAGGTTAGAGATGAGGAGGGACATGGATGGACACCAATACTAGACTACTAGTAGGTAGTACAGGACACTGTGGCTATCCGCAGGGAGCCATGGGACTATCTCCTAGTTATGGAAGATGCAGGTGCAGATGCGGCTTATAAGGCAGAGTGTAGGAGACATCCATTCCCTAGGTTTACTGTACCTGATGCACAACTAGATGCATAGGGAGATGAAGAAGATGGAGATGGAGGGGATAGGGGAGGTGGAGGGAGAGGAGAGAGGGGATAGAGCTCTAGATCGAGTGGCTAGAAATGGTCACGAAGACAAGGTTCTACAGATGATGGGCATGATGCAGCAAGGCCATCTCACCATTGGGTGGATGCTGAGCAAGATTAGCCTATAGGGGGAGAGGATCTCAGAGTGAGGATCCAGGTGCTACAGACAAAGATATAGTAGCTATGGATTACCATAGCCATGAGAGACTAGTAGCTGACTAACCTACAAGCTGAGATAGAGCAGTGGGAGAGGGCGACACAGGCCGATGTAGCTAAGATCTGATGAGAGGTAGCATGAGCTGTGTATTATCATGGACTCTACATATAGGCTATACCTAAGGGACAAAGAGTGCCACTCTACTCTGAGAGGGCTGGGAGATCTGATATGGTACCTGATAGGGCAGCAGCACCACCTCCACCACCACCACCTCCACATGATGGTGCTAGTTAGACCTAGGGCTAGGATATATGTATATAGACATACCTTGGGACATTATCCAGATGTTGGATCCCACATTGTATTTGTATCATGACATTTATTATATATATATGAGATTTACTAGATTTGTGATATATCTTCTATACTTGTTCCACTTGTGATGGATGTTTCAATTTTTATATTGTCTTGTCATATTGCTCAAAATGTATGTTATATATGCTCATGTATAATCTCTCTCATATATTTATGTTTAGTTCTCATGTTTATGATATAGACTCATATTTCTGAAAATGATCTCTTTAGGATATAGATATGATGATAAGATTAACCCTTTGTGATGATAGGAAAAGGATGTGATGTGAAAGACATGATCGAGAAAAGGAAAGGTGAGTGCAGTTGATCGATAAGTCCATGAAAGATGAAAAAGGAGAGCTCTCTCCATATGCAAGATGCAAAACTAAACTAATCATGAACCTAAAAATGCAAGCTACTATGAAAAGTGGTTTACTTGCAAGGTCACAAAGCTTTTAGACTCTAATATTCATCATCAAGTGTTATTGGTAGCATCACAAGATCATACAATGCACACTAGTATGACTATGTGAATCTGAATATGATCTATATCAGATAGATATGTGGGAATCCCACCTAAGCATCAAAGACATATAGGTCAAGATGACTAGTGCAGTGAGATTACCTAAGTTTGATATGGAAAGATTATACTCGCATCGAGACATAAGGAAAGTCAAGTTGGCTATAAGTATGCACTTGTGAAAATAGTCAAGGATAATACCTTGTAGACCCTAATGTCAAGTGGAACAAGCATAAATGCTAATGACAGTTAGGACCAAAAAAATATACCCACAAGAAGAAAAAGAAATAAAACATGTCCTCATGCCCTGAGTCTTCTAGCTCAGCATCATCAAAAACTATTAGGGAGATAACACTCATCAAAGAAATCATCATAGACAACACACAAATAATTGAAGTCAAACAAGTCTTAGTGAGTCGAGCGTTTAAGTGCGTGTGTGTAGGTCATAGAGTCAAACTTTGAGTATCACATCTACCAGTGAGAGAACATCATATCATGCTAGACTATGGGTAAGATATCTGATAAGTGTTGAGAAACACTTGACACTAGGGTAGTGTTGAAAAACATAGTTTGGGGTTGGTGTTGAAAAACACCATTTGCAAGATGTCCTGAAAACCAACACATCCTAGAGACCAAAGCTAAGACAATTATGCCCCCTAGACAAACACAAAGACCAATTTCAAACCAAGGCAACAAGGTCAAGGCATGATGGAGAAAGGCTAATTGTCGAGGATGCATGCTAAGAAACAAGGGTGCAAAGGCCTCAAGTAGCACCTATTTCTAGGTTTTCACCACTTGGAGATTTTTTGATTTTTTCATTTTTTTTGTATTTTTGCTACCAAGGTGCCTATTTCCAGGTTTTCACCAAGGCACTTTTTCTTTTTCTTTTTTTGAATTTTTTTTTTTTTTGTAGTTTTTCAGGACTTTATATGCTTTTTAGGATTTTTTCAGCATCATATATGATTTTTTTTAGAATTTTTTCAGGATCAATAAGTATGTACAAAGGATGCCCCTAGATAGAATAGCTATCATGGATAGAACTTCTTTAGGTACAAAACATTGATGGGATCAGGGAGTTGTTCTCCCTCTGGATCAGATAGTAAATACACACCTATCCCAAAAGTAGCAGTAATGATGTATGGGCCAAGCCAATTAGGTTCAAATTTCCCCTTTTGCTCTCTATGTTGTTGGTTCTTAGGGTTTTCTTGTAGGACAAGATCCCCCACTTGAAATTCTCTAGGGTGAACCTTCTTGTTGAATGCTTTGGACATACACTTTTGGTAGACTCTCATGTGATCAAAGGATGCTTTACACTTTTCATCTAGAAGTTCTAGTTCTTGTAGCCTCATGGTGTGGTAGTCTTCATCTGTCACTAAACCTTTAAGGGAAACTCTAAGTGAAGGAATCTCCACCTCTAAAGGTAACACTACTTCAGCACCATAAGTGAGGGCAAAAAGAGTAGCCCCTATTGGAGTATGAATACTCATTCTATAGGCCTATAAGGCTGAATTTATCTATAGATGCTAGTCTCTACCATTCTTGTCAACTATTCTATGGAGAATTTTGAGAATGGTCTTATTCGAAGCCTTTGCTTGTCCATTTCCTTATGGGAAGTAAATGGAGGACCAATGCTATTTTATCTTGAATTTCTTGAAAAGATGTTTAAAGTCCTTGTTTTTAAACTGACCTCCACTGTCAGTGATTATTTCAGAAGGCAATCCATACTGACAGATGATATGGTTCAAAATAAACAAAGAAACTATCTTGCCTGAGGCAACAGAAAGTGGGACAACTTCTACCCATTTAGTGAAGTAATCAGTAGCAGTGATAATGAATTTGTGCCCACCTAATGAGTTGGGATGAATTTTCCCAACAAGGTCAAAGGCCCAACATAGAAATGGCCAATGAGAAATAGAGGGAATAAGCTCCCTACCTAGAGCATGTATCAGGTTACCATGTTTTTGACACTTTGCATGATTTAGAAAAAGCTACTACATCTATTTGCATGGTAGGGCAATAGTACCCCACCCTAAGCAACCTTCGAGCCATGGCAAGACCATTAGAATGTCCTCCATAAATACCCTCATGAATGTCAGCTAACGCTTGGTTGGACTCATACTTTTCCAAGAACCTAAGAAGTGTCCCATCTAAACCCCTCCTATACAGATCACCAGAGATAAGGGTGTGGCAAGAGGCATTTTGGATCAAGTAACTTCATTCATAATGGTTGAAGGTTTTAGGAATAATTCCATCATGGAGGTATGAGTAAATGGCACCATAGCGGGATGACTCATGGCCAACAAGGGTACAAACAACTTGGCTTTCTTGGGAGTCATAGATAGGGTAGCGTATCTCTTCCACCAGGAATTCGAATCTAGACTCATGTTGTTCTAGCTAAAGAAGTGAAGCCAATGTAGCCATAGCATCAGCTACTTTATTCTCTACTCTAGGGATTTGTTGAAATGTAACAAAGTTGAAATATCATCACAATGAATCAACCATTTTCTTGTAGGGTACTAGTTTTTCATCTCTAGTTTGGTATTCTTCATTAACTTGGTTCTAGGCTCTACTGCTTCAATATAGGTAAAGTTAGTATCCACCATAAAACATATATCATCTTTATATTTTTCAAAAAGAGACTTAGGGATCCTTGATCTACTAAACACAATATTCTGAAATGTCTTAATAACACGTACTGCACCCTCATTGAGAAACTAAAAAATAAAGTGGAAGATCTAAGATCTGAAGAGGAATCTAAAGTTTTTATTGAAGATTGTGATGACAATTTAGAAAAAGAAAATGAGATCCTTAAGCATGAATCAAAGATAGAAAATTTGAAGCTTAGTTTGAAAGATGGAAATGGCAAGAATGAAGCAAATCTAAAATCTGAGAATGAAAGTCTAAAGACTGAAAATGAAGGACTAAAATCTAAACTTTGTAAAGTAACATCTGAACTTGAGAAAGTCAATTTTTAGTATGATGAACTTGAGAAATACAATAAGATTGTGAAAGGTGAACTGACTCAATCCAAACAACAACTTGAAAGGCTATATTCAACTAGTGAGAAGATTGATGAACACATATCTTATCAAAAACCATTCTATGATAAGATTGTCTTGGATTCAACACTTTTAAAGAAAATGATGAAGGAAAGGAACCAGATCTAAAGATATCTAAAAGCATAGATGAGAAGAAGCTTGATGAGATCAACAAATCTAAAGATACACCTAAAGAAGAAGAGTCACTGAAGCAAGAGGAATCACCCAAAGGTATGCAAAGAGAATTCAAAGGTAGATAATTTTCTTGTAATATTATTGGTCATATGAAGAGAGATTGCATAGGTAAGCAATTTAAACCTGTTAATGGTTATTGTTACAATTGTCATGGTTTTGGACATAGAGCTATTAATTGTAGGAAACCTAAATTTATTGAGAATAATGATGGTAGTAGAATGTTTAGGAATACTAACAATGCAGATAAGAAACTTACCGAAGATATGAACAGAAGAAATGGAGTAGTATATTATAGATGCAACAAGGTTGGACACATTGCTAGAAACTGCAGATCACAAATCAATCAACCTAGACCAAGATATGGAAACAATGGAATTGTGTGTCAGATATGCAACAAGATTGGACATACAACAAGGTTTTGTAGAATGAAAAATAGAGTTTTTCATCCTAATCCTAATCCTAGAAATCATGCAAGAAGAAATGAAGATGCAAGTAACAGTCAGAAAGGATGTTGTAGTAATTCAGATGAAGTGAAGTTTATCAAAAGCACAAATCAAGGAGACATATTCAACATTGAAGGTAATCAGGAAGGTGAAGTATTGAAAGGTAAGAATGAATCTTTACCTGACCTATCTCAAAGTACTTAATTTATGTAAATTGTAGTAGAATAGGAACTTAGATTAAGTGTAGAAGTAGATATATGATGAACTAAGTCTTGCACAATTAATGCAAGGTATTTTATGATGTTCTAATGCTATGGTTAAGAGCGCAAAGAAAATTATTATGTTTTGTGAGATCACAATAAGTTTTAAGTTTTGCAGGTTAGCAGAAACAACTTTTGGGAAAGAAGTGGCAAAAGAATTGAATGCAATGTCAGATCTAAGTGAGATTGAATTAATAAAAGGTTATGATTAGTATTATTTGATCATCAAAGAGAAGTCAAGTGTCAATGAGATCAAAAAGAAGTGATTGAAAGCATTTTGCAAGGATTTGGAGAAGAATTGTGTGTCGAATCTACGCAAGCCCTAAAATCATGAAATTAAGGTATTTTACTTGACAAATCTTTGAATCAGTAAAGGAATTTGAAGAAATCATGGATGTTTCCTTAATACACAATGTCAGAGATAAGAATAGACCTAAATTGAAAAGGGAACAAGTAGAACCCTTGGAAGAAGACCCTAGGTTTGCATTATCATCCGTACTAGATGGAGTTTTACACTTAGAAAATGTCAGAAGTTATCTTGGATGCAAACTAGAGATAGTGAGTGATAGTGATTTCACAGATGAATATCAGAAGATTTACCATCAGGATATGACACTGAAACAAGGTTTTGAATATTTGGAACATAATGAAATTGTTAAGTATGGAGTACAATATGAATTTGATAATGAAGAATGCACTAAGATTATCTTGAGAAAAATTCATAATGGAAAGTTTTGGCTAGAAGATAGATTGATAGATATTACAATAGATTTGATTCATGAAGTCACTAGATTATCTAAAATTGGAGCTATTCCTTTCAATGAGAAAAACATGAGGAAAATAGTCATTGATAACACAAACTCATCCTATAATGGTAGAGGAATTTTGATTAGTAAGATCAAACAAGATGATGTGAGATACTTATGCAAGATCCTAACTACTAAATTTTGTGCAAATTCAAGAGAGGATGACATGACAACTAGAATGGTACATGTAGCCTATCTAATGTGTGTTGATAGGGCACAAGTTGATATGTGTGAAATTCTAAGAATTCAATTGTTTGAGAACTTGGAGAAGATCAAGAAAACTAAGTATAAATAGTTTAGGTTCTCATCCCTAATCACATATATGTTTTTTCATCTATTAAGGAGATTTCATTACACCATAAGAAATTATTGGAATGATGGACAAAATACAATGGAAAGGATTAACCTAGTATACAGAAGACATGTTATTGATAGTGTAAATGAGAGTGCAGTACTTGTTATTAAGACATTTCAGAATATTGTGTCTAGTAGATCAAGGATCCCTAAGTCTCTTATTGAAAAATATAAAGATGATATATGTTTTATGGTGGATATTGACTTTACCTATGTTGAAGCAGTAGAGCCTAGAATAGATTTCATAAACCCTCTTGGCTATATGATATCTGAGTTAGAGACTGAAGAGTATGCTAGTAGGTTACTTAAGTGTAAATTGGACACTTAGGGTAACAGGTTTGGAACCTTTGAGGATAACTTCAACTCCGCAAACATTCTAATTGAAGAGAAGTAGTCTAAGAAGAGAGTTGAGAACAACATTAAGAAAATCCTAAAATATACAGGAATGACAGAGCAAGAGTTTTTGGTAGCAAAGAAGATAGCAACAGTAATCAGAGAGAGTGGACAAAAAGAAGTTTTGTCTATCCCTCCTTTATCATCAATTGCAGTGCAACAAGAAGAACCAAAAGGAAAGGTGAAATTGGAAGTAACTGATAAGGACATAGAAGCAAAGATGTATACTAGATCCACTTCCTCCACACCTAGAAAAAGAGTTAAGGAAAGTGCTACTGGACTAGGAAAGATACATAAAAATCTAGTGCAACCAGTTCCAAGAAAGATTGCAGATATAAAAGATGATGTCACTACTAAGAATAAAGCTTGGAAACCAAAAGTTGAAAAGCTTAATGAGAAGATCATTGAGAATGGTGGCTTTGCAAGAATGAACAAATATTATGATCTTTATGATTATACTAACAAACTTAATCTAGAGAATGCATTTGTGAAGCATATGATTTTAACTAACAAGAAGTTTGATACTATTCAAGGATAGATACCTGATGATCTTTATAACAAACTTGTAAATAGGAAGAAGAGAGCATCAGAGGAGGACACAACTATTAGAGAAAAGCTTGTGAGGAAGCTTTGTGAAATAAGAGATGAAGCACATTTCAATCAGATCATGAAAGCCTTAAGCACCCATCTGAGAACCAAAAGGAGAACTATTCAAATTATGGGAGGCAGGTATGAAGAAATCAATTATGAGATAGAACAAGCTATTATCAAGATTATGGTAGAATATGTTGGAGAATCATCAGTTATAGTAGAGCAAGTAGGTGAGAAAGTACAAGAGGACATTCCCTCTTCTCCAACTATTAATATTGAAGATGAAACAATGGATGTAGAAGGTACAAAAATCACCTTGGATACTGATGAAAATGTATTCAAGAATTTGGAGAGCATTGTTGACAATTCGGCCTTTGAAGAATGGGAAGCTACAAAAGAAGAAGAGATGATAGAGACCACAGTTGTGGAACCACTAGTAATAGAGGAACAAGTTCCCAGTCCCACCAAAGAAGATACCAGTCTTATTCCTGAGACTAGAAAGAAGACTCAAATTGGATCTATGATTGAGCATTTGGGAAAAGAAGTAGATGCTCATGATCAGTTGGAATTGATCACATCCTTGAATAAAATCATTGGTAAGAATAAGAAAGTGAAGAGTCTTGAAGGGTGTCTGAAGGAACTAACTGAGAAGTTACAAAGCACTGTAACTACACAAATTGCAGAAGTAGACCCTATGGAGAAAGCAAAGAAGGTAATGAGCACCTTTGATAATGAATTCACAAACCTATCTGATATTGCAAAAGTGAAAGCACAAGCAGCCAATGAGGCTAGAATGCTTTTGAAAATTAGTTAGAATATCAGAAATGATATCAACACTCTTGATATCTATATCAAGGATTTCACGAAGCATTTGGAAATAGGTAAATCTTTGTACATATAGTGTACAAAATCAAAGACCCTAATAGCAGAAGAAGATCAAAAGATAAATTTGAAGGAATTAGAAATTTTGAATGAAACAAACCTTCTATCTAGCCCTAATGTGAAGGTATGTGATGTTGAGAATAAAGTTCAGAAACTTTATGATGAAATCAGAGTTGTGCAAGATGATAGAGATAGGAAATTGAGAAGATACACTCTTTTGAGAGAGCATGCTTCTATGAAGTTAAGCATTATTGAAGAGTAGTTGGAAGAATGTCTTTCAGCTAAGACATCTTTTCAAAAATTTAACTTTGAAAACCTCCAAGCATGTGAAATAGCTTCTTATGGACTGATCGCACTACTTAATGTGGTAAATTCCATTAAGAAATCATGGGAGAAGGAGATAGAAGCCATGAAGATAAATTTTTCAGATTGTGTTGCAAGCCTATCAACTTTGCAATAAATAAATTGAGGTATAACTTTTTGTGATACAATTTTGTAACCCTCCCTACCTTATTTTGTCATTATTGTCAAAGGGGGAGAGATATATAGTAGAAAATTGATAGTATATGATAAGGATTGTTACTCTTAGGGGGAGTACTATATTAGAGACAATAATTTTTTGAGGATTTATAAGGATAGTATGTATTTTATACTATGGCCATAATTTTGAACAATTTTTGAGATTTTGAGTTGTACACTTAGCCAATTTTCTCATATGTTGCCACCAATGACAAAGGGGGAGATTTTTGGCAATTTGGCTGAGTTGATTACATAGATGTTGTACTTATGGAAACATATGATCCACATGAAGATTGTACAGGTCAGAGAGCAAGTATGACAGAGTGCATTGCAAATTTGTCTAAGTGTGAGACAATGTTTTTACTAGTGAACCTAGACATAGTTTTTATTTGGGATGTTGACTGGAGTAAGTTCAATGCTTGCACACTTTAACATAGAATCTATGATGTTTGTTGATCACCTATCTCAAAGTGCAAGTTAGTATGGCATGTACGAAAGAAGTTATGATAGTTTTACCGAAGATAGTGTGAAGCTGACAGGACAGAATATGAAGACAGAACTAGTAAAGAGTTAAGGGATTATTTTTTTTTTATCAAAATAATGACTTAAGAATATAAAGGGATGACATCCTAGATGTTAAATCTTGGATAATGCTATTGGTATAAATGTAATTGTAATTGTAAAGTTAGATGAAGTATCAAGTACTAGTAATGAAATGTAATGAAGCAGTGATATGATGCAAAGTATATGAAGCATATGTAATAGCGATAGTAAAAGAGAAGTAAAGAGATATTGATGCAAGTAGTATAAGGTTATGTACCTTAACCTATTTTTTTAATCAGTGTATATTGTACATTACTTGTTGGGCAGTGGACTCATTTGGTAATCACATTTTGTACTACAAAAATATAGTAAAGTAAAGTAAAGTCCACCAAGATAACTGAGAGGGGGGGGGGGGGTGAATCAGTTATCTGATAATTATAAATTTTATCATCTTCAATAACATTAAACCATATAATAAATATAATTACCAACCATTGAAAGATATTCATACACAATAACACAATGACACAAGATATGTTGACTAGGGAACCTCTTGATCAAAGAGTAAACCCTGGTGGGAATGATACCCACAAAAGATGCACTAATCTGAATATTCCTTGTGAGAGGATGGACTCTATTAGGAGTCTTATGAAATACATTTAGTAAATATGAATCCCTGTTAGGAGATTGTGAATCCCTATTAAAAGATTCTAACCCTGTTAAGAGTTATGGAAGATAGAAGGACCCACTACCCAAACAACTTCAGGGTAAGATCACTGAACACACTATCCAAATAATCTTTGCATTACTCAATAGAATAATATGTTACCTCTTCTTTTATTGTGCTAAACCACACTCATTGTTACATTAGATCTCAATTTTAGATCTTTGTACTTTTCATGTCTTCCTTCACAAATTCACTTCCATACTTAGCTCTTTTCTTCACTTCATGCATACAACATCACAACCATTGCTATCATATCATAATTACACACTTTTTCACATTAAAACTACTTACTACTTCATTCCAACTACACTGAAACAAGTAAATACATTCCTTCCTTTATACCACACTCAAATAATTACAAATGAGTCGGCATACAATTACAAAATAAAATTTTCCACGCGCTACACCAAAATTACACAATACTATCAGCTTCCAAATACAATAAATCTTCACTCGTGCAACCTCAAAGTTTGTGCTATCATCCATGTCACTATCAATGTTTCTTCAACTTCTCTTTAACTTCACAAAACTAGATTCCATCCCGATTAGGAGATATCATCCGATTTCCACAAACTGTTACTCAAGAACACTACCTGAATACCGCTTCCACCAAAATGATCATAACTTCCATGAATCAATGAATTAATGTCTGCACTCTTAACCATAGACATATGACATATCAAAGAGTATAACCTCAAAATTGCATAGCTCTAACTATAATAACACATGTGCACTAATCCAAACTCTATTTGCTTCTCTGCAAGTCTTCGGTAAATCACTGTGTTGACATCAATGACAATCATAGTCATGAATGCAACAACAACTGCTATAGAATGACTACCAAACACTTTATAATTCATTCCTAACAATCTCCCCCATTGGCATTGATGGAAACATTGATGAAAAACATCCAATGTTCCAAAAATCTAATACTACAACACTGCTTCTTCAAATCCTCTTCATCAATCAAATCTTGCTTCATTATCCTATTCAGTTCTCTCCAACAGATGTCTTAGATTGCTTTTCATGTATACTTCTCCCCCATTGACATCAATGAAAGAAATTCCATGACTATGTCAATAACAACTCAATGTCAAAAGACACTTTTCAGAAAATACATTTACTAGAGTCCTCATGACTCAGCTCAGATACACATACTCCCCCATAGAGGAAGTACCAACATCCAGTTCAGAAGAAAGATAAGGCTCATATACCACTGGATAGATGCAACCAACTACATCACTTCTCAAAAGTAGGCTGGGGCATAACCCCAAGCATACCTCTCAGATACTCAAATGTATCCTTAGGAAAAGGCTTTGTGAATATATCTGCTATCTGCTCCTTTGTACTTATGTACTCAAGTCTAACTTCTTTCTCAACAAATTTCTCTCTTACAACATGATACTTAATCTCTATATGCTTTGTCTTAGAATGTAATATTGGATTCTTAGACATACTAACTGTACTGGTGTTATCACAATGTATGACAACAAGCTCAAGAAATTTTATTCCAATATCCTTCAGCATTTTCTTCATCCAAATTATCTAGTTACAATTTTTTGCTGCTGCTACATATTCTTCTTCTATTGTGCTTTGTGAGATACAATTCTGCTTCTTGCTTAGCCAAGAAACTAATCTTCCTCCAAGGAAAAATGCTCCACCACTAGTGCTTTTCTTATCATCAACACTGCCTCCCCAATCAACATCTGTATATGCACATAGGGTAAAATCATCAGATTTTTCATACCATAGTCCATAGTCCATTGTGCCTCTTAAATATCTTAGTATCCTCTTTACTGATGCATAATGTGATTCTCTAGGTTCAGCTTGAAATATTGCTACAATTCCAACTGAATATGCTATATTAGGTCTTGTATGAGTCAAATAAAATAATCCTCCAATCATAGATCTTTATTTCTTGTGTTCTACTACAGGAGTCTCATCTATGCTAGATAACTTATGTTCAGTCACCATAGGTGTTCCAACTGGTTTACAATCCTCCATTCCAAATCTTTTCAACAAGTCATTTAAGTACTTTTTCTGACTTACAAAGATACCATCATTGTTTTTTGTTATCTATAATTCCAAAAAGTATTTCATCTCACCAATCATACTCATTTCAAATCTAGTCTTCATTAAATCAGAAAATTTGTCACTAGCTTCATCTTCTCCTCCAAAGATAATGTCATCAACAAAAATAACTATAACTAACAAATCATTTTTAATTTCTTTTGTGTACAAATTGCTATCAATTGTTCCTTTTGTAAATCCAAACTTTAAAAAATACTTATCCAGTCTTCCATACCAAGTTCTAGGTTCTTGTTTAAGTCCATATAAAGCTTTCTTCAATTTACATACCATGTCTCCTTCTTGAGTTAAAGGAAAACCTTCAAGTTTCTCAATGTAGACTTCTTCCAATTCTCCATTCAGAAATGCTGACTTCACATCCATCTGATATACTTTGAATTTATTGTAAGTTGCATAAGCCAAAAACATTCTTACTACTTCAATTCTTGCAACAGGTGCAAAAGTTTCTTCATAGTCAATTCCTTCTTGTTGTGAGTAACCCTTACATACCAATCTTTCTTTGTTTCTTACTACTCCTTTTTCATTCATCTTATTTCTGAATACCCATTTAGTTCCAATAACATTCTTGTCTTTAGGTCTAGGGACCAATTCCCATGTCCTGTTCTTTTCAATCTGATCTGGTTCTTCTTTCATAGCATTAGCCCAACTTTCATCTTCACAAGCTTCATTAGTAGTCTTAGGTTCAATTTGAGAAATCAAACATAATTGTCCTTGTGCCTTATTTTCAATAAGAACTCCTCTTTTGATGCTCCCAATAATCTATTCAAAAGGATGATTCCTTAACAAACTCTTGCTAGGTGTCACTATCTTAGATCTCTCTTCAGATGTAGGTTCTTCAATAACTTCACCATGGCTTTCATTCAACAAATCACTATTAGTTTCATAAAACAATTCAGTAGATCCAGTGTTAGGTTTAGGATGAGCTTCTTCATCAGATTCATAATCAAGTATTCTTTCCTGAATTTTGAAATTTTCATCAACTTTAACATTTGCGCTTTCAACAATAGTCTTAGTTCTTTTATTGAAACATCTATATGCTTTTCTTTTCAAATAATATCCAAGAAATATACCTTCATCACTTCTAGGATCAAACTTTCCAATATCATCATCTCTTTTTATATAACATTTTCTTCCAAAAATTCTAAAATACTTAACTGAGGGTGCATGTCCAAACCATAATTCATAAGGTGTCTTGTCTATGTCTACTCTGATTTGTACTTTGTTCATTGTATACACTGTTGTGTTCACTGCTTCTCTCTAGAATATCTTTGCCAAATCATTTTCAAACAACATAGCTCTTGCTGCTTCAATCACTAATCTGTTCCTTCTTTCTACAATGCCATTTTGTTCAAGTGTTCTAGGGGCTGAATACTGTCTTTTAATGTCATTTTCTTCACAAAAGTTATTAAACTCTCTAGAAGTAAATTCTCCACCTCTATCAAATCTCAAACATTTAATCTTCATTCCATATTCATTCTCAACTTTATTCTTAACAATCTTAAACTCATCAAATGCTTTAGATTTTCCTTTAAGAAATGCAATCCACATCATTCTTGTAAAATCATCAACAAGAAATATAAAATACCTTTCTCCATAGAATGATCTAGTCCTGGTAGGATCACTCAAATCTATATGAACAATCTCTAGCTTCTTTGTAGATGTAAACTTCTTACTAGGAAAAGAACTTCTCTTTTGTTTAGCCATTACACATTCTTTTCAAATCAAGTTAGTAGGCTCCATAATTTTAGGTAAATCTCTTACTGCAAGTGTAGTACTTACTTTCACAATGTTATCAAAGTTTATATGACAAAAAATTCTATTCCATAACCAACTATCATCAATCTTTGTAATCAAACATGTCATCTCAGTAGGATTCAACTGAAATATATTACCTCTGGTTATAGATCCAGTTCCAATTAGATTTCCATCTTTATCCTTTATCACACAAGTTTTCTCAGTAAACCAAACTTGATATCCCTTATCAACTAACTGTCCAACACTCAAAAGATTATGTTTCAATACATCCACAAAATAAAGATCATCAGTATTAGTCTTTCCATCAAGAGTAATAGATCCTATACCTTTAATCAAACAAGGTGCATTGTTTCCAACTCTAACAACTCCTCCATCATATTCTGATGAAGGGTGCTCCCCTTAATACCACAAACACATTACAGAAACAGAGAAACAACAACAACAATATGCAAGAATAGAAAATTGGCTTCTTATTATCTCCACAAATGTGGAATTACAAACTTTCAGAATTACAATATGCAAAGCCACATGGGCATTCCCTTACAATATTCTGTAGGACAAAGCCTTGAATCAATACCCATAACTATCCTAGACAACACTACGAACCTTCTTTATATAGGCATTTTCCACCGCTCGATAAGGTTCCAAAAATTTAGCCCTAAGGGTCGACCAAACTTAGAATTATTTTATTTTTCAATTTATTACATCAAAGTCTGCTCAAAATAACTTTTGAAACCCGAATAGAAATTTTGAAGGAAAATTATTTTTTTCCATTTCAGGTGGCCCGACTTCCGAAGACCATAAGTCATCACCAGTTGACCTGATTGACTATTATAACCCCATTTTGGAAATGCCATGAAGCACTCTACAAGATTGAGCTGTGCAAGCACCTATCACCCAATTTTTTGACCTCATACAGGGACTCTAAAGCCTTCAAAACTGAGTTCAAAGTTTCTATACCCTACTGCCAATACCAAAAATCTTCAATATCTTCAAAACTAGACTTGATCTAGCCATGAAACTTTGCTGGCAAGTTGATATGACTAAGATGAACCTCCACATGTAAAATCAAAACATTCTGAGATTGTAAGACCAACTTACTAAAAATAGCAAGTTTCCATAAATAACATCTCTACACAAGATAGCCCTTATTGAATACAAAAATAGAAATATTTTTGGGTGATGCAAGATTGCTCTTACACCTAGGATGCTCCTGCATCAAACACCTAGGATAATTTGAGAAGTGACCCCATCATGACTCAGGTGTGTAGAGGAAAACCAAGATGGTTAAGCTCCTCCTTTGTTAACCATGATGAATCTTCAATAAGTCATCCTTTCCATTTGACCAAATACTCTTCATATGTCCTATTCCTTGTGCTTCTGCAAACATGACTATCCAGTATGTCTTCAATCTCCTTGATATCTGAACTAGTTGCTAGAAACTCCATTGTGTTGCTGTAACCTCATCTTCAACACCTCCTTCATGATACTCTATTAAATCTAAAATATTAAACACTGGTGAAATATTTAGCTCAGTAGGCAATTCTACCTCATATGCATTTCCTAAATCATGCTTCTTCAGTCTCTTACATGGCCCAAACTTCTTCATTTTCAACTTGTTATATGTACCAACTAGAGATCACTCCTTCCACAAATGAACCATGACTTCATCTCCAACCTAAAATTCCTTATGCCTCCTTTTCTCATCTGCCTGAGCCTTATACTGTGCATTCATCTTGGTAATATGCTTCCACACCTCCTCATGGATGTTCTTCAAATGTTCTGCAAAATCCTCAGCTTCGGCACTACTTATTTCTCCTTTATCTATCTTTCTCAACTCAGATCCATTTCTGGGACTACTCCCATGTACAATCTGGAATGGTTATTTACCAGTGCTCATGTTGATAAAATTATTATATGCAAATTCTGTCTATGGTAAAATAAAATCCCATCCTGTTGGCTTATCTCCAACCAAACATCTCAGTAAATTTCCCAAAATCCTATTCACCACCTCTGTCTGTCCATCAGTCTGTGGATGATGTGATGAATTGAACTTCAAATCTATCTTCAACTTCTTCCACAATGTATGCCAAAAATATCCAACGAACTTAGTGTCTCTATTTGAAACTATGGTCTTTGGCAAACCATGTAGTCTCACTACTTCTCTGAAAAACAATTCTGCTATATGAACAACATCATTATTCTTCTTGTAGAGAATTAAATGTGCCATCTTTGAAAATCTGTCAACTACTACAAAAATTCAATCATGTCCCCACTGTGTCCTTGGTAAACCAAGAACAAAGTCCATACTGATATCCTCCCAAGGCTTCTTTGGTACAGGTAATGGCTGATACAACCCTGTATTCTACTTCAATCCTTTCACCATCTGACATACTCTACAACTTAGTACAAACTTCTTGACATCTTGCTGCAATTGTGGCCAATAATAATTTTCACTAACCAAAATAAGGGTTTTATCTCAACCAAAATATTCAGCCGATCCTCTGCTATGCTTCTCCTTGATGAGATTCTCCCTCATACAACTTTGTGGAATGCACAATTGACTCCCTCTAAATAGCATATCATCCTGGATGATAAAATCCAGCCACTTTGTCCTGTCTAGAGTAACAGGTTCTTTACAAGCTTTCCAAGCTTCACCAAAATCAGGATCCTCTGGATACAAATTCTTGAGTTCCTTGAACCCAACCACCTCAATCTGCATCTCTGTCAACAATAGTTTCCTTCTGCTAAGAGAATCTACAACCCTATTAGACTTTCCACTTCTATGTTTGAAAACAAATGTATAACTCTACAAAAAGTCAACCCATTTCAAATGTCTTTGATTCAACTTTCCTTGACTATTCAAATATTGAAAAGCTTGATGATCAGTAAACAAAACAAACTCCTTAGGAAGCAAATAGTGTCTCCACTTCTTCAATGCCTGAACTATAACATAAAATTTTTAATCATAAACATAATATTTTCTCTTGGCATCATTTTGTTGGAAATATTCAAGACTATCCAGGTTACTGAGAGGGGAGGGGTGAATCAGTAACTTCAAAACTTTTAACAAATTCAGATCTTAACCATATTTCAAATAACATTAGATTGATAATCTGACTACATGTATGAGTAACAGAAAAAATAAAATATTCATAACACTTTGAACACAGAGATTTGGTGACCTAGAAACCTTCCAAGTAGAAAGTAAAACTAGGGTGGGGATGATACCCACAAAACTTCAATACTGTAGTATAAAGTTTGCCAGTTAAGGCTTACAATGATCACTTCTGATGATCTGCCCTGTTAGGAGCAATAAGGACTGCTAGGTCCACCTTGTTAGAGGATTTACAAATATACAATAAAGTATGCACTTGGTTAAGAGATTTTACAAAGACTGTTAAGTCTACCTCATTAAAGAATTTTAAGCTGATTCACCTGTTAGGATGAAATAGTAGATCTCTTACTTGCAACTATACTTTCTAATTGAGATTCTTTGATGTATAGATCACCTTCTGTGATGGATAGATCTTTGCTACTTCCTATACTGTTGTAGCCCTTTATAATTCACTTATCTCTACCTTTCTCTCTTTTTCATACTTCGCTACTTCACACCTTGGATATGATACAAAACATTATTTATATATCAATCCAAAACAGTTACAAAATAATTACAAAGTCAGCTCTTAAACAAGCTAACACAAATATTACTAAGTTGGCCCAAATATAGTTACTCAGTTACTGCAAACTAACTCGGTGACTTTTTGATACTTGGCATCCACAGTGTTACTCGGCATCATCATACTCTCGGTAGAAGTGGAGGTTCGGTCCATACTAACCACTCGGTTGTAGTTTCAAACTCGGTATATACTAGACACTCGATAGATATAGTGTCACTTGGTAGAAATTGAATTCCCTATTTACCATGCTGGCACTCAGCAAACACTGCTAATTTCATCACTCGGTAAACACTGTTCTGTCTGCTTGGTAACACTATCCTATCTACTCGGTAAACACTATCCTATCTACTTGATAAACACATAGAGTCTAAATAAGTGTTGTCACTAATGACAAACATACTTAATGCCAACAATCTCCTCCTTTGGCATTAGTGACAAAACACTTATTGCCCAAAACTTATATACACAATCATGTTGATACTGGTTTTGATTTTTCAAAAATTTATCTTTGTCATACTGTTGTATATACATGTCATGTCTCCCTTATATAGTATATATACAAATATCTTATTTCACCTCATACTCATATTTCCTATTTCTCTCATATACTTTCTCCCCCTTTTTGACAATAATGCCAAAGGTGTATATACAAATATTTTACACGAAGATACCAAAATGTGAGAGAAAATCAAAATGCACCTTTCCAATTAGTACTAGAGTTCTATCCCAATTCTCTTGTAGAATCTTGCATGTATGGAGTGCAACTTGGACTTTTGTAGAGAGTTCAATCATGTGATCTACAATTGAAAATTGATTGTCATGGATCAATGTTTTTGAGTATGCAATATGCTTCTGTATTGTATCCATGATGGGAAGGATCATGTTCTGAATATCTATTAATGTTGATCTGATCCGTGCATCTTCTTTCAATAACTCTATCTGCTTATCAGATAGGAATCTGGCTGTCATATGATGTGTAGAGCTTGAACTAGGTTCAAGTTGCAACTTTTGTGCACTGATCTTTAGATCCTCATCAATCTTATTTATTTTGTCTTTAATCTCCTTTGAAAACTTGGCAACATTACATACTTTGACAAAAAATGATGTTACCTTGGAATAGGAGGACTCAATGCTAGTCAAAACTAAATATAACCCTGCCTGATTGATAGCTATTTGCTGAGCAATGTGCTGAAGAACTTTATTTTAAAACTTCTCAGCCTTCTCAAGCAACTTATCTGATCCAGAGGAATCCTTGTTGAACTTGTTTACTGCCTCTACCAACTGCAACAAAATGTGTTGAGAGGAATCAACTTCAACACCTATTGTTTCTACCAAAATGTTCTTGGCATCCTCAATGATCTTATATTCCTTATCTCTTTCTTCTTTTAGTTTCTTCTACTTTTCTTTCTTCTGGAGGAGTTCACCAACTGTTTGCATTTGGTCTGCTGTGAGGTTTGAAAAATCTAATTGGGGAATTTCTATCTCCTCATCTAAATCTATATCTTCTACTACACTCTTACTCAAAAATTTTGTACTCGGTTGAGTCTTTATACTTATTGCCTTTGTAGTAGAAATTATTGTAGACATAGTAGGACTTGTAGTGAAAATTGATAAACTTCCAACTGATGGGATGCTAACTAGAATACTTGATAAATCAAAAACTGAAGTATTTACAACTATAGAATCTAAAGTACTTACTGTTGAAAAACTCAAAATTGAAGAAGGTACTAAAGACTGCAACTCAGTGGAAGAAGGGGGCTGAAGCTCAGTGGAAAAAGAAAAATTCTTCGAAGAAATTTTTGCTGCAAAATTTTGCTTCAAATCGCTTGATCGCACTAGAAATTTCTCTGCTCAATATGTTGATATTCGCGGTGAAGAATGAACTCAATTTCATGTTTTTTGTTAAAATTTTGTCATTAATGCTCCGTAGGAATTAGGGTATTGAATTCGACAGACTGTCATCCACTATGCATTAAATGCTCAGTGAAGATTCTGCAACTCAAAGAACATACGAATTCATACTACTCCGACCTTACTCGGTAACCAAATGAAATTAGGTTACTCCCAACCTTGCTCAGTGGTAATTGATACGGACCTTCTTATGATCCTACTGTATCTTGCATACTGATTTGGATCTTTCTTCCTTTTAGTTCAGGAACTATTTGGAATATGTCTATGAAGATATAGTTCCAGTGCTTTTTTGGAGACTTAGTTAGAGTTGATAGAGCCACTCACTTCATGAGTGACTTCATTACTTGGATTGGTTTCCTCGGTAGGTTTAGAAATCCACTATTGTCTCATCTTCTTCCTGATGCTATTTGCTTTTGCTTTCTTTTCATCTTCAACTTTGCCTAAATTCATGTAGTTTTTAGCTGTGACCAAGCTTAGTGCATTTATAACATCTTATGGTAGTATCCCTTTTTCTCAAGTGATGCCTTACATAATTCATGCCAATGTGCCCATATTCTCCATAGTAATGACATCTACACCAAGTATTGTAATCCCAACCAAACATTGCTTTCACAATCTATTCTACTGGATTGGGTGTTTTAGTTCTACATTCTGATGCCTTGTGACCTTGCTTGCTACATTTGTGACATTTGCCTTTAAATCTTGGTTTATCCTTGCATTCATTTTCTTTATGACCATGCTGATTGCAATTGTAGCATTTTCTATTGAATTGTGCTTTTCCATTGCTCCAACATTTGTTTGAAGTATGACCAATTTTTCCACAATGATTACAAGTGAGTTTCTGATTCTTTTCAGTACCTTGTTTGGAGGATTCACCTTCCTCTTTGTATCCAAGTCCTGCTTTTCCTTTTTGCCTATGAAGGTTTCATTCATACACCTGATTTATATCTTCTTGAGATTTCAAAATTCTCTCATTGATTTGCCTTTCAGTGTCTAAGTCATTTACCAATCTTAAATTGATTTGCTTTTAAGATCTCAGCTCCTCTCTTATATTTTCATTTTCTAATCTCAAAGTCAAGATTTCTTCATTTGCATTGGAGACTTGATCAATAAGGTTTTCTAGCTGAAGGGTTTGATTCTGGATTACATTGTTCTTTTCATCTATTTCATCTTTCATCTTGTTTCTTTGTTCCAAGATTTCACAAAATCTTGTTGACTGAATTTCCTGTTCTCTTTTCAATTTTATTATCTCTTCTTGCAGAGATCCATTCTTTTCTAGAAGTTCTTTGATTGCATTGTTTACTTCATCTGAGCTTCTTGAAGGGAAAAAGTCTTCAATCTTTTCTTCAACATACTAGTGGTCATTAATTTTATTTGCAAGTTCCTTCCTTCTTTTTAGGGATTGGGAAAGATGCTCTCTTGCTTCCTTGAGTTGATTTATGGCCATTTCCAGATCTAGCTTTTCATTCTGAATTACTTTGTTAAGTCTGAATATCTCCATTGTCCTGAATATTTTCTCAAGCTGTCAAACTTTATCCTGGGAACCACAAAGCTCTAATACCAATTGTTGGAAATATTCAAGACTATCTAGGTTACTGAGAGGGGAGGGGTGAATCAGTAACTTCAAAACTTTTAACAAATTTAGATCTTAACCATATTTCAAATAACATTAGATTGATAATTTGACTGCATGTATGAGTAACAGAAAAAATAAAATATTCATAACACTTTAAACACAAAGATTTGGTGACCCAAAAACCTTCCAAGTAGAAAGTAAAAATGGGGTGGGGATGATACCCACAAAACTTCAATACTGCAGTATAAAGTTTGCCGATTAAGGCTTACAATGATCACTTATGATGATCTACCCTATTAGGAGCAATAAGGACTGCTAGGTCCACCTTGTTAGAGGATTTACAAACATACAATAAAGTATGCACTTAGTTAAGAGATTTTACAAAGACCGTTAAGTCTACCCAGTTAAAGGATTTTAAGATGATTCACCTATTAGGATGAAATAGTAGATCTCTTACTTGCAACTGTACTTGTTGATTGAGATTCTCTGATGTACTAATCACCTTCTATGATGGATAGATCTTAGCTACTTCCTATACTACTATAGCCCTTTGTAATTCTCTTATCTTTGCCTTTCTCTCTTTTTCATACTTCGCTACTTCACACCTTGGATATGATACAAAACATTATTTATATATCAATCCAAAATAGTTACAAAATAATTACAAAGTTGGCTCTTAAACAAGCTAACACAAATATTATTGAGTCGGCCCAAATATAGTTACTCGATTACTACAAACTAACTCGGTGACTTTCTGATACTTGACATCCACTGTGTTACTTGGCATCATCATGCTCTCAATAGAAGTGGAGGCTTGGTCCATACTACCCACTCAGTTGTAGTTTCGAACTCAGTATATACTGGAGACTTGGTAGATATAGTGTCACTCGGTAGAAACTGAATTCCCTATTTACCATGCTGGCACTCCGTAAACACTACTCATTTCATCACTTAATAAACATTATTCTGTCTACTCAGTAAACACTATCCTATCTACTCTGTAAACACTATCCTGTCTGCTTGGTAAACACATAGAGTCTGAATAAGTGTTCTCACTAATGACAAACATACTTAATGCCAACACATTTAACTTCTCACTGAAATAAGCAATAGGTTTACCTTCTTGGCTCATAACAACTCCTATTGTAGTACCACTAGCATCATAGTCTACTTGAAACACCTTATTAAAATTTGGAAGTGCTAAAACAGGTTGTTCTGTAACTTTTTGTTTCAACAATTGAAAACTCTTTTCTTCCCTAATAGTCCACTTAAACTCTTTTCAATCCCCTCCCATTGTCTCAATCAAGGGACCACAAATATTGCTAAAATTTTTGATAAAATTTCTATAAAAACAAGCTAGACCATGAAAAGATGTTACCTCGGTAGCACTCCTTGGAGTAGGCCATTTAGGAATAGCCTATACCTTCTCTAGGTCTATTTTTAGACCTTTTGTTGAAACTACAAATCTCAAATACACTAACTCTTTCTTCTCAAAACTGCACTTCTTTAAATTAATCAACAATTTCTCATCTCTCAGCTTCTCAAACACCATATGAATATGCATCATATGCTCTTCCAATGTCTTACTAAAGATCAAAATATCATCTAGGTAGACAATGACAAACTTACCCAAAAATTCTTTAAGAACCTCATTCATCAATCGCATGAAAGTGCTTGGTGCATTGGTTAGCCCAAAAGGCATGGCTAACCACTCATACAATCCTTCTTTCATCTTGAAGGAAGTCTTCCATTCATCTCCTTCTCTGATCTAAATCTGGTGATATCCACTCTTCAGATCTATCTTTGAGAAATACACAGCTCCACTCAAACAATCCATAATATCATCCATTCATGGCAATGGAAACCTATACTTGATTGTGATCTTGTTTATTGCACTGGAATCTATACACATCCTCCATTCTCTATTCTTCTTTGGTGTTAATACCACTGGTATAGCATAGGGACTCAGACTCTCTCGAATCAACCACTTCTGTAATAACTCATGTACTTGTCTGTTCAACTCTTCAATTTCTGCTAGTGTCATTCTGTGTGCTGCCTTGTTTGGAAAACTAAATCTTGGAATCAAATCCATCTAATGACTGATCTTCCTTATTGGTGGTAATCCATTAGGTACATTATTAGATACAATATCCTAAAACTCATCCAACAAATTTGCAACATCTATAGGTACATCCTCTACTTTTTCTTTACTAGCTTTTGGAATTAAAGAAAAACACACATGCTCATGCCTCATACCATCTAGGAATTTTCTTCCATCAACAAATGTTATTCTTGCATTACCACATACCTTTTCTTTGGTCTCCTTCAATGGCTTTCGCTTATGTCACACTCCATCCTTTGTCAGGGAATAGGTATTTGCATGACTATTATGTACAACACATCTATCAAATTGCCACAGTCTACCCAACAACATATGACATGCATCCATAGATATGATATCACACAGTACCTCATATTGGTACTTGCCGATCTTGAACTTTACCAGGCATTGTTCACTGACCATGACCTTGTGGTCTTCCTACACATAGGCAATCCAATATGGATGTGGGTGTTTTTGTCTCTTGAGCTTCAAATTTTTCACCATCTCTTCTGACACCAAATTGTCAGTGCTTCCACTATCGATAATCACATCATAGCATTTACCCTCACACTTGCATCTAGTGTGAAATAGGCTCCTCCTTTGTTCAAGTTCATTCTCACTACTCAGTAGGACTCTTCTATTGATCAACATTTCTCCTCTTTCAACATCTTTAGAATTTGAGGATCTGACATCTTCATCTACATGTGCCACTCTAGCCTAGCCTTCATTCCTCCCATCTATCCTTCCTTGGCATTGAGGACATTCAAATGCCCTATGACCTTCTTCTCCACAGTGAAAACATGTTCCATGGAAGCCTCATCTTCCTAAACCTTGTCCTCTTCCTCTTTGATCTCTATTATTCTAATCTTGGAAATGATTGGAATTATTTCCTCTCTCATTTTGACTACTACTAGCCTCATCCTTCTTTTTCGAATCTTCATTTTGGCCTCCATATGACCATCCACCAGATCATCCACCGTGACCTCTTCAATTTTGTCTGCTCTCAAACTACTTGTTCAACTTTTCCTCTACTTTTAGGGCAAACTGGTATGCCTCTTCAATACTATTCATTCAAACCAGATTCAGCTCCTCCTGAATGTTGGGCCTCAACCCATTAAGGTAATGAGAAACTTTCTCCTTATCAGCTTCTGCATGGCTTGTTTTGATTTGGATTTGATAGAACTCCTTTGTATACTCCTGAATAGATCATCCCGCTTGCTTCAAACTTTGCATTTTCTTTATTAGGTCAAGCTCATAATCAACAGGGATGAACTGTCGCTTCAATTTATCCACCATCTGATCCCATCTTATGATTTTATCTTTTCCTCTTCTATTTCACTCCAATTGAATCTCTTGCCACTAGATCTTCGCATGACCTTTTAGTTTGGCCTTCACGAATTTGACCCTATCAGGATCCTCAATATCTTCATACTCAAAATATTCTTCACATTCATTAATCCAGTTGATCAAATCCTCTAGGTTAAGATTTTTTGAAAATGTAGGAACCTCAATCTTAGGTCTTTTCCCAATCTTAGAAATGGCCTAAAAAAGTCTTTCTTCATCCTGGTTCACAACTTTGACTTCCCCTTCTTGATCTTCTTCTTTGGCTTCATCCTCACTTTCATCTCTGACATTAAGATTCATTCCTCTGTGAATCTCTTCTTGCAATGCTCGCACTTGTCTCTGGAGTGGTCTAACCTTAGGTGTTACAACACCATCTCTTCCACCACATTCCCTTCGTGGAGGCATTTTCACAATGCACTCTGAAACCCTAACCACAGTCCTAGTGCAAACTGCCTCATAGTCGGCGATCTATTTACATGCTTAGGAACTCCTACTCTGATACCACTTGATGAAGGGTGCTCCCTTTAATACCACAAAAACATAACAAAAATAGAGAAACAACAACAACAATATGCAAGAATAGAAAATTGGCTTCTTATTATCTCCACAAATGTGGAATTACAAACTTTCAAAATTACAATATGCAAAGCCACATGGGCATTCCTTTAGAATTTTCTGTAGGACAAAGCTTTGAATCAATACCTAGATCTACTACCTAAAACTGTCCTAGACAACACTACGGGCCTTCTTTATATAGGCATTTTCCACCACCGGAGAAGGTTCCAGAAATTTAGCCCTAAGGGCCAACCAAACTTAGAATTATTTTGTTTTTCAATTTATTACATCAAAGTCAGCTCAAAATAAATTTTGAAACCTAAACAGAAATTTTGAAGAAAAATTATTTTCCACCATTTCAGGTGGCCTGACTTTCGGAGACCATAAGTCATCACCAGTTGACCCGATTGACTATTATAACCCCATTTTGGAAATGCCATGAAGCACTCTATAGGCTTGACCCACACAAGCGTCCATCACCCAAATTTTTGACCTTATTCAGGGTCTCTAAAACCTTCAAAACTGAGTTCAAAGTTTCTGTACCCTGCTGCCAATACCAAAAATCTTCAATATCTTAAAAACTAGACCTGATCTAGCCATGAAACTTTGCTAGTAGGCTGATATGACTAAGATGAACCTCCACATGTAAAATCAAAACATTCTGAGATTGTAATACCAACTTACTAAAAATAGAAAGTTTCCATAAATAGTAGCTCTGCACAAGATAGCCCTTATTGAATACAAAAATAGAAATATTTTTGGGTGATGCAAGATTGCTCTTACATCCAGGATGCTCCTGCATCATATTCATTCAACTTTATGAACTTTTTCATGTCTCCAGTCATATGATGTGAACAACCACTATCTATAATCCAATCAGCTTTCTTTTGAACTTGAGAAACTAAGGCTTTTTCTTCCTTAACATCAGTTTCAAGATTCTCTTCTTTAGTTGCTACGAATACTATGCCATCATTATTTTCAGTATCACTTTCACTTAAGGTTCTTTCTATAATAACTTCAAGATCTTCATCATTAGCAAAATAACATTCCTTAGATCTTCTAGGTTTGAACTTGCTTCTATACTTTTTAACTCTCTTAGGACATTTAGATGCAAAATGACCATATTCTTGACAAGTCCAACATTTAAATATTTTCTTACCATCTGGTTCTCTTTTCACAAGCAAGGAAATACCTTCTTCAATCTTCTTGTCTTCTTCATTTCTAGATCTGCTACTACCAACATAATCTCTGCTCACACTGATGCTTCTTGAAAAAGTAGGGTGAACACTAAGAGCATTGAATGTTGTCTCCATTCTAGGTAAGTCTCCTGATAATCTCAGGTTCATTTCTGCTGCTTCCAATCTTCCAAGAAGAGTTTCTCTTGTAAATTTTGTTGTACAAGGTATCACTTGTTTAATCATCTCTGTTGTCTACTTAAATATAGGAGTCAATGTCCTCAGAATTTTCCATGTCACTTCATTCTCTATCTTTGTTCCTCCATAAGATTTTATACTTGTAATGATCTCTGACATTCTACCAATATAACTTCTAATAGATTCATCTTTCAACATTCTTATATCTGCAAATGCACATATCCAATTATGTAATCTAGCTCTTTTTGCATGTTCATCACCTTCAAAAGTAGAGTGTAAAGCATTCTAAATTTCATGAGATTTTTTCAAATATTTTACCTGACTGTACTCATTCTCTAGAAGTTCTATAAAAAATACTTCTCTTGCAAGTATGTTACACATGAATAGACCTCTCTCTTCCGTAGTACATGTTTCAAGATTGTCCTCTTCAATGATAGTCTTATTATTATTTGTAATCAACCAATAACTTAGTCCTAAAAATAATAGGTGTGTCTTCATCTTTTCTTTCTAGCTGTCAAAATTTACTCCATCACTTAGGGCTTTCTTTCCTAAAATTCGTCATGGATCTCCTTAAGCTGTTAAACTTCTTTTTCAAGGACCTGCTGCTCTGATACCAATTGTTAGAAAGTAAAGTCCACCAAGATCATTGAGAGAAAGGGGGGGTGAATTAGTTATCTAATAATTATAAATTTTATCCTCTTCAAAAACATTAAACCATATAAGCAATATAATTACCAACCATTGAAAGATATTCATACACAATAACACAATGACACAAGATATGTTGACTAGGGAACCTCTTGATCAAAGAGTAAACTCCGGTGGGAATGATGCCCACAAAAGATGCACTAATATGAATATTCCTTGTGAGAGGATGGACTTTTTTAAGAGTCTTATGAAATACATTCAGTACATATGAATCCCTGTTAAAAGATTCTAACCCTGTTAAGAGTTATGGAAGACAGAAGGACCCACTGCCCAAACAGCTTCAAGGTAAGATCACTGAACACACTGTCCAAATAATCTTTACATTACTCAATAGAATAATATGTTAACTCTTCTCTGACTATTCCAAACCACACTCACTATTACATCATATCTCAATTTCAAATCTCTGTACTTCGCATGTCTTCCTTCATAAATTCACTTTCATACTTATCTCTTTTCTTCACTTCATGCATACAACACAACCACTACTATCATATCATAATTACACACTTTTTCACATTACAACTACCTAGTACTTCATTCCAGCTACATTGAAACAAGGAAATAAATTCCTTCCTTTATACCACACTTAAATAATTACAAATGAGTTGACATATAATTACAAAATAAAAGTTTCCACACGCTACACCAAAATTACACAATACTATCAGCGTCCAAATATAATAAATCTTCACTTGTGCAACCTCAAAGTCTGTGCTATCATCCATGTCACTATCAATGTGTCTTCAACTTCCTTTTAACTACACAAAACCATATTCCATCCTAATTAGGAGATATCATCTGATTTCCACAAACCGCTACTCAGGAACACTGCCTAAATACTGCTTCCACCAAAATGATCATAACTTCCATGAATAAATGAATTACTATCTGTGCTCTTAACCATAGACATATGAAATATCAAAGAGTATAACCTTAATGTCACATAGCTCCAACTACAATAACCCGCATGTGCTAATCCAAACTTTGTCTGCTTCTGTACAAGTCTTCGGTAAATCACTGTGTTGACATCAATGACAATCATAGTCATGAATGCAACAACAACTGCTATAGAATGGCTACCAAACACTTTAGCATTCATTCCTAATAGAATCAACCATTTTCTTGTAGGGTACCAGTTTTTCATCTTTGGTTTGGTATTCTTCATTAACTTGGTTGACTATTAATTGTGAATCCCCAAAAATATGCAGTTATGTGATTCTCCATTCTATTGCCATTTTTAGTCCATTTTTCAAGGCCTCATATTCAGAAATGTTATTTGTACATGGGAATAATAGTTTTTAGGACTTAGGAATTGTGTACCCATGAGGAGAAACAAATAACACTCCTACTCCTGAACCATTTTGCATGAAAGAGCCATCAAAGAACATCTTCCATATTCTTGCAGTCATGTACATTATGTGCTCATCTGGAAATTCAACTTGAATTGGAAAATCAACCAATTGGTCTACAATGGCTTGTCCTTTTATAGCCTTACGCTCAACATACTCTATGTCAAATTCTGATAAGATCATCATCCACTTAGCAAGTCTACTTGTGAGAGCAGCCTTACCAAGCAAATATTTGAGAGGATCAATTTTTGCAATGAGGTGTATTGTATGCACAAGCATGTAATGTCACAACTTTTGGGAAGCAAACACCATTGCAAGGCAAGACTTTTCAATACTAGTGTAATTAATGTCATATGACACAAGAGTACAACTGATGTAATATATAGCTCTTTCTTTTCCAATATCATCAAGTTGAGCCAATAATTCCCCCAAGGAAGATTATGTTGCTGACACATACAATATGAGTGGTTTTCTTGGGATAGGAGGCATTAAGATTGGAGGATTGGCCAAGTATTGCTTGATTTGGTCCATGCTTTTCTGACAATCTTCATTCCAAACACATTTAACCCCTTTGTGTAAAGTCTTATTAAAGGGTTGAGCTCTATCTGCTAGTTGTGAAATGAACCTCCTTATAGATTGAAGGCATCCTTGAAGACTCCTCATTTAGATGATGTTTTTGGGAGGTGGCATATCCAATATTGCTTGAACTTTCTCTGGGTCCACCTCTATTCCTTTAGCTAAAATGATAAATCCTAGGAGTTTTCCAGAGGTGACTCCAAATGCACACTTTTTGGGATTTAATCTTAATTGAAACTACTCCATGCAATCTAAAATGACTTCCAAATCACCTACGTGTGTATCCCTTTTTTTAGATTTTGCCAAGGTTTCATCCACATAATCTTCCATATTCTTATGCATCATGTCATGGAAGATATTTGTCATAGCTCTTTGGTAAGTAGCTCTTGCATTTTTTAATCCAAATGGCATGACATTCTAGCAATAGGTTCCCCATGCATAAGTGGATGCAGTCTTTTCCTAGTCTTCAAGAGCTATCTTGATTTGATTATACCCAGAAAAACCATCTATAAATGAATAGATCTCACAATCCGCGGTCATGTCCACTATCATGTCTATGTTTGGAAGTGGAAAATCATCCTTTGGGCATGTTTTATTAAGGTCTCTAAAATCTGTGCAGACACGAATGGACTTGTCATGTTTTGAAATTGGTACAATATTGGATATCCATTCGGCATAATCAATGGCTCTTATAAATCTTGCATTGAGGATTTTTTCTAGTTCAACTTTGACAAGAAGAGCTATATGAGGATGCATTTTCCTCAACTTCTATTTTACTGGTTTTACACCTAGAGCTATGGAAAAGTAATGCATAATGAGATTAGTGTCCAACCCTGGCATGTCTCAATAAGTCCAAGAAAAATTAATCTTCTTGCTCTATAGGAACATTGTATATGTTTCTTTTTCCTATGTTGATAGAGACTAAGCCAAATGCACTATTTGTGGACCCTTTTCTGTATTCAAATTAACTAGTTGTGTAGGCTCAACAAGCATTGAAGACCTATCCTAAAATTAACTTGGAAGATGACCAAGTACCTCATCCTTAGGTGCCTCGGAGAGGTTTTCACCCTCGGATATGTCCTTTATTTTTACTTTTTTAGGTTCTGACACCACCACATAGTGGTTTTCACCATCAGAACTCTTATTCTTTTTTTCTTTTCTTTTCATTTTGTGACTAAGGTACTTGATATCTAGTTCTATCATGGTTGTATTTGGTTCACTAGTGGAAGAGACTACTGGTTCAAGGGTGTTTAGGTTACATGCTATCTCATAGTCATTTTGAAAAGTTAGGAGTTGAGGGTCTTCATAGCCTTGAGACCAATCAATTAGATGAGGATTGGCAAGGGGTAGGTCAATGCCAGGTTCAATTTTGTGTATATGGATGGTATCATCTCTGGTGATTGCAGAGTTAGGATCTGTCAAGTATCCCTCTAAGGTGCCCAGATCAAGATTTATCCTACCAAGTGAAGCATCATCCACTAAAGTGACTTGTGGATTTGAATCCACTAATCCTACACTAGACTCATTAGCTACCTCGGCTTGGGAACCATATTTATGGACAACATCAATGTCGATGTCAACTATGAAACAATCAGAGAGAGATTCCCATTCATACTCATGTGATTCCATATCTGAATCCCAGCTAGGATGTTTACACCAAGCATGTTTTCTAGGCCTTGAGGTAGAGGCTTTGATGTCACCAAGGGTAACACCTTGAATGCCATTTGTGTATTGATTTTCTTGAATAGGATCCTCAACATGATCCTCAATAGAAGATAATTTTGGTTCTAGGTCAAAAACTATTGGATTGGTAACTGGAGTATCTGAATCTCCCCAAAGGAGATTGGTGGAAGCGACCCAATCTTCACACCTATCTTGTTGATTTTGCAAATTGGGTATGTAGTTTGATTCATCATCACTATCCATCATAGCAAGGATAGGAGTGGTTTTCTTATTCTGACTTTCAAAACCTAGGCCAACCATTGTTTTAGACGTGCATCTAAAAAGAGCATGATTGAGTGGTTCACCTCTAGCATCTAATTTGTGACTAAGAGGACCATGACTTGGATAACCCATATTTTTGATAAGAGTGTACCCTCTTCCATAGACCTTAGGAGAGGGAGAGAAGTTCTCATTATGCATGTATTTGTCTTCTCTATAGATCCAGTCCTTGACAACTACCTCTTCTTTTTCATCCTGGATGGGCACTAAGGACTCTATAAATGTACCAAATAGAGTCATTACTGAAGATGAAGGATGCATCTCTTGCAAAGGTTTACCATAGGACCTAGGTGAGATTCACAGTTTTGTAAAGGAGTCAATTTGATTACCCCCCATACCAAGTTCTATGGCTTTAAAATTATTTTGGCATTGTGCTAAAGTGGCATCAAAATCCTCTGCTTCTCTATTGAGAGGAACATGAGTCCCTACTAAAATTGCATTAACAAATAATGTGCTATCCCTGAGTATATAGACTTCTACTCCATTATAGGGGAACTTAACACATTGGTGGTAGGTGGATGACACTACTTGTATGTCATGGATCCATGGTCTACCAAGTAGGATATTATATGCTAAAGGACCAACATCAATAATTTGGAACAAAATGTCCTTTTCGACAAGGCCAATCCTGATAGGAAGGACAACCAAGCCCTTGGAGCTTCTCCCTACCTCATCATAGGCTTTAATGGTAATTTTCTTTTGGGTATCAATAAATTTCTTAGAATAACCCAGTATCTTCTACAAACTCAAGGAACAAATGTTGAGCCCATCACCCCCATCAATCAACACATGCCTGACATGGGTCTTGTGGATCATGACTTTGATATGAAGGGCAAGATTATGTGGATGGCTCAAGTCTTTGTCATCTTCTTCTGAGAATGTTAGGTAATGAGGGTTGGCAAGGTGGATAACCATGTTTTGGAACTGGTCAACATCTATGTTGTTAGGAACATTGGTTATACGCAAAGCATCCTCAAGGAAATGCTTATGTCTTGGAGACAATTCCAAGAGTTCAAAGATTGAGATTTGAGCTGGTGTTCTTTGTAACTGGTCAACAAGATTATAGCTCATTTTAGGGTTGACTACTGACTTGGTGGTGACATTCTTGGATGTCACTTGCTTGGGTTTGCTGGACTGGTTGGAACTAGGACCTCTAATAACCACAGGACCTTGACTTTGGCTTCTGGTGACAATGTTAAGAGCTTGGGATGACCTTTGAGAGTGAGGACCCCTAAGCACCACCATAGGTTCTTCATCAAATATAGGAGGAGAGCCCACATCATAACCATAAGGATCTTTGTCCCTCATCATGTTAACACTTTCCTCGACAATCTCAAGCATATTGACCATGTTTTCTACACCTGTGTAGGTATAGTTGATTTTGGCCTTGCCATTATTGGGTTTAGAGGTTTCCCCCTTTTCATATTTGGGAAAAGGCTCCTTGAATGCCTTATGGTCTACATTGGTATTCAATCCATCAATCTAAAGTTTTCTACTTTCAATAAGATCTTGGATAAGGTGTTTAAGTCTCCAACAATGTTCGATGTGATGTCCAATGCCATTATGGATTTTGCAAAAAGCTTTTTCATTCCACCAATGTGGCTTAACATTAGGTATGTGGAAATTTTCTGGATCTTGTGGTTGTGCAAGGTTATTGGCAATAAGCATCTTGAAAAAATCCTCATAGGAGTCACCTAGTTTAGAAAATTGTCATCTCTCCTTTTTAGGCTCTTCTTGATACTTTGGTTTATGCTTTTGTCAGTTGGAGGATGTGTTGAGCTTCATAGCTTGGACTGCACTAGACAAATGGAGGACTCCTTGATCCTTGGGTTGGGAAGAGTCCACAACTCTATCATTGACTACTTTCTTATTCTTATTCCAGTGGGAGTGTTTTCCTTTGTCCTTATTAGCATTGTTAGTATTCTAACCATTGTTGTTATTACTATGTTTGGTCAAAATGCCTTGTTCTTTCAAGACATCCTCAATTTGACATGTGGTTTCGACCATAGTGTCAGAGTAATCAAAGACCATCTTCTGAACCTCATACCACATTTCAGGCACTAAATTACTAACAATGATATCAATCCTTCCATGCTCAGGAATAGTCCTAGAATAGCGAGAGCACAATCATCTCCACCTTGTAAAAAGGTAACAAAGGATTCCCCTTGGTTCTATTTCAAATTGCATAACTCTAACATAGTGACAAGTTGTATCCAAAATGTTGAACAAATCTATGGACAAGTTCCTTGAAATTTTTTACGAGAGGGGTTATGTTGGTAAACCACTCCATGGCTTGGCCCTTGAGACTCCTTGGAAATAATCTCATAAGATAGGAGTCATCTTGGTGAAACTCAAAACTAATGATGTAGAACTGACTCACATGATCATGTGGGTCACCATTGCTGTCATACTTGTGATATTGGGGGATTTCAACTTTCCTAGGAAAATCCATCATATTCACACTTATTTCGAAAGGATTGGGACAAATAGAATCAAGTGAAAAGGAAATTTTAGGTGCCAACACCTTTTCCATCATACATTTGAGTTGTTTGATCTCCTCTTCTTGAGAGGGTCCTTGTTTCTTAATTCTCCTATCCACATCAAAGTTGTAAGGGACTCTGGCACCCTTGTTAATCAAGCTCTATAGGAACCTATCTTTGTTTTGATCAAGGTACTTCTCCACATATTTTTGAAATAGTGGCTCTTGTTGCATTCTCATAAAATATTTATCATAAAAAATTGCACTACTTCCTCCATGTTGAGAGCCATGATGAGCTTGTTGGGAGGGTCATCTTGAGTTCCTAGGAGTAGTTCTTCTCCTATGTTGTGAAATCCTCCTTCCTCTAGGACTAGGAGATCTTGAAGGGGTCCTTGACCGCCTTCTACTTCTTGGGGTTCTTGAGGGAGTAGATGGTGGAGAGTTGTTTCCACTGTTGGTACCCCTATTGTTGAATTGGTCATTGAGTTGTTGGGCTAAAAGCCTATCTTGTTCCTCTTGGAATTATTTTCTTCTCAACTCTAGCAAGGCTTTTTTCTCTTCCTCTAGGTGTCTAAACCTTTCTTCTTTAGTAGCTTGTTCATCCAAAAGGGCTTTCTTTTCACGCTCAATTCTTTTAAGCCTTTCATTTTCATATCTTGGGGTTGTTTTGAGTAGAGAGTTGGACCTTGAATGTTTGAACAAGTTGTTAGTGAATGCAGCATTCACATGAGCATCACTAGATTCCTTGTTTTGGTCTTCATGTTGTGACCATGCATCTTGGTGAGCTTGCCCATAATGTCTTTTGACTCTTTGATGGGCGTCTAAATGTCTTGAGTTAATAGGGGGTGATTCATGTTGATTGTCATCACCAAATAGCATGTTATCCCTATGTCTTTGGAAAATGTCATCAAGAGTTTGATCCATCGCTTCTCTTTGTTTTCTAGTCATGGTGTAGCTCATGTCCATATTTGATTGAGAAGATGGTAAAGAGGTACTCATCTCACTAGGATTTCTCTTTGGGTCAAACCAAGCTTCAGACTCGCTCCTAGGTGATTGATCAAAGATGGGTTTCTTTCCCTTTCACTTTTGACAAGTTTGAACTAAGGGTAACTGTTCAAAGACAACTTGAGGTCTTTTTCCTTGACTAACTTGGTACCTTGTCATAACCGACATGAAAGAAAAAGACCCTTGGTGATAAGATGACCTTATGAAATGTCAATACCAAACTAGGATAGTAAATGTGTTCAATTGTCCAAAAAGAGATGGTGAGATAGAAAGCTGAAAAAGGTATAAACCAATCACTGCGACAGAGGTGTATAATAAAAGGATGAGTATCCTAACACATATGGACCAGGAACATGGATTTACCCAAATATATCTAAAATTGAAATTGAATTTTGATGAAAGTGATTTGGACAAAAGAGTACTGAAACTCTCTAAGTGTGTTACCAAAGAATCTAAAGGTGTACTTTTTCAAGAAGGATGATCTCTAACTTATCAATGACAAGCAAGATTACCTTTGTAAAATCAATGAACACTAATTCAAGGGGTCTAAATAGAGGAACCCAAGGTACAAATAGGTTTCTAGCAGCAGAGTAAGTCACCTACTAAAATCTAGTCGACTAAGGAAAGATTCAAATTTGCATAAACTAGACAGACAGAAAAAACACTCTATGCGATAGTTTCCAGGCTAACCATACGATAATTTTTGACTAGGTGATATTTCACTAGAAGTAATGCAATAGTTTCTAGGTAGCTTGTGCGATACTTTCCAGGCAAGCAGTGTGATAGTTTTGCAAGAATGAACTATCACATGATAATTCCTCATGCAGTGTGTGATACAGTTTTAGGATCATATGAATCTTGACTAGTGAGTGCTAAAAATCTTAGTTTTAAGGGCAGTTCGGTCAAAATTGCAGTTTGGAGGTTGGATTTTTTGATTTCAAGCACAAAAACAATAATATTTAGAAAATTTTGCAAATAGTAGGGGATCAAACATGTCATAAAACACTTGCACAAGGGAAAAATAAACTTTTTCAAGACAAGCAATTATGATATCAAAGCAATAAAATCCTATGAATACTACTGTGATGTTTGATATTTTGAGAATGTTTACACGGGCAGATCACAGTGAGAACACTTCAAGAACTTACTAGCCAAAAAAGACAATGGCTCAATACTTAACAACTTGGCCCACACTTGATGCTCCATTGCCTCACACAAAGTGGTTGCCCACAATAGATATTGGCCTTGTCATGGAAGTGCCAATGACACAACCAAAGGAACATAGATGGTGAGTAATATTGGGGTGATCTAGGTTAGTCCACTAGGATCAATCCTTGCACCAAGAAGCTAAGCGGAAAAATAGGGTGGCTTCTATCTATGGTTCTTAGTAAGGGCTTCCCTTCGTAATACCCCTCTTGCTCCCCAAAGGGACTCCTTACCTCACGGAAAGTAACGGACCTTGCAGCCACAAGAGTACCTTAAGCATTCTTGCTCAACATTTTCCTCATGGTCACAATCCCACAAGTACTCAAATCAAGTGAAGAAAAGTACTACGTCTACCAAGATTTTATGTCCTTGATAGCCTTGAGTTTATAGTGGGTCAGAATAGCCAGCAAAAAGCTTGTCCCCACTTGGGTCATTCCTCTTGATTGCTCAAGAGCAGGCCCGCTAAAGGACTCTAAAACTAACAAAGAGTGGATCAACCTTTGAGTTTCAAGATTTTTGTTTCACCTCAAGGGTGAAGAGCATAATCCCCTAGCTCAAAAATTTCTCCCAAACACACCAAGCAAAGGTTCAATTACCCTCTTGATTTCAAAATCTAAAGATGGGTCAAAATTTTCTGGTTCACCACAAGGGTGAAGAGAATACTTCTCCTACCACCAAAAGACTCCTACAACAAGATATTAAGTGCCTATGAAATGAAACAACTAGTATATGCCACACTCAAAAGAAAGCCATTAAAGAAGCACTTGATTGGTTTTTATGCTTTGGGCAGCCCTGCAAAAACCATTAGTAGCCCTTGTGCATTTGGAGCTTTGACATGCATTCTTTTAAGAAAATAATTTCAAGCAATAGGAGCACCTACAAGCACAACTTGTTAGATCTACAAGGGTTAGCACATCAAAACCAAATGAAATCTACAAATAGACCCCTTTTCTACCACAACAAATCAAAAATCTGAATCAAACCAAGTAAATCTTGCAAAAAAATGACAAAAATTGCTCACTACCAAGCTTGGGCGATATTTCTGTCAGAGAAAGAGTCAAGCAACACTTTGTTGTCAACTGGTGTGATACTTTATCCTTGCACGATGGTTCCTAATACCTGCATGTGATAGAGAACAAAACAATAGTGTGACACAATCTACCAAAGCTTGTGATACTTTAACTAGTAAAATATTGTACTGGTATATAAGAAACTATCGTACGATACTGAAAAAATGGCACACAATAATTCTGTCAAAAAAAGCCGAAACAAAAAGAAAATATTGACGAAAAATGATGGAAATGCATAAAAAGAAGGACAAAACAAGAATGTTCTGCCCCACGATGGGTGCCAAAAATGTACACACTAAATAGTGAACTTCTCTAAGTCATTACTTCCAAGGGAATCCATGAATGGGAAACCTTGAGAAAGTGACCTAGAACTCCCTAGGCATGGAGTCACAAAGATGTTGATGGTGGCCTCAACTAGAGCTATTGAAGCATGCAACCTTGCTAGTAAACCACACAATGGGAGATTCAAAGAGACAAGGGCAAGAATGCCAATATCCTCAAGAATCAATAATGAAAATGCAATGCAATGCAAGCTATGCTAAGAATGAAGATGCAAGCTAAGCTATGAAAGGAAAGTATTACAAAGCCTTGCTAATTAAGCTATGTGACCTAATCTAGAGCATAAAATAAACTAAGCTAGATGCCATGAAAGCTATGATGCAAGAATGAAAGCTAGAATGCAAGAAGATCTCCAGAGCTCCAAAGTCTCCAAGAAATCCTGTAGCATAAGATTAGCATAAAAAGTTGGGATCTAAGAATGAGAAAAGAGCTCTCCTTTTAAAGGAATTGAAAAAAGAATGGACCATGGAGATTAAGGGGAAAAAGATTTAATCAAGGGTGGAGCTTGAAAGAGGAGCAATCCAATTGCACAAATATCGTCCAACGAGAAAATAAGAGTTGACTTTTGTGTCCATATGAAACAAAAAGTTCTTTTCTTCTTTTTATAAAATAAGAATAATGATTTATTTGTGCAACTTAGGATAAGAGGAAAAGTGGGGGCTTTTTATTTAATAAAAGGGGAGGAAATTCCTTTTAAATAAATAAAGACTTTAGGATAAAATGGTTAGCCCATGGAAAATAATCGAATAAATGATAAAATAGGATTTGATCAAGGAAATTGATATAATTGAAAAATGCTGATTTTTGAAAATACTGATTCAGGGATTTGATAAATTGTTGAATGGGGGCCCAAAGTCTAGGAAACCTTTTTATGGTGCATATACTTTGTACTTGCTATTTTGATTGATTTTTCAAGTTTCTTGTATTGGTTTTAGGATTTGTATGACCATGTACGGTCTGGAAACCATGTAAATTTGTAATGGTTAGATATTAATATGAATATTCTTTCTTGTTATTTTTGTTTTGAGTGATTTAATTGTGTTTTGAGAAAGTTATGGAAGTTTTGGTGAAAGTGGTTATTTGTAGAATTGAGACTTCCTGAGAACAGACATGGTGAAATGCGTGGTACAAACACATTTGTAAGATTTAAAAATTATAAGTGAATTTATTGGAAATTTATATAAATAATATTTATTTTCCTTTTGTTTCAAGTCATTTTTATGCATATTTGTGAAATTTATGATGTTTTTAGTGAAGACTAGTTTTAAACCCTCTTCAATGGAGTGACATGCAAAGATCTATGCTTATATAATCATTTAATTGTTGGAAAGTTTGATGGATCACATATTATGAAAGTATATACATAAGGGGTTCATGTGAAATTGGTTTGGTATCATTTTAGTTTTGTTTGTGGAAGTTATATGATGCCCTAGGTGGATTTGAAAAATGAACCTTCTGTTTTATGACAGTAAAATGGGTTTGGGGATAGAGACCACATCTTTTGTTCTAACTATTGGATTTTCCTTAGTTTTGGAAAAAAAAATTTAATCCTATTTTTATATGTTTCCACCCTAGGGATTGGTCAAATATTACATATATAAAAATTTGCAATTCTATGAGTGTTGATTGCAAAAACTGCTAAGTGAAGGATTGATGATTGTGAATATGTTTTGCCTCTCTTGAATGTTTATTATATGACGAAATGGGGGATGGATTAGATGGATCCTTGAAGGTTGATTTTTTATGTAGGATTCTCGACATCAAATGATTTTTTTGCTATCCTTTTGAAAAAAATATAGCAATGGGTCAATTCCATCCTCACTTCGAGGTACCTATATTTGATAAATACAAAGTGATTCAGATCCTCAAGATCACATACATGATTTTTGTGCTACTTGTATTGAAGTATCCCATAATGAGACCTATCTCATGAGATTATTCCCATGTAGCTTAGGTGGAAAATCTATAGAATAGTTCTCTAAACTACGTCCAGGAATTAAATCATTCAATGAGTTAGTTGACAAGTTTGTGACCCATTATTCTTATAACATTAGACATGAGGTCACTATTCTTGATCTTTACAATACACTCAAAAATAATGGGGAACCTTTTCTTACCTTTTTTCAAAGATGGTGCCAACTATTTGCCAAGTATTGACAAAAAATTCATGAACAAGAAAACATAGATATCTTTGTACACAACCTCACACCATAAATGATCTATAGATTCCAACTCCAATGTCCTCCTAATTTTAACAAGATCATTGAAAATGGAGTCAAGATTGAGGAAGAGTCAATGTCCTCAGAGAAAAATAGAGAAAGTTTTCTTAGTTTTATGCTGACATGTTGGGTTTAGATCCTAATTTTATCATGCACCATATATCTATAGCACCAAGGATAAAACCTATAAAACAAAAAACTTAGAAAGATGCATCTTCATATTATGCTCCTAGTTAAGGTAGAATTGAAGAAAGTTCTAGATGTTGGATTCAACAGAGCCATTGACTATGTTGATTGGATTTCAAATATTTTACTAGTATCAAAACTTGACAAATCTATTAGAATATACATGAATTTCTGGGATATTAACAAGGATTTTCCTAAGAACATTTTTCCTTTGCCTAATATTGATATCTTATTTGATTTGATAGCTAGTCATGAAATGTTATCCTTAATGGATGAATTTTCTAGCTATACAAAGATCAAGATTACACCCAAAGACCAAGAAAATATTTCTTTAACATGTCCTTGGGGAACATACTATTGGAATTTTATGCCTTTTGAGATTAAAAATGCGAGAGAAAAAAATCCGAGAGCAATGACCACTATCTTCCATCATATGATGCATACTATAATAGAGGATTATGTAGATTATGTCCTTGCAAAATCCAAAATAAGAGAAGGTCATTTGAGAGTGTTAGATAAGATATTCACTAGGATGGAAATGTATAAAATTAGTCTTAATCCCAAGAAATGTGAATTTGGAGTTACACCCAGGAAATTTTTGGGATATATAGTTTCACCTGAAGGAATAGAGGTCGATCCTAAGAAAGTCAAAGAAATCATGGAAATTCCACCTCTTAAGAACATTAGCTAGTTTAGATGACTACAAGAATGACTCCAATCAATTAGAATATTTATTTCTCATCTAGAAGACATAAGTCATCCTTTTCAACATCTACTACATAAAAATGTATCATTTCAATGGGATGATAAATGTGAAGAGGCCTTTGAAAAAATAAAGTAGTATTTAACTAATCCACCTAGTCTTATGTCACCAATACCTAGTAAACCACTTTTTCTCTATATAGATCAACAACTAAAGTTTCTTTGGGTGCTCTTCTAGCATGATATATATTATATTAGTCTCACTCTAGTAGGATATGATCTCAAATACTGACCAATTGAGTTTGCATTATTGGTAGTAGTCTTTGCCTTTCAGAAATGGTGACATTACATGTTATCTCATTCTATTAAGCTCATTTCAAAAATAGATCCTTTGAAGTATCTTCTAAGAAAATTAGCATTCTAGCATGTAGATTGGCAAAGTGGATTATGATTCTTAGTGATTTTTGCAATGAGTATATGGATAGGAAATCTATTAAAGGGAAAGTAATTATGAATCAACTAGAAAAAGAACCTTTTTTAGATGACCATCCTATACAGACTGAGTTTCCACATGTAGAAATTTTAATATTATCTACACAAAAATGGAGATTATATTTTGATTGGTCATACACTCAACATGGTTCCAGAGATGGAGTGTTATTTATTACACCACAAGGATGAAAAATACCAAAGTCTTATAAGTTACTATTTCCCTACACAAATAATATGGTTGAGTATGATGCATTTTTTATAGGAATTAAGATGGTTTTGTAATGGAAGATTACAAAATTAAACAATATGGAGACTCAGTTGATTATCAACCAAGTGAATAATGGTTATTAGACCAAAGATGATAATTTATTATCTTATAAATGTATAGTGGATGAATTTAAATAGTACTTTTCTATGATCACTTTTGAGAAAATACCAAGACAAGACAACAAAGTTGTAGATGCCATGGCTACAATTGCTTTGCTCCATGATATGGAAGACATAAAAGCCCATTTTGATTTCTTAGTGGAACCTTTGACTTAATTTTCATATGATGATCCCGATACAAGCATATTATGTCATATCATTGGTCAAGACTTTGCAACTTATGGAAAGATATACACTTATCTCAAGGAAAATACCCTTCCTCTTGAGTTATCTAGAAACCAAAAATGCACCTTCCTTTGCCAAGTTACCCATTATATCCTAATCTCTGACACCATATATTGATGAGGTCTTTATGGTATTATCTTATGATGTATTGAACACTGATCACATTTTATAAAGGTACATAAACTAAGCATAATATGGAACTCATGGATTAGATATCCGACTAAGAAGTTTATCCTTATAAAAAATCATTTAATATTTCAACCTAGGGATATGTTACTTGAACCAGGCTAGTAAGATATATGCACCAAGTACTACTCAACCACACATTCTACAGTTGCAGTAGGAAAAAAATGCTTCAAAGGAAACTAAACTATAACTACAAAAAAGAAAATATTGAAATACAAATTGCAGAAGTGAAGATGCTAGAAAAATATGAAGACTTGCAAACTAAGCTATAATTCTTTATCTTCTCTTCCACTTTGGTTGCATCAAGCAATAGCTAACCTATGACTTTGACTGCAGGAATAGTTCAACACTAATACTCAAATAAAACAAATGTAGGAAAGTGAACTTAACTAGAATGAATCTAACTAACTATGGATTCCTAACCAAGTGGCCCCCCTTGGATGAGTACCCAAATAGTCAATTAAACAAAGTTAAATTACAATACTTCATTTTCTCATTAATTGAATAACTTGTTAGTAATAGTCCTAATAGATAATTGAGAGGGAGGGGGGGGGGGTGAATTAGTTATCTACAAGAATTCTTTATCCAATTAAGTATACTTAAACATAAAGCATAAACAAAATGAAAGAACACTTGAACACAACACCAATATTTTGGTTACAGGGAAACCCAAATAGGTAAAAACCCCGGTGGGAATTGACACCCACTAATAATTTGCACTAGTGTATTATGATCCTTGTTAGAAGATCCTTAACCCTATTAGGAGTTGTCTTTAAATTGCATTTAGTACAGTGACCTGGTCAAGGGTCAGATCCTGTTAGGATTCTTTTACAATTAACCTTGTTAGGGGTGAGGAGGCACTGTCTGAGAGCACACTGCTCAAAGGGGTGAAGGCTAAAACCTTCTAAATAATAGATACACATTATATCTGGGTCTTGGTGAACTACGCTTTGACCTGCTACCTGGATCAATTCCAATGTATAGCACAAACTCTTCACTTGGTCACATAGACCTTCTGTTGATGGCTCAACACTTTGCACACTCTGCTCTACTCTTCACAATCAACTCTAAACCATACCTTAGCAATCACAAATGACTGCCTATAAATATCTTTCCTAAAAATGATATAATCAAGTTGGCCTATTAGAACCACCTTGAAATCACATTAGAGAAACCATAACACATTTCAATAATACTTCTGTCGGCTCTACTAAGCACGCAACACACTCTGGGACTTGTCCAATATTAATAACTGTAGACGCACGCTACCTACTGTTGGCTCTACTAAATTAACTAAAGCTTTCTCCTCAAGATGAATTACATCATGCAATCTTAACCAAACATTCTTAACTCTTCTGCAATCCCTAATGCAAGGGCGCATACCAAAATGATAAGCGCAACTCCTGAACCAATATAATCTTTGTCGGCTCTTCTTAATAAACATGGGAAACTACTACTAGTGAATAGCGACTACATAACTTCACTTCTACTAATCCTAAGACTTTGTGTCCATGATTGTAACATCACTAAAATGTCTTCATCACAAATCCAAAGGAGCAAGGCTCCATGATGACTATACAGACAAACACTCACATAACACTACCTGTAACTTTATCAGGAATACTGCTGACACAAGCTACTACATAACTATTTGTACTAACAATTAACCTCTACATCCATGATATCATGCTAATAAAATTTCCATGCTACACATACTCAAGGCTTACTACATAATTCTTCCATGCATGCTACTTACCATATGTTGTCATCAATGAGAAACATACAATCAACACTAGCCTGCTGGCAAATCTCCAACAATGTCCCCCTTTGGCATTGATGGCAACATATGGAATGAAAAACACCACAAATCTAAATGAGAAATTATTTTATAACATTTTCCATTTCCTCATCAAAAATCCCCCAAGGATGAATCCTCCATCAATTGCTGCAACTCCTCCTTTCTTCTCATTTATTACTGAATATGCTCCCCCTTACTGTATATCTTCTTTTGTGTTCTTGTTTCTTTTCTTGTTTTTCATAACTTTATATATACTCCCCCTTTGACATCAATGGAAAAATACACCAATCAGTTTAAGCATTGGTACTACTCCTGAAGTAGAGTAGTCAACCATCCATTAGTCCCTGAGGACTAATGCTCTTTCTTCTTTCTTCTAAGCAGAATCAGGGAAGGGAATTACTCCTAGCTTCTCCCTGAGATACTCAAAAGGATCCTTTGGCAAAGGTTTTGTGAATATATCTGCTAGCTATTCCTTTGTACTTACATAATCCAATTTTACTTCTTTCTTTGTCACTTTGTCTCTAAGGAAGTGATACTTAATCTCTCTGTGCTTTGTCTTTGCATGCATCACAAGATTCTTTGGCATGTTGATAGTGCTAGTATTATCACAATGAATAGCAATAGGATAATCAATCTGAATACCAAAGTCCTTTATCATTTTCTTGATCCAAACAATTGCAGAGAAATTCAAGTCTGCTACAACATACTCTACTTCCATTGTTGACTGAGAAATATAATTTTTCTTCTTGCTTGTCCATGTGACAAGTCTATCACCAAGAAACACTGCTCCACCTGATGTACTCTTTCTATCATCAATGCATCCTACCCAATCAACATCTATATATACATGAAGCTCAACATTCTCTGAGTTTGGATACCATAGACCATAATTTATAGTGCCTTGTAAATATCTGAATATTATTTTTACTGCCATGAGGTGACTTTTTTTAGGCTCTGCTACAAATCATCCAACTATGCCAACTGCATTAGAAATTTATGGTCTAGTTTGAGTAAGATATATAAGTTTACCAATCATAGACTTTTATAATGTTGTATCTACTATTGGAGAATCATCTTATTTTTTAATCTTGCATCCTATTATCATAGGTGTGCCCACTAGATTGCAATCATCCATCTTGAGCTTCTTCAATATCTCTTTCACATATTTGGACTGATTAATGAAAATACCTTTCTCTGTCTGCTACACATTTAATCGAAAGAAGTATTTGATAGGTCTAGTCATGCTTATCTCAAACTAACTCTACATTTCCTTAGAAAATTTTGCACTAAGTTTTTCACTACCCCCAAAGATAATGTCATCAACAAATATAGCTACAAGTAGTAGACCTTCAGATGTCTCTCTTATGAATAGATTTCAATGTGCTACTCTTTTCTTGAATCCAATTTTTGTTAGATATCTATCAAGTCTCTCATACCATGCTCTAGGGGATTGCTTGTGTCCATATAGGGCTTTCTTCAATCTACATACCATATCGGGTTTGTCTGATAAGGTGAATCCTTCTAGTTGTTCAATGTATACTTCTTCCTTTATCTCTCCATTCAAGAATGCTGACTTAACATCCATCTAATAAACTTTAAAGTTTTTGAATGTTGCAAAAGCTAAAAACAACTTAATAGATTCTAATTTTCTCACTGGTGCAAAAGTGTCTGAATAATCAATACCTTCTCTTTGCGCATATCCCTTACATACTCACCTTTCTTTTGTTCCTTACTACTCTACCATCTTCATTCATATTATTTATGAATATCCACTTTGTTCCAATCACATTCTTATCACTAGGTCTTGGGACCAGTTCTTGAGTATTAGTTTTGAAAATCTGATCTAGTTCTTCTTTCATAGCATCATGCCAATCTGAATCATTACATGCATCTTCAACACTTAAAGGTTCAATCTGAGATAGTAAACATACCGCTTCATTGCTTGCTGAATTCTTTTCTTTTGATCTTGTTGTGACTTTCTTGCTCTGATCTCCAATGATGTCATCCTTAGAGTGATATCTAGATGTATATTTTGGAACTTTAGGTGATACTGACTCGTCTTCCTTCTGAGTTTCTTCTTCACTTGTTTCAGGGTCATTGAATAATACATCAATGTTGTCAAACATATCTTCAAAAATTGTCTCACTAGTGGAAGGTCTAGGTTCTTCTTCAATCATAGGTGAGTAATCATGATATCTTTCTTGAACCATAAAATTTTCATCAATATTAACATGAGTACTTTCAATGATCTTCTTCAATCTCAAGTTAAAACATCTATAAGCTTTCATTTTAGTAGAGTAACCAAGAAAAATACCTTCATCACTTCTTGCATCAAACTTGCCTATTGCTTCATCCTTCTTGATGTAGCACTTGCTTCCAAATATTTTGAAGTTTTTCACTATGGGAACATTACCAAACCATAGTTCATAAGGTGTTTTGTCTGTTCCAGGCCTTAATTGTATTCTATTTATTGTATAGATTGTTGTATTAACCACATCTCTCCAATAGGTGTGTGAAACTTTTCCTTCAATCATAATGGTGTGTGTTGTATCAACAATGATCATATTCCTTCTCTCTGTAATCCCATTCTCTTGAGGGGTTCTAGCTGCACTCAACTATCTTTTTATGCTATGTTCTTCACAGTACTCAGAGAATTTGTCAGAGGTGAGTTCTCCTCCTCTATCCGACCTGAGACATTTTATCTTTAGTCCAGATTCATTCTTAACCTTAGCTTTGAATATTTTAAACTTCTCAAATGCTTCTGACTTATCTTTCAAGAATGCAATCCACATCATTCTAGAATAATCATCTACAAAAAAAATGAAATACCTTTCACCATAGTATGATCTTGTTTGAGTTGGTCCACATAGATCTGTTTGAATCAAATCCAACTTGTTCTCTTCTAAATTATGCTTTCTTCTAAATGAATTTCTTGTTAGGAATGAATGCTAAATATATCCTATGGGAGTATTGGAAGCCATTCTATAGTAGTTTTTGTTGCATTCATGACTATGATTGTCATTGATGTCAACACAGTGATCTACTAGAGATTAGCAGAGGAGAAGATAGTGTTTTGATTAGCGCACGTGGATATTTTTGATCAAGCTACGTGATGTTGAGGATTTACTCTTTGATATGTTATATGTTCAAGGTTAAGAGTGCATATAGTAATTCATTTATTCATGAAAGTTATGAGCATTTTGGTGGAAGTAGTATTCAGGTAGTGTTCCTAAGTAGCGGTTTGTGGAAATCAGATGATATCTCCTAATCAGAATGGAATCTAGTTTTGCGTAGTTAAATAAAAGTTGAAGACATATTTTTAGTGACATGGATGATAGCACAAACTTCAAGGTCACACGAGTGAAGAATTATTCTAATTGGAAGCTGAAAGTTTTGTGTAATTTTTGATGTAACATGTGGAAAATTTTATTTTGTAATTGGATACCAACTCATTTGTAATTACTTGAGTGTGGTATAAAGGAAGGAATGTGTTTCCTTGTTGTATTAGAGATTAATGGAATTGATAAAGTGAATGATTATGAAAGTGAATTTATCAAGGAAGACATGTGAGGTACAAAGATTTGAAATTGAGATCTGGTGTAGTAGTGAGTGTGGTTTGGAACATTCAGAGAAGAGGTAACATATTTTTGAGATAAGTAATGATTTGATATTATTTAGTTGAATAATCTAGAGATCATTTGGATAGTGTGTTCAGTTTTCTTGCCAATGAATTTGTTTGGGCAGTGGGTCCTTCTGTCTTCCATAACTCCGAACAGAGTTAGAATCTTTTAGCAGTGATTCAAAATCTCCTAACAAGGATTCATATGTACTGAATGTATTTCATAAGACTCCTAACAGATTCCATCCTTTCACAAGGAATATTCATATTAGTGCATCTTTTGTGGGCATCATTCCCACTGGGGTTTACTCTTTGATTAAGAGGTTCCCTAGTCAACATATCTTGTGTCATTGTGTTATTATGTATGATTATCTTTCTATGGTTGGTAATTATATTGCTTACATGGTTAAAATCTATTGAAGTTGATAAAAGTTATAATTATCAGATAATTGATTCACCCCCCCCCCCCCCCCTCAGTTATCTTGGTGGACTTTACTTTCTAAAAATTTGTATCAGAGTGACAGGTCCTTGAAAGAAAAGTTTAGCAGCTTAAGGAGATCCATGGAAAATTTTAGGAAAGAAAGGCCTAAGTTTGATGGAGTAAATTTTGACAGCTAGAAAGAAAAAATGAAGACACATCTACTGTGTTTAGGACCAGGTTATTGGTTGATTACAACAAATGAGAAGACTATCATTAATGAGGATAATATTGAAACATGTTCTAGTGATGAGAGAGATATATTCATGTGTAACATACTTGCCAGAGAAACACTTTTGACAACCCTTCCAGAGAATGAGTATAGTCAGGTAAAATGTTTGAAAACATCTCATGAAATTTGGAAAACTTTACACTCTAATTTTGAAGGTGATGAACATGAAAAGAAAGTTAGATTACATAATTGGATATGTGCATTTGAAGATATAAGAATGATGGAAGATGAATCTGTTAGAAGCTATACTGGTAGAATGTTAGAAATTGTTGCAGGCATAAAATCTTGTGGAGGAACAAAGACAAAAAATGAAGTTATATGGAAAATTCTAAGGACATTGACTCCTGCATTTAAGAAGACAACATAGATGATTGAACAAGTTATACCTTGTACTTCAAACTTTACAAGAGAAAATATTCTTGAAAGATTGGAAGCAACAGAAATGAACCTGAGGTTATCAAGAGATTTTCCTAGAATGGAGACACCATTTAGTGCTCTTAGTGTTCACCCTACTTTGTCAAGAAGCATCAGTGTGAGCGGAGATTATTTTGGTAGTAGTAGATCTAGAAATGAAGAAGATAGGAAGATTGAAGAAGGTATTGCCTTACTTGTGAAGAGAGAACCATATGGTAAGAAAATTTTTTAATGTTGGACTTGTCATGAATATGGTCATTTTGCATCTAAATGTCCTAAGAGAGTTAAAAAGTAAAGAAACAATTTCAAGCCTACAAGATCTAAGGAATGTTATTATGCTAATGATGAAGATCTTGAAGCTAGTATAGAGAAAACTTTAAGTGAAAGTGATACTGAGAATAATGATGACATAGGATTTGTAGCAATTAAAGAAGAAAATCTTGAAACAAATGTTAAGGAAGAAAAAGCCCTAGTTTCTCAAGTTGAAAAGAAATCTGATTGGATTATAGACAATGGTTGTTCACATCATATGACTGGAGACATGAAAAATTTCATAAAGTTTAACAATTATGACGGAGGAGTTGTTAGAGTTGGAAATAATGCACCTTGTTTGATTAAAGGTATAGGATCTATTACTCTTGATGGGAAGACTAATATTGTTGATGTTTAATTTGTGGATGGTTTGAAACATAATATTTTGAGTGTTGGATAGTTAGTTGATAAGGCATATCAAGTTTGGTTTACTGAGAAAACTTGTGTGATAAAAGATAAAGATGGAAATTTGATTGGAATTGGATCTAGAACTAGAGGTAATGTATTTCAGTTGAATCCTACTGAGATGACATGTTTGATTACTAATATTGATGACAATTGGTTATGGAAAAAAATATTTTGTCATATAAATTTTGATAACATTGTGAAAATAAGTACTACACTTGCAGTAAGAGATTTGCCTAAAATTATGAAGCCTACTAACATGATTTGCAAGGAATGTGTGATGGCAAAATAGAAGGGAAGTTCATTTCCCAGTAAGAAGTTTAAATCTATAGAGAAGTTGGAGATTGTTCATACAGATCTAAGTGGTCCTACAAGGACTAGAGGATTCTATGGAGAAAGGTATTTTATGATTCTTGTTGATGATTTTACAAGAATGATGTGGATTGCATTTCTTAAAGAAAAGTCTGAAGCATTTGATAAGTTTAAGATCATTAAGAATAAAGTTGAGAATGAATCTGGAATGAAAATTAAATGTTTGAGATCTGATAAAGGTGGAGAATTTACTTCTAGAGAGTTTAACACCTTTTGTGAAGTGAATGGTCTTAAGAGATAGTTTTCAACCACTAGAACACCTGAACAAAATGGTATTGCAGAAAGAAGAAACAAATTAGTGACTGAAGCAACAAGAGCTATGTTATTTGAGAATGATTTGGCAAAGATATTTTGGAGAGAAGTAGTGAACACAATAGTGTATACAATGAACAAAGTACAAATTAGAGTAGACACAGACAAGACACCCTATGAATTATGGTTTGGACATGCACCCTCAGTTAAGTATTTTAGAATTTTTGGAAGCAAATGTTATATAAAGAGAGATGATGATATTGGAAAGTTTGATCCTAGAAGTGATGAAGGTATATTTTTTGGATATTCTTTGAAGAGAAAAGCTTATAGATGTTATAACAAGAGAAATAAGACTATTGTTGAGAGCGTAGATGTTAAAGTTGATGAAAAGTTCAAAATTTAGGAAAGAATGCTTGATTATTAATTTGATGAAAGAACTCATCCTGAACCTAACACTAAAACTACTGAATTATTCTATGAAACTAATAGTGACTTGTTGAATGAAAGCCATAATGAAATCATTGAAGAACTGACACCCAAAGTGAGATCTGAGACATTGACACCTAATAGGAACTTATCAAGGAATCATCCTATTAAGTAGATTATTGGAAGCATAGACAAAGGAGTTCTAACTCAAAATAAGGTACAAGAACAGTTATGTTTTATTTCTCAAATTGAACGTAAATCTACTAGTGAAGCTTGTGAAGATGAACATTAGATTAAACCTATGAAAGAAGAACTAGATCAGATTGAAAAGAACAAGATATGGGAATTGGTCCTTAGACCTAAAGATAAAAATTTTATTGGAACTAAATGGGTATTCAAAAACAAGATGAATGAACAAGGAGAAGTAGTAAGAAACAAAGCAAGATTGGTATGTAAGGGATACTCACAACAAGAAGGAATTGACTATGAAGAAACTTTTGTACCAGTAGCAAGAATTGAAGTTGTAAGAATTTTTTTGGCTTATGCAGCTTTTAAGAAATTCAAAGTATATCGGATGGATGTGAAGTCAACATTTTTGAATGGAGAATTGGAAGAAGAATTTTATATTGAGAAGCCTGAAGGTTTTCCTTTGACTCAAGAAGGAGACATGGTATGTAAACTGAAGAAAGCCTTATATGGACTAAAGCAAGCACCTAGAACTTGGTATGCAAGATTGGATAAGTATTTGTTAAAATTGGGATTTACAAAATGAACAGTTGATAGCAACCTATACAAAAAAGAAATTGAAAATGGTTTGTTAATTATAATTATTTTTGGAGGAGAAGATGAAGCTAGTGATAAATTTGCTGATGAAATGAAAAATGAATTTGAAATGAGTATGATTGGTGAAATGAAATAATTTTTGGGATTACAGATAACACAAAATAGTGATGGTGTCTTTGTAAGCCAGATAAAGTACTTGAATGATTTGTTAAAGAGATTTGGAATGGAGAACTGTAAACCAGTTGGAACACCTATGGTAACTGGACATAAATTATCTAGCACAGATGAGACTCCTATAGTTGAACAAAAGAAGTACAAATCTATGATTGGAGGATTGTAGTACTTGACACACACAAGACCTGATATAGCACATTCAGTTGGAATTGTAGCAAGATTTGAAGCTAAACCTAGAGAATCACATTATGCAGTAGGAAAGAGGATACTGAGATATTTAAGAGGCACAATGGACTATGGATTGTGGTATGAAAATTTTGATGATTTTACCCTATGCGCATATACAAATGTTGATTGGGGAGGCAGTGTTGATGATAAAAAGAGTACCAGTGGTGGAGCATGTTTCCTTGGAGGAAGATTGGTTTCTTGGCTAAGCAAGAAGAAATTTTTTATTAAACAGAGCACAACAGAAGTAGAATATGTAGCAGCAACAAACAATTGCAACCAGATAATTTGGATGAAGCAGATGCTAAAGGATATTGGAATAAAGTTTTTTGAACTTGTTGTTATACATTGTGATAACACTAGCACAGTTAGTATGTCTAAGAACCTTGTATTACATTCTAAGATAAAGCATATAGAGATTAAGTATCATGTAGTAAGAGAGAAAGTTGCTGAGAAAGAAGTAAGACTAGAGTACATAAGCACACAGGAGCATATTGCAAATATATTTACAAATCCTTTGCCTAAGGATACATTTGAGTATTTGAGAGGTATGCTTGGGGTTATGCCCCAGCCTACTTTTGAGAAGTGATTCAGATTGGTTGCATCTGTCCAGTGGTATAAGCCTTATTTTTCTTCTGGATCAAATGTTGGTACTTCCTCTATGGGGGAGTATGTGTATCTGAGCTGAGTCATGAGGAATCTAGTGAATATATTTTCTGAATAGTGTCTTTTGACATTAGAGTTGTTGTTGACATAATGATGAAATTTCTATCATTGATGTCAATGGGGGAGAAGTGTACATGAAAAAACATTTTTACCATCTGTTGGAGAGAACTAAATAAGAAAATGAAGCAATATTTGATTGATGAAGAGGATTTGAAAATATTTTTTTAGAGCAGCAGAATTGCAGTATTGGATTCATGGAACATTAGATATTTTTCATCTATGTTTCCATCAATGCCATTGGGGGAGATTGTTAGGAATGAATGCTAAATATATGCTATAGGATTATTGGCAGCCATTCTATAGCAATTATTGTTGCACTCATGACTATGATTGTCATTGAAGTCAACATAGTGATCTACTGGAGATTAGCAGAGGAGCAGACAATGTTTTGATTAGCGCACATGGGATATTATAGATCAAGCTATGTAGTGTTGAGGAATTACTCTTTGATATGTTATATGTTCATGGTTAAGAGCATAGGAATTAATTCATTTATTCATGAAAGTTATGAGCGTTTTGGTGGAAGCAGTATTCAGGCAGTGTTCTTGAGTAGCAGTTTGTGGAAATTGGATGATATCTCCTAATCGGGATGGAATCTAGTTTTGCGCAGTTAAAGAGTAGTTGAAGACATATTTTTAGTGATGTGGTTGACAACACAAACTTCTAGGTCACACGAGTGAAGAATTATTCTAATTGGAAGCTGACAGTTTTGTGTAATTTTTTATGTAACATGTGGAAACTTTTATTTTGTAATTGGATGCCGACTCATTTGTAATTACTTCATTGTGGTATAAAGGAAGTATTTTTTTCCCTTGTTGTATTAGAGATGAATGGAATTGATAAAGTGAATGATTATGAAAGAAAATTTATGAAGGAAGACATGCGAGGTACATAGATCTAAAATTGAGATTTGGTGTAGCAATGAGTGCGGTTTCGCACAGTCAGAGAAGAGGTAACATATTTTTGAAATCATTAATGATTTGATATTATTCTATTGAATAATCTAGAGATTAGTTGGATAGTGTGTTCATTGATCTTTCCATTGAATTTGTTTGGGTAGTGGGTCCTTATATCTTCCATAACACCTAACAGAGTTATAATCTTTTAGTAGGGATTCAAAATCTCCTAACATGGATTTATATGTACTGAATGTATTTCATAAGACTTCTAATAGAGTCCATCCTTTCATAGGGAATATTCATATTAGTGCATCTTTTGTGGGAATCATTCCCACTGGGGTTTACTCTTTGATCAAGAGGTTCCCTAGTCAACATATCTTATGTCATTGTGTTATTGTGTATGAATATTTTTCTATGGTTGGTAATTATATTGCTTACATGGTTAAAATATATTGAAGTTGATAAAAGTTATAATTATCAGATAACTGATTCACCCCCCCCCTCTTAGTTATCTTGGTGGACTTTAATTTCTAACATTTCTCACATGCTTTCCCATCACACATTCCCTACAAATAGTATCAACCAGATTTGCTATGCTAGGTAGGTCTCTTACTACCTTAACATGACTAATCTTTACTATGTTATCAAAATTTATATGACATAGTCTTTTGTGCCATAGCCAACTATCATCTACTTTAGCAACAAAACAACTTGCTTCTAGATTAAGCTGAAAAACATTACCTTTAGTCTTTGATCCTGATGCAATCATTTCTCCTTCTTTGTTGTTAATGATGCACTTGTTTCCATTGAACTCCAACCTGTAACCTTTGTCAAGTAACTGACCAACACTTAGTAGGTTATGTTTCAAACCATCAACATAAAGAACATCATCAGTTTTATTCTTTCCATTGAAGGTGATGGCTCCTCTACCAATGATTGGTTTAGGAGTATTATCTCCAAATCTAACCATGCCTCCTTTGTATCTGTCCAAATAAACAAACCTATCTTTGTCTCCTGTCATGTGATGTGAGCAACCACTGTTAATGAAACAAATCTGTCCTGATGTCATCTTGTGAAATCAGTGCTAACTCTTGTGAATTATTTTCATCTTCAAGAGAAATGAATCCATTCTCCTCCTTAGCTGATTCTTCATCTGATACTCCATCTTCAACATAGTAGCATTCCTTTGTATACTTAGGCTTGTAGTTATTCTTGAACTTTTTAACTCTTGTAGGACACTTAGATGCAAAGTGACCAATCTTATTACATGAAAATAATTTGAATGGTAATTGACTTTCATATTTTCCTTTTCCTTTCTTTTCTCTTTTAGCAATCATAGCAATGAAATCATCTAGAGATTTTTCTTCATCATCATCATCATCAAAATTACCAGAGGTATTCAAGGATTTCTTACCATGAACCAAAGCTTTGAAAGCTATCTCATTTTTAGGCTTTGTCTTCAAACTTGATATCTCAAATGAAAAAATTTTGCTGATTAAAGTTTCTCTTCTGAAGTTTTCTGAAAATTGCATAGTAACATCAAGGATGTTTATTTTTCTCTCATATTCTAGATTTAATGTAGTCATCAGTTTATCCATGATGTCTTCTTTTGAAATTTCTCCACCATTATTTCTGATTCCAGCAATTACTTCATTAATCCCTTAATTGTAGGCTCTTATGTTCTCTTCAAGTAGCATCTCCAATGTATTGTACTTTTTTTCCATGTCTATCTATGCACAATCTTTTCTTGTTTATCTCCTTCAAACATGTCTTCTAGGTTCTTCCATATCTTATAAGCCATGTCTACTTTCTTTATCTCTAAAAACTCACTATCAGATAGGGTGCCGATAAGGGCTTCTTTTGCTATTGCATTCTGATGGAACAAATCCTTCTGCTTGCTAGTAGCATCATCCTTTGCAAGATCTACTAGAGAGGGGATCTGAACTTCTTTGATAGCCACTTCAAAAACTTCAAAAGAAATGCACTACAAATGTGTCATCATCTTGTTCTTCCAATCAATATAATTCTCTCCATCAAACTTTGGACTATCTTTTCTAAAGAATGCCATCTGATCAACCTCAAGCTATTAGAATTTCTCTCTAAGGCACTTGGCTCTGATACAAATTGTTAAGAATAGTCCCAAGAGATAAATGAGAGTGGGGGGGTGAATAAGTTATCTACAAATTTCAATTCTTTATCCAATTAAGTATAGTTAAACATAAAGTATAAACACAATGAAAGAACACTTGAACACAAAACCAATATTTTGGTTATGGGGAAACCCAAATAGGTAAAAACCCTAGTGGGAATTGACACCCACTAATAATCTACACTAGTGTATTATGATCCTTGTTAGTAGATCCTTAACACTGTTAGGAGTTGTCTTTACAATGTATTTAGTACAGTGACTTGGTCAAGGGTCAGAACTTGTTAGGAGTCTTTAACAATTAACCTTGTTACGGGTGAGGACACACTATCTGAGAGAAGATTGCTCAAAGGGGTGAAGGCTACAATCTTTTGAATAATAGATACAAACTATATCTAGATCTTGGTGAACTGTGCTTTAACTTACTATCTAGATTAGTTCCAATGTATAGCACAAACTCTTCAATTGGTCACATAGTTCTTCTCTTGATGGCTCAACACTTCGTACACTTCACTCTACTCTTCACAATCAACTTTGAACCATACCTTAGTAATAAAAAATGACTGCCTATAAATATCTTTCCTCCAAATGATATAATCAAGTTGGCCTGTTAGAACCACCTTGAAATCATATTAGAGAAACCATAACATATTCCAATAATACTTTCGTCAGCTCTACTAAGCACACAACACACTCTGGGACCTATCCAATATTAATAACTGTAGATGCACGCTACATACTGTCGGCTCTACTAAATTAACTGAAACTTTCTCCTGAAGATAAATTAAATCATGCACTCTTAACCAAACATTCTTAACTCTTCTCTAATCCCTAATCAAAGGGAGCATACCAAAATAATAAGTGCAACTCATGAACCAATATAATGTCTATCAACTCTTCTGAATAAACATAGGAAACTACTACTGGTGAATAGCAACTGTATAACTTCACTTCTACTGATCCTCAGACTCTGCATCTATGATTGCAACATCACTAACATGTCTTCATCACAAATCCAAAGGCATAAGGCTGCATGATGATTGTACGGATAAACACTCACAGAACACTGCCTGTAACTCTATTAGGAATACTGCTGACACAAGCTACTACATAATTGTCTGTACTAACAATTAACCTCTACATCCATGATATCATGCTGACAACATGTCAATGCTATAGATACTCAAGGTTTACTACATAAGTCTTCCACACATGCTACTTACCATATGTTTTCATCAATGACAAACATAGAGTCAACACTGGCCCGCTAGAAAATCTCCAACATAACTGAGTAGAAAGATATATAAAAATCAGTAAACAACAAAATGGAACTATATTGTAGCTAAATTGATAAGACCCTCCTTACATAGGATTGGGGATTTATTTAAAGAGAAAAATTCTAATAGCTAACTAATCACACCATAGAAATAGGTGGAGCTTTTATTACAACACTACCAACACAAAGGAAGAAAGCTCTAAAACTAAAAACATAACAGATCTAGAAAAGAGGAAGAGTCACTTTGACAATAGATCTAACTTCCCACTCTCTCCTAGATTTCTTCAGAGAATTCATTATCTTGTCTTAGTCTTTTCTTGACGACTGCCACCTTGATCACCCAAAAACCATTTGTTGGTGTTGTGCTAATGTTTCTCCACTAGATTCTACTGTAAGATCGGGTCAAGTGTCCAATGCATGGGTGAATTTCACCTGGTCAAGATGACAGTTTCTATAATGATGTGTTGTACCTCAATGTTAGGATTAAGAAATTCATGGTAATAAATACCAAAACACAGATGCATTATTTATGTTCAAATTGTTGGCTTTTAAACTTGTTTCCACACGGTGCCAGGTTTACACTATGATTGACAAACTGATTAGTCTTTGCTCCAAAGTCTGATAGGGAAAAGTGTCAATTGATGAGGACCAAGGGCATCCTCCTGCTTTGAGCTCCACATCACTCAGGCAGGTATTGTCTCATCTGCACACTCATGACTCTTCTTGATGACTGAAAGGCCTACAGATGTATTATTGTGGAATAGTTACCAGACTCCTATAGGTATCTTGTACCCTAATGAAACCAAATCTGATGCAATAACCTTCTTGCATGCAATGAGTTTGATAACTAGAGGCCTACACTAACAGTAAGAAAGGGAAAGGGTGGAACTGAATGGAAATGATTAAAAATGAGTTTGAAGGGACCCCTGAGATACTCTAAGTCTTTCATAGACCAGTGCTTTATCCAAAGGGCCACAGAGTCAAATACCCTATTGCAGAGACAACTATAAAACAAGAAAACAATATACTCAATGTGTCGATGCCTAACATCAATCACACACCATGACCAAACCTCAACTTAACACCCACCTATGTATTTAAGTATGTTATTATCCACTCAAAAGATTTTAACCCTCCCCTTAGAAGAGACCTATAAATAGAAAATACATTAACCAACATCCACTAGAAGACAAGCATGAAATATCTTTGACACCTCAGCTCATACATACATAAACACTAACCCTGAACTAGTTATCTTTGCGAAGACAACTCCACTTGCAAACACATAGGCAATATAAGAAGACAAATCAAACACCCTTAATGTATGACTAATGGACTCAGAATTTAGATGGAGATAGTTTGGTAACAGTAAAAATATATTAAATCCTCACACATAAGACAAATCTATTACAATATGCACTGTATTCTCTGAACTAGCAATGGAAGAAGAACACCCTATATGAAAGAAGAAGAGAAAAATCTACAGGAAAAGGATCCTTCAGCATGGAACCAATTCTCCTCAAAAATTTGTAGAAGGAACCCTTACAAAATTGAACCTACAATTTATACCATTGGTTACCTTTGAATCCCAAATAGTAGGATGCAACAAGCTACGGGTAACTAGGGTTAAGAATTTAACCACCCAACCAATCAGAACCAATCAAGAATTTATCGCAGGGGTAGGAAACCAAGCAATCTCAGAGAAACAGATCAAAGATGAGCTCTAATTATGATAATTCTTAGAATAGTATACAGAAGATCACAAATCTACCAAGAGAACAAGTCAAATCAACCACCCTGCAACACGCCTCGAGCCATTCCTTATTCATTCCTTACATGGTACAGATCCCTGCAAATCATTATCACACCCTGGACCATACTGCAACGACAAAAAAATTACTTCTTACCAGTTCCAATCACTTCTGCATTGAAATTCAGTCCTTTCTATTGTTGGAAGCCCTCAAAAAATTCAAATTTGAAGTCAAACGGCTACTTTACATTTCGTGGGCTTTATGCTCCTTAACTATTTGCCTCTAGTCACGTAATCACCAACTTCATCACCACAGGAAAATGGGCTTCATCTTATGCTTGGTCACATGATCACAACGCACCAAACTAACCTTTGCAATCATGCAACCACGGTCTCCTAGCCGCGAAATAGTCTAACACAGACCATTGTCGCATGATCACATAGACCAAAAATGGGCTATGCAAACATGCGACAACCCAAAGACTTTAACCTTACCGCAACCGCCACCGCAAAGTCTTAACACAAAATGTTAGTCACATGATCGCATAGCCTTGAAAAAGGCTATGCGAACATGTGACTAACTGTTAGCATTCCCCGTTGAATGTCAAACATGCTCAGGCACTGCAAACACGGGTCCCATCACAAACCCCCTACCACTGGGCATACCGAAAACCAATCAGAACTTAGCACATCACCACCATGGATGTTTAACTACCACCTACCACCGGACCCCATAGACACATGTCGATCTATCGCATGATCGCATAGCCAAAAATGGGCTATGCGATAATGCGACAACCAACCAAAGGCTACCACATCACCACCACTGATAGCGGGTCCACAAACCAAACTCTAAGAATTCAGTGACCACATGACTAACCGTTCACCAAGTCGTGAGATGTCAGCCGCTAACTGCTAGGAATGAAGAGATTACACGACTAAAGAGAAATAGACTGCCCACTAGGTCACTGAATGTTAAGGGATTAATCACCAGAAACCAGCGACTAGGAGATAACCACAAGTCGCCAAGTCACGGAATGAAGACATAACCGCCAGCCAAGTAGAACATCAGGAAGAAATGGGACCCACACAGACAGATGGCAAGCAGTTGCATGATCACATGTCAGGAAAGTTTGACATGCGGCCATGCGACAACCAATCATTGAAGAGCCTTTGAAAACCTGGGCCCACCACCCATTGCACCTGCGCAGCTAAGACCAAGGTAAAAAACACACAAAGTACTTGACACAAAGGAAGAATGAAAACACACAAGGTTTTCTATACCAGAAGACAAGTGCACAAAATAGGAAGCACAAGGTCAAAAATAACACACAGGCCGAAAACATCATGGATTTTCAAAAACATTGTGCGTTTTTGACACTGAGGTAGATTTTTAAAATTGGTTCCAGTAGACTTTAAAACTTGAATAATGTTCTAGATTTGGCGATTCAACATGTGCAATTTGGATTGGAGCAAGGTGACAACATGAAGCACACAGGGAAAGACACTTTACAAGAACATTTGCAGGGAAGAGGCCATTTTCATAGGATTTTTGCTATGATAGAAAAATGGCCCAACAGTGGCTCTGTTTGGGGATGATGGTTAACTTGTGCCCATGCGAGAATTCAAGATTTCTAGGAGAGCAGACCACCCACTAGACAAAAATAGGGGACTTAAAAAATGTAGGGAATAGGAAGGAAAAGCACACAATAGGAAAGGGAAAGATATTTACAGAATTTACAAGATTTACAACTTTACTTGATGGCCCTAGGCCACCAAAATGAAATCAATGACCCCCCTGAATCAAAGGTTTGATTCTCATCCACATATGTGACCCACCACCTGAAAATTTTATGATCATCTTGCTACAAATGTATGTGAATAATCGTGGGCTGAAAAATGAAACTATAATGATAACTGCCCATGTCTTTCTAGTCACAACCACCATATTCATATTCAAATTCCAAGAAGTAGGGAACATCATCTACTTCTTCCTGCTGACTGGAAAGAATAAAAAACTCACCTTGTAATGCATCAAAAAATAGTATATGAGGAACATTATGCATTACAATAAAATTACCTGGCTGAGAAGGACTTGAATCCTCTGATTTACCTTCACACATTGCTTCAGCCACTAAGTAACTTGGTTCCTCCATGATGTCTTCATGAATTGGATCATGAACCAAGTGAAGGTCCTCTTTAAAGCTTTTGTGATAGGGGAACACTGCATCATCATTTTCACCAAAAGAATTTATGTCCCAACTATTGAATACTAGATCCTCAACACTGTCACACTCAGTATCATACTTTGCAAGAGAAGGAAAAGGATTTGAACAATAGACTTGTTCATCACTGCAATCTTGATGATAGGAATACACACTATCATGTCCTTCTACCTCTTCTTTTGCAGGGTCATTACAAGAGGGGAGATCTTGTATACATGGGTCCTCATGGTCACTTTGAACACTGGCCTCATTATCAGTGTCAAAGACTATATCATAGGGGAGCTGCAAATCAAAATCCAAAGCAAGGGCATACCTCTGAAATTCTTCGGCCAAGAGTGTTGAAATCCTTTCACTGCTTAATGGACTTTGAGCTTCATTTTCTTCTTTATTAGCTACATCCCTATCATCGTAAACATCATTCTTATCCAAGAAAATAATGGAGACATCTGGCCTTAGATCATCTTGTGTGAAGAAATCAATGCAGGAATCATCATCTACATCATAATCATATTCTTTCCTCTCACACAAAACATCATCAATCCGAGACAAGAAAATTGCCTTCTCATGTTGACAAGAAGAAAAATTTGCAAACAAAAAAAAAATATTGCCATCCTCAGATTCATCTTCAACATCCTCATATGCACTGATCTTAGAATTAGCTTCATAGTCAACAGTCTCTGCATAGTGAGAATCAACATCAAAAACACTGGCCTCTTCATGAACATCATCAAGAGCCACTAGTCTTACCAATCTTATGTCCTTTGCTAACTGCCAGTTCACCATTTTCAACCTTGCTAATTCCTTCTTGAGAGCAACAACTTTATCAAAATGCTCAACAAACTTAGCTCTCAACACATCCCAAGAAGGGATTGAACATGAAGGCAAGGACAAGAACCACTTCCTTGCACCATCAGAAAATGTGTGAACAAATAACCTCATGGCAATATCTTCATGTTCAACATCCATATCTCCAAAAATACCCATGACAACATCAACATGCTAGCTTACAGAAACAGATCCACCAGCCATGAATCTTGGCAAGCACTTCCCATCCTCAGTAGAGAACTCATTAGGGGCACCTTCAATGCCATCAAAACAAAAGGGCCTATATTCCTCCATGAGGAACTGCCCACTACAACTCATCTCTCTGCAATAGTGCTTCACACTTGATAGGGAGACATTTTCAATAAGAGAATACCTGGAATTTTGTAGCAGAAACCTTGTAGACTAAAAGGTAGGGCAGATCTAGAGCTCACCTTATGGCTCCATCAGGTTCTTTGTAGTGTAGAGTTGCCACCTCCTTAAGAGGAAAAATAATTCATTATTTCTTCTTCCAGTCAACACAAAACTACACCAGGTATACACACTATTTATCAGGGAGTGCACTGATCAAACAGAGACAAATCAGAGCTACCACTCACAACTAGGTGAGAATATTTTAGCAAATGTTTGTTTTGTATATCTGACTCTTTTCTTTCAACCAAGACTCTGGAATAATCTAGCCAAGCAAGGGAGCTTGTTGTCTTTTACTTCTTCCTAGTAGAGTCACCATTTTGTTGGTGACTTGGATGGGCAAATCAATCTGGTCAATAAGATACTACAAAATTTTGAAACAACCAGAGATTCTAATAGATAAACTTCCTTTTCATTGTTCTCCCCAGTAGAGTCACCATTTTGTTGGCTTTTAAACTTGTGTCCACACGGTGCCAGGTTTACACTATGATTGACAAACTGATTAGTCTTTACTCCAAAGTCTAACAGGGAAAATTGCCAATTGATGAGGACCAAGGGCATCCTCCTTCTACTTTGAGCTCCACATCACTCAGGTGGGTATTGCCTCAACTGCACACTCATGACTCTTCTTGATGACTGAAAGGCTGGTAGATGTATTATTGTGGAATAGTTACCAGACTCTTATAGGTATCCTGTACCCCAATGAAACCAAATCTGATGCAATAACCTGCTTGCATGCAATGAGTGTGATAACCAGAGAGCTACACTAATAGCAAGAAAGGGAAAGGGTGGAACTGAATGGAAATGATTAAAAATGAGTTTGAAGGGACCCCTGAGATACTCTAAGTCTTTCATAGACTAGTGCCTTATCCAAAGGGCCACAAAGTCAAATACCCTATTGCAGAGATAGCTATGACACAAGAAACCAATATACTCAATGTGTCGATGCCTGACATCAATCACACACCATGACCAAACCTCAACTTAACACCCACCTGTGTATTTAAGTATGTTATTATACACTCAAAGGATTTTAACCCTCCCCTTAGAAGAGACCTATAAATAAACAATACATTAATCAACATCCACTGGAAGATAGGCATGAAATATCTTTGACACCTCAGCTCATACATACATAAACACTAACCCTAAACTAGTTATCTCTGCAAAGACAACTCCACTTGCAAACACATAGACAATACAAGTAGACAAATCAAACACCCTTAATGTATGACTAATGGACTCAGAATTCAAATGGAGATAGTTTGGTAATAGTAAAAATATATTAAATCCTCACACATAAGACAAATCTGTTACAATATGCACTGTATTCTCTGAACCAACAATGGAAGAACACCCTATATGAAAGAAGAGAAAAATCTACAGGAAAAGGATCCTTCAGCATGGAACCAATTCTCCTAAAAAATTTGCAGAAGAAGGAACCCTTACAAAATTGAACAACCTACAATTTATACCACTGGTTACCTTGGAATCCCAAACAGTAGGATGCAACAAGCTACGGGTAACCAGGGTTAAGAATTCAACCACCCAACCAATTAGAACCAATCAAGAATTTATTGCAAGGGAAGGAAACCAAGCAATCTCAGAGAAACAGATCAAAGATGATCTCCAATTATGATAATTCTCAGAACAGTATACAAAAGATCACAAATCTGCCAAGAGAACAAGTCAAATCAACCACCCTGCAACACGCCTCGAGCCATTCCTTATTCATTCCTTACATGGTACAGATCCCTGCAAATGATCATCACACCTTGGACCATACTGCAATGGCAAACAAATTACTTCTTACCAGTTCCAATCACTTTTGCATTGAAATTTAGTCCTTTCTATCGCTGGAAGCCCTCAAAAAATTCAAATTTGAAGTCAAACGGCTACTTTGCATTTCACGGGCTTTGTGCTCCTTAACTATTTGCCCCTAGTCACGCAATCATGCGGTCACCAACTTCACCGCCATAGGAAAATAGGCTTCATCTTATGCTTGGTCACATGATCGTAAGGCACCAAACTAACCTTTACGATCATGCGACCATGGTCTCCTAGCCACGAAATAGTCTAACACAGACCGTTGTCGCATGATCGCATAGCCAAAAAATGGGCTACGCGAACATATGACAACCCACAGACTTTAACCTTGCCGCAACCACCACCACAAAGTCTTAACACAAAATGTCAGTGACATGATCACATAGCCTTGAAAAAGGCTATGCGAACATGTGACTAATCGTTAGCATTCCCCACCAAATGTCAAACATGCTCGGGCACTGCAAACATGGGTCCCACCGCAAACCCCCTACCACTGGGCATACCGGCAACCAATCAGAACTTAGCACATCACCACCGTAGATTCTGAACAACCACCTACCACCGGGCCCTAGGGACACATGTCAATCAGTCACATGATCGCATAGCCAAAAATGGGCTATGCAATCATGCAACAGCCAACCAAAGGCCACCACATCACCACTGCTAATAGCAGGCCCACAAACCAACCACCAAGCATTCATCGACCACGTGACTAACCATTCATGAATTCATGAGATGTCAGCTGCTAACCGCTAAGAATGAAGAGATTACATGACTAAAGAGAAATAGATCACCCCCCAGGTCACTAAATGTTAAGGGATTAACCACCAGAAACCAACGACCAAGAGATAACCACAAGTCGTCAAGTCACGGAATGAAGACATAACTGCCAGCCAAGTAGAACATCAGGAAGAAATGGGACCCACACAGATAGGTGGCAAGTAGTCGCATGATCGCATGTTAAGAAAGTTTGACATGCGGCCATGTGACAACCAATCATTGAAGAGCCTTTGAAAACCCAGGCCCACCACCCATCGCACCTACACAGCTAAGACCAAGGTTGAAAACACACAAAGTACTTGACACAGAGGAAGACCAAAAACACACAAGGTTTTCGATGCCAGAAGACAAGTGCACAAAACAAGAAGCACAAGGTCGAAAATAATGCACAGGCCAAAAACATCATGGATTTTTGAAAACATTATGGATTTTTGACACTGAGGTAGATTTTTAAAATTTTTTCCAGTAGACTTTAAAACTTGAATAACTTTCTGGATTTGGCGATTCAGCACGTGCAATTTGGATTGGAGCAAGGTGACAACATGAAGCACACAGGGCAAGACACTTTACAAGAATATTTGCAGGGAAGAGGCCATTTTCATAGGATTTTTGCTATGACAGAAAAATGGCCTAACACAAATAACTAATTTACTTATAAAGACATAATCATAATTTTAAAGTAAGTAACATCACATATCCATCCAAGTATAGCATATTAAGTGTGTTTAAAATCATAACAGAAGTCTAGTGGCCGAATGCCACATAATAGAAAAATTTAGCTTAAAGTCTTTGAGAAAATATTATAAAACAAGGAAAAAGGACCTAGTAGAAGCTATCCTAGGGTATCTAAAATATGGCATTATGATGAAGGGTGCACCCCTGCATACCAAAAACACATAATAGAAATGGAGAAACAACAACAATATGCAAGAATAGAAAATTGGCTTCTTATTATCTCCACAAATGTGGAATTACAAACTTTCAGAATTACAATATGCAAAGCCACATGGGCATTCTGTTACAATATTATGTAGGACAAAGCCTCGAATCAATACCCAAATCTACTACCTAGAACTTCTCTAGACAACACTACGAGCCTTCTTTATATAGGCATTTTCCACTACCCGAGAAGATTCTAGAAATTTAGCCCTTAGAGCCTACCAAACTTAGAATTATTTTATTTTTCAATTTATTACATCAGAGTCAGCTCAAAATAACTTTTGAAACCCGAACATAAATTTTGAAGGAAAATTATTTTGTCATTTCAGGTGACCTGACTTTTGGAGACCATAAGTCATCACTAGTTGACCCGATTGACTATTATAACCCCATTTCGGAAAGGCCACAAAGTGCTCTAAAGGCTTGATTGGTGCAAGCACTTGTCACTCAAATTTTTGACCTCATCTGAGGCCTCTAAATGCTTCAAAATTGAGTTCAAAGTTTCTTTACGCTGCTGCCAATACCAAAAATCTTCAATATCTTCAAAACTAGACCTGATCTAACCATGAAAATTTATTGGCTAGCTGATATGACTGAGATGAACCTCCACATGTAAAATCAGAACATTTCAAGATTTATGACCAACTTACTAAAAATAGCAAATTTCCATAAATAGCAGCTCTACACAAGATAGCCCTTATTGAATACAAAAACATGAATATTTTTGGGTGATGGAAGATTGCTCTTACACCCAGGCTGCTCTTGCATCAGACACCCAGGGTAATTTGAGAAGTGACCCCATCACATCTCAGGTGTGTAGAGGAAAACCAAGGCCGTTAACCTCCTCCTTTGTCAGTCATGATGAATCTTCAATAGGTCATCATTTTCACTTGACCAGATATTCTTCATATGTCCTGTTCCTTGTGCTTCTACCAACATGACTATCTAGTATATCCTCAATCTCTTTGGTATCTGAACTAGTTGATGGAATACTCCACTGTACTGTTGTGATCTCATCTTCAACACCTCCCTCATGATACTCTATCAGATCTAAAATGTTAAACACTGGTGAAATATTCAGCTCAGTAGGCAACTTGACCTCATATGCATTTCCTGAATCATGCTTCTTCAGTATCTTACATGGCCCAGACTTCTTCATTTTCAGCTTGTTTTATGTACCAACTAGAAATCTTTCCTTCCAAAAATGAAACATGACTTCATCTCCAACCTAAAAATTTTTATGCCTCCTTTTCTCATCTACCTTAGCCTTATACTGCACATTCATCTTGGTAATATGCTTCCTCACCTCCTCATGGATGTTCTTCAAATGTTTTGCAAAATCCTCAGCTTCAGCACTACTTATTTCTCCTTTATCTATCTTCTTCAACTCAGATGCATTTCTGGGACTACTCCCATATACAATCTAGAATGGTGATTTACCAGTGCTCCTGTTGATAGAATTATTATATGCAAATTCTACCTATGGTAAAATTAAATCCCATCCTGTTGGCTTATCTCCAACCAAACATCTCAGCAAACTTCCCAAACTCCTATTCACCACCTCTATCTGTCCATCAATCTGTGGATGATGTGATGAATTGAACTTCAAATCTATCTTCAGCTTCTTCCATAATGTACACTAGAAATATCCAATGAACTTAGTGTCCCTATCTGAAACTATACTCTTTGGCAAACCATATAGTCTCACCACTTCTCTAAAAAATAATTCTGCTACATGAACAACATCATTAGTCTTCTTGTAGAGAATAAAATGTGCCATCTTTAAAAATCTGTCAACTACCACAAAAAATTGAATCATGTCCCCACTGTGTCCTTGGTAAACCAAGAGCAAAGTCCATACTGATATCCTCCCAAGGCTTATTTGGTAGAGGTAATGGCTGATACAACCCTATATTCTACTTCACTCCTTTCACAATTTGACATACTCTACAACTTTGTACAAACTTATTGACATCTTGCTGCAACTGTGGCCAATAATAATTCTCACTAACCAAAGCAAGGGTTTTATCATGACCAAAATGTCCAGCTAATCCTCTGCTATGCTTCTCCTTGATGAGATTCTCCCTCATAGAACTTCTTGGAGTGCACAACTGACTCCCCCTGAATAGCATATCATCCTGAATGATAAAATCCAACCACTTCATTCTATCTAGAGTAACAGGTTCTTTACAAGCTTTCCAAGCTTCACCAAAATTAGGATCCTTTAGATACAAATTCTTGAGTTCCCTGAACCCAACCACCTCAATCTACATCTCTGTCAACAATAGTTGTCTTCTGCTAAGTGCATCTGCAACCCTGTTAGACTTTCCACTTCTATGTTTCAAAACAAATTTATAACTCTGCAAAAACTCAACCCATTTCAAATGCCTTTGATTCAACTTTCCTTGACTATTCAGATATTGCAAATCTTGATGATCAGTATACAAAGAAAACTCTTTAGGAAGTAGATAGTGTCACCACTTCTTCAATGCCTGAACTATAACATAAAATTCTTGATCATAAATAGAATATTTTCTCTTGGCATCATTTAACTTCTCACTAAAATAAGCAATAGGTTTACCTTCTTGGCTCATAACAACTCCTATTGCAGTACCACTGGCATCACAGTCTACTTGAAACACCTTATTAAAATCTGGAAGTCCTAAAACAGGTTGTTCTATAACTTTTTGTTTCAACAATTGAAAACTTTTTTCTACCCCATTAGTCCACTTAAACTCTTTTCTATCTCATCTCATTGTTTCAGTCAAGGGTCCACAAATACTGATAAATTTTTTGATAAACTTTCTGTAAAAACTAGCCAAACCATGAAAAGATCTTACCATAGTAGCACTCCTTGGAGTGGGCTATTCAAGGATAGCCTGTACCTTCTCTTGGTCCATTTTTAGACCTTCTTCTAAAACTACAAATCTCAAATACACTAACTCCTTCTTCACAAAACTGTACTTCTTCAAATTAATCAATAATTTCTCATCTCTCAACTTCTCAAACACCATACAAATATGCATCATATGCTCTTCTTGTGTCTTACTAAAGATCAAAATATCATCTAGGTACACAATGACAAACTTACCTAAATTTTTTTTCAGAACCTCATTCATGAGCCGCATGAAAGTGCTCGGTGCATTGGTTAGCCCAAACGGCATGACTAACCACTCATATAGTCCTTTTGGCTTGAAGGTAGTCTTCCATTCATCTCCTTCTCTAATCTGAATCTGGTGATATCCACTCTTCAGATCTATCTTTGACAAATACACAGCTCCACTCAAATAGTCCATAATATCATCCATTCATAGCAATGGAAACTTGTACTTGATTGTGATCTTATTTATTGCTTTGGAATCTGTACACATCCTCCACTCTACATTCTTCTTTGGTGCTAATACCACTGGTACAACACATGGACTCATGCTCTCCTAAATCAATCCCTTCTATAACAATGCATGCACTTGTCTATTCAACTCTTAACTTTCTGCTAGTGTCATTCTGTGTGCTACCTTGTTTGGAAAATTGGCTCTTGGAATCAAATCCATTTGATGACTGATCTTCCTTCTCGGTGGTAATCTATCAGGTACATTATTAGATACAATATCCTGAAACTCATTCAACAAATTTGTAACCTCTACAGGTACATCCTCTACTTCCTCTTTACCAGCTTTTGGAATTAAAGTAAAACACATGTGCTCATGCCTCATACCATCTAGGAATTTTTTTCCATCAACAAAAGTTATTCTCGCATTACCATATACCTTTTCTTCGGTCTCCTTCAATGGTTTTAGCTTATGTTGCACTTTATCCTTTGTTAGTGAATAGGTATTCACATGACCATTATGTATAGCACATCTGTCAAACTGCCACAGCCTACCCAACAACATATGACATGCTTCCATAGATATGACATCACATAGTACCTCATCTTGGTACCCGCTGATCTTGAACTTTACTAGGCACTGTTCACTGAGCATGACCTTGTGGTCATCCTACACCCAGGCAATCTGATATGGATGTGGGTGTTTTTGTCTTTTGAGCTTCAACTTTGTCACCATCTCTTCTAACACTAAATTTTTAGTGCTTCCACTATCAATAATCACATCATAACATTTACCCTCACACTTGCATCTAGTGCGAAATAGGCTCCTCCTTTATTCAGGTTCATTCTCACCACTCAGCAGGACTCTTTTGTTAATCAACATTTCTCCTCTTTCAGCATCTTTAGAATTTGAGGATCTGACATCTTCATCTACATGTGCCACTCTAGCCTAGCCTTTATTCCTCCTATCCATCCTTCCTTGGCATTGAGGACATTCAAATTCCCTATGACCTTCTTCTCCATAGTGAAAACATGTTCCACGGAAGCCTCCTCTTCCTGAACCTTGTCCTCTTCCTCTTCCTCTCTGATCTCTATTGCTCTAATCTTGGAAATGATTGGAATTGTTTCCTCTCTAATTTTGACTACTACTGGCCTCATCCTTCTTTTTCAGATCTTCATTTCAGCCTCCATATGACCATGCACTAGATCGTCCACCATGACCTCTTCCATTTTGTCTACTCTTGAACTTCTTGTTCAACTTTTTCTCTACTTTTAGGGCAAACTGGTATGCCTCTTCAATACTATTCATTCAAACTAGATTCAGCTCCTCCTGAATGCTTGGCCTTAACCCATTAAGGTAATGGGCAACTTTCTCCTTGTCAGCTTCTGCATGGCCCATTTTGATGAGGATTCGATAGAACTCCTCTGTATACTCCTTAATAGAACTTCCTACCTGCTTCAAACTTTGCATCTTCTTTAGTAGGTCAAGCTCATAATCAACAGGAATGAACTACCACTTCAATTTATCCACCATTTGATCTCATCTTGTGATTTTATCTTTCCCTCTTATATTTTTCTCCAATTGAATCTCTTGCCACCAGATCTTTGCATGACCTTTCAGTCTGGCCTTCATGAATTTGACCCTATCAAGATCCTCAATATCTTCATACTAAAAATATTCTTCACATTCATTGATCTAGTCAATCAATTCCTCTGGGTTAATATTTATACAAAATGTCAGAACTTCAATCTTAGGTCTTTTCCCAATCTTGGAAATGGCTCAAAAAAGTCTTTCTTCCTCTAGGTTCACAACTTCAACTTCTCCTTCTTGATCTTCTTCTTCGGCTTCATCCTCTTTTTCATCTTTGACATTAAGATTCATTCCTCTATGAATCTCCTCTTGCAATGCTTGCGCTTATCTTTGGAGCACTCTAACCTCAAGTGTTACAACACTAGCTCTTCTACCATGTTTCCATCCTGGAGGCATTTTCACGATGCACGTTGAAAGCCTAACCACGGTCCTGGTGCAAACTACCTTACAGTCAGTGATCTATTTACACACTCAGGAAAACTTTCTCTGATACCACTTGATGAAGGGTGCTCCCCTTAATACCACAAACATATAACATAAATAGAGAAACAACAACAATATGCAAGAACAAAAAATTGGCTTCTTATTATCTCCACAAATGTGGAATTACAAACTTTCAAAATTACAATATGCAAAGCCACATAGGCATTCCATTACAATATTATGTAGGACAAAGCCTTGAATTAATACCCAGATCTACTACCCAAAATTTCCCTAGACAACACTACGGGCCTTCTTTATATAGGCATTTTCCACCGCCTGAGAAGGTTCCAGAAATTTAGCCCTTAGTGCTGACGAAACTTAGAATTATTTTATTTTTCAATTTATTACATCAGAGTCAGCTCAAAATAACTTTTGAAACCTGAACATAAATTTTGAAGGAAAATTATTTTTCATCATTTCAGGTAACCTGACTTCTGGAGACCATAAGTCATCACCAGTTGACTTGATTGTCTATTAGAACCCCATTTCAGAAAGACCACGAAGTGCTATACAGGCTTGACTCATGCAAGCACCTATCACCTAAATTTTTGACCTCATCTGAGGCCTCTAAATCCTTCAAAACTGAGTTCAAAGTTTTTGTACCCTGCTGCCAATACCGAAAATCTTCAATATCTTCAAAAATAGACCTGATCTAGCCATGAAACTTTACTAGCGGGCTGATATGACTAAGATGAACCTCCACATGTAAAATCAGAACATTCTAAGATTTATGACCAACTTATAAAAATAGCAATTTTCCATAAATAGCAGCTCTGCACAAGATAGCCCTTATTGAATACAAAAACATAAATATTTTTGGGTGATGTAAGATTTCTCTTACACCTAGGATGCTCCTGCATCACATTAATATGCCTTATGATTTTCCCCCTACGAAGACTAGTTCCCATCCTTAGGCATTGATACATTCTAAATCTTTGCAAGCACCCAAAGACCCCCTTCTCAAGTTTTACCACTCATAGAGCTGCACAAATGCTAGTAGAATGTGGTTTCTTCTCCATTTTGATATGTTGACTCATCTCTAATTTTTCATCCACCTCATTGTCCACACAATTGTATAATGGCCATCAGAGAAGATGAGCCTGGAAGGTAAGAGGTAACCATTTCTTAGGTCGTGGTTTTCACCCCAGGCTAATACACCACTGAACTCATTGCATTGAAGCTTGAAAATAGATGAGACTATTAGGATCTACCTTCTTTAATGCCATTGTTAACCCACCCCATATTTTCCTTAGTACTTTTTATGCCTTGTTCCTTTTTGATAATGATAGTCTCTCAAACTCTGCAAAAACCCATTCTCTCTTGCCTAGGATCCTCTCTCTCTATGTGTTGAGTCCTGTACTTGATAGACTATTTCAATCCAATCATAGTATAACCTATGGGGAAAGCCACTTTTTGGATGCAGGGGAAGTGTGATTGATTTTTCAACTCCCCTATATTTTCTTAGTTGTTCCTCATAGTTTATTTTTATTTCTTTCCCAAGAAAGAAGAGCAGACAGGTGAATATCACCGAAAAATATCAGAGGGTTCCAATTGGTAATGGAGGGAACAACATAATTGCTCAAGTAAAGCTCACATAGGAAGTTCCTAATATAGTCAGGTGACTCTTCATATGCAACCATGAATTCTTGGGATGAGCTTATGTCTGTGTTTAAGTCTCCAAAGACCCTCATTAATTTAAACATTAAAAACTACTCTTTTAAACACAAGGCATAGACCCTAGGAGGTGGTCTGCATTCTAGTAGTTTAGGAATTAGTTCTATGATCAAATCTAATTTCCCTTGAAAAAGTTGAATTTTCTGTTGTTTTCTTCCTATTTCCTTTTTTAGTTTGTCCCATTCCAGGTCCCACATTGACTTTTCATATTGCATTTTTTTTAAATAATTAATGGACAGGGATTGGATTGTTACCTCTTCTTGGTTTCTCAGTGGAACCTACTCTGTTTCTTTCTTGACTTTTTATTTTTCATAAACTGCTAACTCATTAGATGTTGATACCAAGGCATTAATCCCTTGAATGCCTTCTTGCTGAGAAGAAGGCACATTGGTGGATTATTTTTTCTCTACTTCTTTGTGCTCTATTTCCTTGTCTAGATTCTTGGCTATAGGATCCTCTTCCATCACATCATGACACCCTACAAGTGGGTTATCTTCTTGTGGTTTTTCCTCCAAGGGTTCCTCAATAGGAACATTGGGGGAAAAACCAATCATCTTAGGTGATTCCTTTTCCATTTGTTTTGTGTTCAAATGAACACTTCTCCATGGTGGGGTGCAACTGGTGCTGCAAGATGCTTCTGTGAGGTCTTTTTCTTTGTGATAGGAGTGGCTACAGGAGGAACAATAATTATAGGAGGAACATGGGTGTCATCCATAACATACTCGGTCATTTTTTATTTTCCCTTTCTTTCTTCTGGGCACTCTACTATACCCTTAGATTCTAAAAATATGTGGGAACCTCAGTTTCACCACCCCCCTAGGCTAGGGTTTGGATTACCAGATGCCACATTTTATTTATCAGCTCCTAAAGAAGAAGGGTTTGTTAGGAATGGGAAAACTGAGAAGAGGGGGGGTGAATTAGTATTCAATATATTTTAACTTTTTACTTTAATCTTTAAACTGAATTTGAATGCTTAAGAACTAAAATAAAAATTAAAATAAACATGAAACATGAAATCAACACATGCCACCAATATGGTTACAGGGATACCCAAATAGGTAAAACCCTAGTGGGAATTGATACCCACTAATATTCTGCACTACTATTTTGTGATCCTTGTTAGAAGATCCTTAACCTTGTTAGGAGTTTCTTTACAATGCTTTAAGTATAGTATAATTTGTTAAGGGTCAAACCTTGTTAGGAGTCTTTTACAATAGTCTCTATTAGGGGAGTAGACACACTATCTTAGAGCTCATTGCTCAAGTGGTGAAGGCTACAACCTTCTGATCTTAGATACACACTATATATACTGGATGAACTATTACTATGGCACTACTTGTCAGATCAATTCCTTTGATGTGCTGATGCTTTGACCTCTTGAAAAGCTCTAATACATCTTATACTCTCTTCACACACTTTTGATCTACTTATCACAACTCTTTCTTAACTTTTATACTAATTACAATGGGTGCATCTCATATTTATATGTGCATACACAACACACAACTAGGTCAACCTTATAACCTATTGCAAACAACGCTTCTAAATGAATTGACTCAAGTGTGCTTACAAAAAAAAAACTATACATGTCGGAAACCTAAATACAATAGGCACATAGCCTTTACAACATTACATTATAACTACAAACCAAAATACTAATTGTCGGCTTCATGCTCTATTCTTCTCGGGCACTCACTGGTTGTGTGTCTTCAACTGTCTGTATCTTTCTCATCCTTGCATATCTGATTATGCACTCATACAATAAGCATGAGTATAGTCTAACCAACTTAACTTCCAGTGTACATCCCATAATTCTTCCATACACATGTACACTAATGCTCCGAGCTGCAGGAACTCTGTACACTATCCAATCTTCAACACTTAACCAATTTCTAATCTTCTCATCAAGTGCACTGACTCCAAACTACTATATGACTTTGTTACCATAATGAAAACACTATATCAAGTCATATACATTAGTATAGTCAACTTGCCAATAATCTCCCCCTTTTTCACTGATGGCAACAAAGGAATATGGCCAACTTGCTAACTATTCTTAATACAAAAACTTTTGTCTTCTATACATTTCTTATATATTATCTTATGTCTCCCTATACATATTATAATCCATATTATATACAAAACTCCCCCTTTGACATTAATTACAAAGTTGTTCCAAAAAACATTATCTACACATACTCACTGAGGGAAAAAATCCAGATATGCTATCTTTAGGTCCTGGATCTCCTTCTTCCAAAAAGTGAACAAAGAGTTTACTATCTGGAGATGGGTGCATAAATCATACTGTAGCTTCTCCATCTTCTCCAAGTCACTGATGGGACCATGATCATAAGTTACCATTGTGGTGTCTATGTCCTTGATGTTCTGATTCAATATGTCTAGTGAGGGCACAAGAGCATTCCTTAGTTGTGTTTGCCTTGCCCTGATCTTTGACATCTCTTTTTCCGCCTTCTCAATCTTATCAATCTGACCCTGGTAAACATTGTTGTACATATTTACATCTGTCGATGGATCTTTTACTGAACTCTTTACCTGCTCAATAATATCTTCTGCCTCTTTTATTTTCTTAAGATGGGCATTAGTAAGCTTATCCCGATCCATGCAGATTGCAATGATTTTCCTTCCTTGATCAACAAATTCTTTTAAAGATGCTTGTCCTACCTTGAGTGAATTCAAATTTAGTGCAAATTTTCTCATCAGCTCACTCAACCTCTTCTTTAGGTACTTCTCTTTTGCAACTAGGGATGCAAATTCTTCTAAGCTTGAGAAATTTTTCTTAAAATGTGAAATGACTATGCTCACATCATCCACCGAGTGTATCTTAGACACTTTCTTGTCCTCTGGTAGAAATTTGTTCAGAATGTTTACTGCTTCTACCAGGAGGGGATTTCTCATCACTTGTTTCTCCTTGGCCTTTTCCATGGCTAGGATGCTAAATTTAATCAAATCCTCTTCTCCCCATGAGTCCAAACTAGTTGTGTTAAGTGTTAAAATTGACAACAATGCAAAAGCTGATGGATTTATGGGAGTGCTATCCATTATTTCTTGCTTGACTCTTATCTCATCTTCTTTTACCTCTTCTTTCTCTTTTGATTTTTGTATTCTTTCTTCTTTTTATTTTTCTATTTTTTTTTTCTTTTTCTCCTTCTTTTGTTATGATTTCAATCAAAACTTCTTTTCGGATGGGAGAATTACTACCGCAAAGAATTTGAGCTTCTTGAGTGCTGACAAATGCTTCTTCAAACTTATCTAGATCCTTATCAGTAGTTGCCATGGCTATCTCCATATTATCAATGATAATAGTGTTGTCTTTTTTTGGGATGGGTGCAAACTTATCTACCTCTAATTGTGTTCCATCTGTGGGCATTGACTCCTATGGACCTGTAACTAGTATATTAGTGGGCTTTGTCACTTTATTGTCCTTATTGGTCACTTTTGTCCTAGGTGCAATAGGAGGGTACATGTTCCTATTCATGAATACCTTCTCAAATGCCTTCTCTATTTCTTTGGCAACCAAATCATAGTTCTTATCCAAAATGTAGAGTGTTCTTAGCTTAGTCCTCAAATAAGGCTTCACCAAATCTAGCAACATAGATTTTTCTTGTAAAGAACACACTGGAAAACTTTCATCTAAAATCTTTTCTCTGATCCTTAGATCCTCTTCATTAGCTTGTCTCTTTTGGAACTCTAGGATATCCCATACACTATTTGGAATTAAAGTCTTTAATTCCAACACTATCTTCTTGAACTTGATCATATATTTGACAATCATACTATGTATCTCTGATTTGTCAATCTCACTATACTTTTTATAGAACTTCCCTACTTGATCAATTTTTCCTTCATCTACAATTCTTATTTTTAAAACTTTAAGGCTTGGTCTGAATCCTACCTCAGGAGGTGCTTGAGTGTTTTTCTTTCTCCTTGTTACTCGCGAGGATGGTGTAATACCCCAAAATTGGCACCTAATAAATTCAATCAATTTTGGTGCATTTTCATCAAATTTTACATCTCCAAATTCCTAGTTTCCTAGGCAATTTTCTCTCTCCTACCTGACTTAAATCGACTTGATGTCAATTGCAAAAACCCTAAATTGCATTAATCAAATCTTATAATTAATTCCTAAAGTCTTGAAATTTTATTAGCTAAATTACCCCTATGATAAATTAATTTAATTCTAAAGTCCTAAGTGCTTGGAATTAAATTAAACCCACCCCATTTGGCTAATATACATAAAAAGGAATTAATAATTACTTGTTATCTGAATGGACACTCCTATTTGAATTAATAATTCACAATATTTGAAAGGTCACCCCGTGTGGCAATTTCCATTCTTTTAATTAACTAATTCATGCCTTTGTGTCTCAATTGGGAATGAAGAGTTAGGATTTTCAAATCAAGAACCTCTTCATTCTCTCCTTCGGGCTTGTCTATTTAATGAACCTCATTTCTTCATTCAAAGAGAGAAATTTTTGAGAGTAATTAAACTATAGCACTTTTTTGTCTCATTCAATTAAAAGCTTTTATTGCATATTAGTGTAATTATTCTCAGCCTAGTTTAATATTGCATATTCATTATAATTAGTTTACTTATTTTTCTCTTAGTTTAATCTTCATATTTCTTTCAAGTTCTTTAGATTAAATCTACATTTCATGTTTACTTCCAAGCTCTTAGATTAATCTACAATTTTCATTCTTAGCTTACATCTTGCATCTTCATTCTTAGCTTAGTCTCATTTTTCTCATCATTATAGCTTTTGAAAATCCTCCATTGTAGTACTAGTCTACTGGTTGTTGGGCTCTCATTCTGAGAGTAATCAAACACCCCATCTACATAGGAGGCAATAGGTCACTTCACCATGAATTTTGAATTGAGTAATTCATACTCTCTCTCATAATTTGATTATGTGAGTAATGACTATGTTGCGTGTGTAGTTGGATTAGAGGTCCACATTCAACCACATACATTTTGGCACCCACCATGGGGTAGAAAGATCAATTTTTGGCCTCATTCTTGATTTTTTTCTGACAGGAAATTTAAGCTCTGTCATGTGTCCGTATTGTTTGTGTACAAATTCTCGTGTGAGAATCCAGAGCATATCACATGAATTTTTTCTCCTTGTAGCACTCTCTCGTGCGAACTCTTAAATCCTTGCATGACACCCTGTGTTTTCTCACACGCCGTGGAGTACTTCCTCATGTGAGATTTGGATACAGTGTTTTAAATTTTTTAGTCTCTGTCTTCCCTATTCCAGATTTCTGACAGTTTCCTATTTGTTGTTGTTTACTATTTCTCTATTATTTTCATAGCATAATATTTTTCTATAGGATGTTTGATGAAGAACATAAAACATGCTAATGGTTTGATTGTAGGACGATAGTTGAAGACTTGCTAAAATGTTGTGTTTGTTTCTTGCTTTCATTCACATAGTCTAAATAGGGCTCCATTAAAATTTCTTGAGAATTTTGATAGTGAGTAGGGAATTTGGCTCTTCATACATGGAGGTGATGACCATGAATGAACCCAAAAACCTAATGATCTTAATAATATGACAAATTCTTGGGGAAGCAGAGAAAGGTAGTGAATCTTTACGCTTCTACTTGTTAGGGGATTATGCTCTTCTCTCTTTGAGAGAAACAAAAACCCAAAAGCTTGTAGATGTGGTGGAGTGAAGCTAACTCGGTGATGAATCTTCTTGATGTGTTTGGGTGAAGTGATGAGGTAGAGAAGTATTCTCTTCTCTCTTTTAGAGAAACATAAAATCAAACCCTCAAATCTAAGCCAAGTTGTGTCACCTTTAGAGGGCCTACTGAAAGTTGAACCTTTGGGAATGGCCCAAGTGAGTACGCACCTATCACCAGTGATTCCGCATCACTCTAATAAAGAATGTTTTGTTAAGTCTAAAGATTCCAAAACCATGTTAGCTTCCTTCTCAAGATTTTGACTATCATCTTGAGAAGGCTCCATCTGTTATACTGAGCGGCGCCACTCCTAGCCCTACTTGTGGGGGTGTATGAATTTTGGGTGTTGGTGTGGTTGTGAGGCCTCAACCCTATATTGGGAGCACCAAAGGTTAGCATGAATGGAAGCCTACTAAGAACTTTCCCTAGCTAGTGGCCTACCTGGTTCACCTCCAAAAGGAGTCATAATCTTTGTGTAGGGAGGGGGAAGAATCTCTCCCATAGATTCCCATCATAGGCATACACCTGGATGCTTGAAGATGGTATATGACACTAGCCCCTCCAACAAGGGTAACCTTTTAATGTATGCTATTGAGTCCTTGGAAACACCAAAAACATGAGTGCCCTCTAGGGGATGACATGGTTGTGTGAGGTGCACGTATGCACATAAGCAATGGGGCAAAGGTTTTGTCTTCTCACCATTTTTTTTGTAGGACTAAGCTATGTGTTTGTTATCGAGTCTTAAAATTTTTTCCAATAATTATCAAACAAAGACTCCAATGATGCTATCAAGTTGCTTTGTCCTTGATAGGTTTATTAACAACTACTTCTTGTATCACAACTGCTTGATTTAAACCTTTGTGTCTTTAAACGAATGCTTGAAACCTCAAAATTAGATTGTTGATTAAACTGTTCTTCCAATCTATCAGGAAACATGATTTTCTATTAGACATTAATTCAGGTTGTATTTTAGAATTCAACTTTAACCTCAAAAACTATGTCAGACTATCAGATTTTGGACTTTTCCCACACGAAGTTTCATTCTTCAGAGCACTTTCTCATGTGAGACTTTGTTTTTTTTCACGTGAGTTTTTGTGTTCTCTCACATGGCCTGGTACTCTCTTGCATGAGACTGTAGTCCAATTTTCAAAAAGAGAGACCTATTTTCTATTGATTGTTTGACTTTTTATCTAATCTACTTTTTGTTTCAGGTCTATTTTTCTATTTTCCTATCATTCACTGTCAGAAACTGGTTGTCTCAAGTTGGGAATCAATCAATCTTTTCTTTGGCTCAGGTTGTCTCTTGTTGGTCTAGCTTATCTCTTTATGCCTTTTGTATCTCATGTTGCGATAGTCTTATCTCAACTATTCTAGTCACCTCTTTTGACAATTCATACTAGGTCCATCTTGCATCTTGGCTATTTTAGCCTTTATCTCTTTTGCATTTTTCTTAGAGACAAAGTCTAGCATTATCTCGAGTCCTCTCTTGTTTCATCTTCATCTATGACTATCATGACTAGAAGTGGCAAGACTTATCCCATTTAGAATACTGATCAAGGTAGAAGCGAACCTCCTAATCAAGAAATAGATCATCCTAAATCTATTGCAAAATTTGAACTTTGTGAGATATCCTCAATTTCCTCATTGAGTACTTTGAAAGATAGTCTGTCTCAATCATCACCTCCAGTGTTTCAAGAGTGTTTTAATCCATTGTTTGAATTGCAACTTGGCTTCTTATTTCAAGAGCAAGATAACTCATTCTTCCAAGACAACCCATTGTTTCATAACTTTGGAAGACCTCTTCCTCAGACTAATCCTATTATCATACCTATTGATCCTACTGAGAATAGTCCTACTATTGAAACTAGTGATACTATTGATGATATATTCTCATCTAAATTTATTAAATATTTTGATCCTATTACCTTGTTTGTGCACTTTCGATCTTGTTCACATCACTTTGCTAAGTCTTTGTATATTGTGAAAGTCTATGACAAGATGGGAGATCCATTTGATTTCCAACTGGGCAAGTACAATCAAACTTTTGATCAATCTCAAAATAATCAGTATCATGGTCAAACCTCTAATGACCCATGTCATGCTCAACCTCAGAATGAGAAGCCTCATGATCAATCTCAACATGACCAAAATCAGTCCCATAATGATGATCAATCTTGAAACAAACCTCAAGGCAATTGACAACCCCCGTAATTCTATCGCCCTCCTCCGTTTGATCAAAACCAAGATGATCAGAAACAAGATCAAATTCTGAGCATTTATGAGATTCTTGGGAATGAAAATGAGGTGATAACTCAACATGATATAAATGCTACCAAAGCTAATAAGAGTCTTATTAAAATGATGGAGATTCTTCTCCTAGAGGAGAAAGAAAAATACTTCCTTGAGATAGCTAAATAAGAGGCCAAGTTACCCCTAGACTATCAAGTTGAAATGCTTGTAGCTAAGGAAGAAGAAATTGAGACCACAAAGTTGCAAAAGATGGTCTGAGACATGCAAGATCATATTAGTCAACTTGCAAAGAATAAGGACAAACCCGCTCAACAATTCATGATGGAAAGTATTTGTCCTTTCCCTTTTGACAGAAGTCTTCATATGCCACCTTTTCCCAGAGGTGTGGAACTCCCTAAATATGACAAATACTTGGTTGCAACCGATCCCCAAGATCACTTAAGGGAGTTTGGTGCATTATCTATGGAATTTATGCATGATCAAACCTATCTTATGCATCTATTTCCTTGTAGTTTGGGTGGACCCACGATGGAATGGTTTTCTAGATTTCCTACTATCATTAAGACTTTTGATGAAATGGCTAATCTTTTTCTCCAATAGTACTCACATAATATTCAGCATCCAATCAACATCTGAGATCTTTGCAATTTAAAATAGTGACAAGGAGAATCTTTCCTAACATTTCTCCAAAGGTGGAGACAATTATGTACGAGGTATCCTCACAAGCTACTAGAGTCTGAGAGACTCAATATTTTCTTGGACAATCTTGTCCTAGACTTCAGATACCAAGTGCAATTACAAGGTCCTCTAACTTTTGATGGTATGATCAAACAAGAAGTGCAAATAGAGGCCTTTATGATCAAGAAGGGGGAATTAACTTTGAATAAGGACAATAAACAAGGATTCTCCATAAAAAAGGATAAAGGAAAGACTATCAATAAGAATAGGGATGTAGCAAATGATGGAGTGGTGGATAATGTTACTGTGAAGCCTAAAAAGCCTATTTTTAATCTTACTTCCAGTAGACAAGTGGCTAAGGCTGTCAAAAAGACCACAATGAATAATCAACAAACTTCAAGATTTGCTAAGAACAAACCTTGGGCCTCTTGACCCAAGCATGAATTCACCTCTTTGGGAGAGCCTCTTGATGTGGTCTATAAAAATCTTATAGAGAATTAGGTTCTTACTCCTTTGGAAAAGTGTACTTATGACCCACAACCATGACCTCATTGGTGGAATGATCATGCTTACTGTGACTATCACCAAAACATTGGTCATAAGACATCTACTTGTCTCCAACTGAAGCATAAAGTTCAAGATCTCATTGACAATGGTGGCATCCTTGTGGAGAACCATAATAAGAATTTAGACCATCAAGCTTTTAAGGATCCTTTCCCTCCTCATGAGAACGGTGAGTCTTCAAACACCAAGAATACCAATACTAAAGTCAATTACACATACACTAATGATGACAATGTTATGGGTATGATCAAACCTATTGACATAGAGTATTGTGATGTGATCACTTCCAAAGGAAGTGATGATGCTCCCAAATCTAGGACTCCTTCTATCTTGCATAATTATGTGTCTCTCTCATCTGAATCTGAACAATCTCAAGACTATGCTAATGTCATCACTCGATCATGATGAAGAATTATTTTGAAAGGTCCCAATACTTCTACACCCACTCCAAAGAAAAATGTGGATAAAGGTCCTGATACTTCTACATCTGCTCCAAAGAAAACTATGGATAAGAATACTTTTGGTCCTGCCAACAAGAAAACAAAATCTATTCTTACAGCTAGCTCGGCTAGTTATAGCATCTTAGATCAACTCTAGCGAACCAATGCTTAGATTACCATTTTTTATTTATTGAAGATCTTGCCTACTCATATGAAGATTTTAGATAAAGCCCTCACTGAGGAAAACATTCCCAAGGATCTTGATTTTAATTGGTTCCAATCTATGGTGGGTCATTTAACCTCACCTCACTATCTATCCTTCTCTAAAGAAGATGATCACTCTTTGAGTCACCTGCATAATGTTCCCTTGCATATAGAGGTCATGATAGGTCCTAAGCACATCCTCTGAGTGCTCATAGATAGTGGTGGTGGTCTTAATATTTTTTATGCTAAACTACTCACTCAGGTAGGTTATGATGAGAATTGTATAGACCCCTAAAAAAAGATTACCATCAAAGCTTACGATGAGGAAGAATGCAAGTCCCAAGGCTTAGTTGTGCTACCTATCCATGTAGGTCTTGTTGAAAGAGATGTTACTTTCCAAGTGCTCAATATTCCTCTTGCTTAAAATATCTTGTTGGGTAGGCCTTGGATTCATGAGATGCAGGCTATTTCATCCATGTACCATCAATGCATTAAGTTTCCATTTCATGGGGTGGAAGTCACTATACCTGCCAATACCAATTACTCTTGCAACACTCTTGCGCAATTTGTAGATAGCTTTGTTCTAGCAAATAGAGAATCCACTGAGTTTTATGATGCTAAGTTGAAAGAAATGGAACAAACTTTGAGACTTAAGGATACAAGCATGGGAGAATACCGAATTGAACCTGTGCTATCACTAGCTACTCTACCTCTATCTCCACACTCTTATGGGAGACCATTTGAGAATAACAAACTTTCTAATGCTCCTCCTCAAATATTTTATGATGGCACTTTTGTAAGGGCCTCTACACCTTTAGAAGATGAGGATGAAGAGAGAGCTATCAAAGCTTGGATCTATAAGGGAAAAGAAATAGCTGAAATAACTACTCCACCTCCAGATTTAGAGCAAGAACCATATAGTGAAGCCTTCAAGATCATGAAGCACTTCGGTTATAAGGGGATTGGTCCTATAGGAAAGAATGATAATGGCTTACTAAAGCCCATTGAAGCTACAGGCTACCGCACAAAAGATACTAGTGGCTTAGGCTTTAAAAAGACTCCCTTTCATTTGGGGACCAAGATATTTGTGTTAGCTCCTGAGCCTAAACCTGAACCTAAACAAGAAATTAAAGATGCCACTCCAGAAGTAAATCCAGAGGCCAGATCTGATGAAGATACATTTCCATATTCTATTCCTCTGGAACTTTCTACACTCTTTGTAGAACCTGATGAGCCTATCATACCTATCCATATGATAGAGACTGATACTGATACTGATACTGATAAAAATTCTTTAGTGTATCAATTCACATATGAGGAATGGAAAGAAACACTAAATGATGATCCCAATTTTACAGGTGAACAATATAGGCCACCACATTTTCAAAAGTATCTTGAACAAGAACAACTTCAGCAAGCTATTAATGCCACAAAGAATGAAAATGAGTCAGGAGATATAGCTAGTACTAATGAAATTACCACATCAAGTACTGACTCACATGAATATGAGTTCAACTCTTTGTCTGATGCTACTTATGATGTAGACATAGATACTATTCATGTGTATGAAAGACTTCTCAAAGTAGGTGAAGGGTCTTGCATTAGGCCGCATGAACTAGACACCACTAGTGTTAATGTTTCCTCTACTTCCAACGCAAGGTCTTATAGGGATTTGAACAATCCTTTGGATGAGATCACTCTAGGTATTGACTTTCTCATCCAAGATTTTGATGGTTATACTGTGAATGCGATTGAACCATTCACTACTTCCCTTTCACTTCTCCATCCCGATCTGATAAACTAGAACTCCCCTCCCGAATCCAATGAAGTCCTAATGCTCCAGAATGATTATGATCTATCTTGTTACCTCCATGCTATTGAACATGTGATTTCCTCCACCAATGAAAGCAGTGTCATCATGATAGAGGCAGATATCAAGTATCTTAGTCAAAAAATTAAAAGAAGAAAAAATAGATGCTCTGATGGTGAAAACCACTTTGTGGCAGTATCAGAGCCAAAAATAGTAAAAATAAAAGATGTATCCAAGGGTGAAAACCTCTTTGAGGTGCCCAAGGATGAGATAATTGATACACTTCTGAGACACTTTCAAGAGAGGTCATTAGTATTGATTGAGTTGACACATCCGGTAAATTTGGGTGTAGAGGCTGCTCCATAGATTATTCATATAGCACAATCATTGTCTTCTGAAGAAAAAAAAGAGTTCATGAGCTTCTTTTAGAGAAAGAAAATAAACTTTCCATGGACCTACTTTGAAATGCCTAGATTAGATCCCAATCTAATCATGCATCATTTGTCCATCGCACTAGGTATCAAACCTCTTAAATAGAAGCTGGGAAAGATGCATCCACACGTAGCACTTTTGGTCAAAGCAGAGCTAGAAAGGCTTCTTAAGGCTAGTTTAATAAGAACTATTGATTATGTAGAATGGATTTCAAACATTGTTCCAGTCACTAAACATGATAAATACATTCGTGTATGTATAGATTTTAGAGATCTAAATAAGGCATGTCCAAAAGATGACTTCCCACTACCTAATATTGATATGATAGTAGATATTCCAACAAGATATGAGATGTATTCCTTGATGGATGGATTTTATAGCTATAATCAAATAAAAAATATGCTAGAATATCAAGAAAAGACCACTTTCACATGTGCCTGGGGCACCTTTTGCTAGAATGTCATGCCTTTTGGGCTTAAGAATGCTGGAGCAACATATCAAAGAGTTGTCACTACTATTTTCCATGATATGATGCATAAAATAATGGAGGATTATGTGGATGATACTTTAGCCAAGAGCATGCAGTGAAGAACTCATCTCACATATTTGGGTCCCATCCTTGACCGCATGGAACAATTTAGTCTCAGACTTAACCCAAAAAAATGTGCATTCGGTGTTACTTCTAGGAAACTCTTGGGTTATATCATTTTAGCTAAAGGAATAGAAGTGGATCCTAAAAAAGTGCAAGCTATTATGGACATGCCTCCACCCAAGAATATCAGTCAAATGAGAGGATTACAAGGAAGGTTATAATCTATCTGGTGCTTCATTTCACAATTGGCCAACAAGTCACAACCGTTCACTAAAACTTTGCATAAGGGTGCGACCTATGAATGGAATGAGGAATGTGACAAGGGACTCACTCAAATAAAATATTATCTTTCTAATCCACCAATTTTGATGCCTCCTATTCATGGAAAGCCTCTTATACTATACATCTTGGCAACAAACACATCTTTGGGTGCTCTCCTAGCTCAAGAAGATCAGAACAACAAAGAAAGAGTCATATACTATATCAGTAGAACATTGGTTTCCTATGAAATGAATTATTCTATCATTGAGAAGGCTCGTTTAGTAGTGGTATTTCTTTCTTAGAAGTTGCAGCATTATATGATAGCTCATACTACAAAGCTTATTGCAAAAATTGATCTATTAAAGTACTTGTTGAGCAAGGCTGCCCTCATGGGTAGGTTAGCAAAGTGGGTGATGATACTTAGTGAATTTGACATTGAGTATGTGGAAAGAAAATCTATTAAGGGACAAGAAATTGTTGATCAACTAGTGGAATCTCCTTTGAAAGATCACCAGCCTTTGAGTATTGAATTCCCAGATGAATCCATCATGCTTCTCACACATCAATCTTGGAACATGTTCTTTGATGGATCATTCACTCAGCAAGGATCTAGTGTAGGCATTTTGTTTGTTACACCTCAAAGATACTCATTACCAAAAGCTTATTAAATGTTGTTTCCCTACACAAACAACATAGCTAAATATGAAGCTCTCATTAATGGAATGAAGATAGCCCTTGAATGGCAGGTGGATGAGCTCAAGGTCTTTGGAGACTCTCAGTTAAACATCAACCAAGTCAACGATGTCTACCAAAAAAAAGATGACAAGCTAATACCTTACAAAAGAATGGTGGATGATCTCAAATAGTACTTTGCACACATTTCTTTCTAGAAAATTCCAAGGGTAGACAATAAAGTAGTTGATGCTATGGCCACTCTTGCTTTAATGTTACAAATTCTAAAAAATGACTTTAGACATGAATTCCTAGTGGAGGCATTACACTACCCTACCTATGATATTCCTAAATCTAGGATGATCTATTGAGTCATTGGACATGATTCATCCCACTACCACCATATCTTTTCCTACCTTCATGACCAAATCATTCCAGACACTTATACTCAGAATGAAAAGTGTCACCTCATTCATACTACTTCATGGTATGTCCTCATAGAAAATGACTTGTATAGATGAGGTCTAGATGGTACCCTCCTTAGGTGTCTAGAACTTAATTAGTCCAAACGTGCACTAGCTGAGGTACATGAAGATATTTGTGGGTCTCATTCTAGTGGTCTAACGTTAGCTCAGAAACTTATTAGAGCTAGTTATTACTGGCTGGACATGGAAAAAGAAGCTATTCAATATGCTAAGACTTGCAAGCAATGCCAATTTCCTGGAAATCTGATTCATGCTCCTACTAAAGAGCTTAGTCCTCTCATCAGTTTCTAGCCATTTCAACAATGGGCATTTGATTTGGTAGGTCAGATACATCCTTCTTCTTCAAGAGGACATAATTTTATCATCATAGCTACTGATTACTTTACCAAGTGGGTTGAGGTAGTGCCTCTAGCTGTAGCTAACAGTAAGACTATTTTTATGTTCATACTGAGCTATATCATTTGCAAATATGGTATAACCTCATCTATTATCACTGACAATGGGGGACAATTCAAAAATAAGGACCTGGCAGACTTATACACCAAATTTAGAATCATTCAATATTGGTTGTCTATCTATTATCCTCAGGGTAATGGATAAGAAGAAACTTCTAATCAGATGATTCTCAAAATCTTGCACCGAACAATTTATAAATTTAGTAGAGATTGGCATCTCTAGATTAATCCGGCTTTGTGGGCCTATATGAAAAGTATTCAAACACCAATGGGGGCCACTCCCTTTGCCTTGGTTTATAGAGAAGATGCAATATTACCTATTGAGGTTGAGATTCCTACATTGCAAATCTCTCTGAGGGGCCTCATCACTGATGAAGAAAATAGAATATCCCGACTTAGAGAGCTTGAGTTACTTGATGAAAGTCAAAAGGTGGTGTTTGATCATCTTACAACATACCAAAAGAGGATGTCTAAAGCCTACAATAAGAAAGTTAGACAAAGAAAATTCCAAGTGGGTGATCTCATCCTAAGAGAGAACCCCAAGAATCAACAGCAGCAAGTCCGGAAAGGGAAATTTGAACCAAACTGGCTTGGTCCGTATGTTATTACTGCAACATTTGGGTCTGGTGCTTATCGACTCTCCACCATTGAAGGAGAACAGCTCAAAGAGCCTATCAATGCTCTTCACTTGAAGAAATTCTATAGTTGAGGCATTCTCCATGTGCTCATGTACATACTTATTGGTCCTAAAAAAATTCTAAAAATTATATATTGCAAAAATCTTAAAAATTGCAAAATGTCCTGAAAAAATGACCATCTTAGTGAAAACTTGGTAAATAGGCGCTTTAATGTATCTATTTGTAGACACACAAAATTGGATAAGTGCTTTTCAAAATGCAATAAATCAATAAATGGCTCAAAAATCAATAAAAATGCAATAAATCAATACATGGCTCAAAAATCAATAAAAATGCATTAAATCATCAAAATGGATCAAAAATTAATAAAATGGACATAATTAAATAAAGTTGAGAAAAAATTAATTAAAACAAAGGAATTATTAAATAATGATGTTAAATGATTAAATCGAAGCTTAAAAGGGCCAAAAACACTATATAATTGATTTTAATCAATTAATTGTATAGTTGTTTTAATCAAAAATCAAAATGAACCTATTACTCTTACATGGCTAAATTTAATTAATTAATTGAATTAAATATTCCTAATTTTTTTCAACAAAGTGATGAACCAATGAAAATTGAGGACAAAAAGACATAAATCACTCAAACATTTAAATTGTCCAAAGATTTGAAACCATTTAAAGGCTTGTCCCCTCATTTGTCCCCCCATTTATGAACAAAGCAAAGTTTTTGACTCAACCAAGGGATAACCATGATTACTTCACTCCACTCCCTACCCTTGGACATTTACTATAAATATGGAGCATTTTGGAGAGTATTTCCATCTTGGAATTTCATTTGCAAAGCATTGTTATTATAGGCATTTGAATAGCATTCTAAGAGCAATTTGAGCATTTAGAGCAATTATCATTGTAGTTTGTCAATTTGAGCTAGATTAAGCATGGAATCATCATAGAAGCATTGTAAAAGCATAATAGCAGTATAATTTATCATTTTAGAAGTGTCACTAGTGATGATTTAAGTTGAGAGCTTCATTTACCACTTCTTTCTAGAGAACCATGGGATAATATAGATTGTAGTTTCATTTTAAAGTAAATTTGCATTGTATTTAGTTTAAATTGATGCTATTAGATCTTAATTTCATGAAGGTGATCTTATTTTGTAGGAAACAGATAAAATGTTGCCTACGGAAGATTCAATCACGCCTACAGACCTTTAGCTATTGCCTTACACCTCTGGATTAGCATCAATTAGCTAGAGATTCATGCCTACGATAGTAAATAATTCTGCCTTTGCTACTTAAAGTCACGCCTATGACTCAGGGAGTATCACCTAACCTTTTATTTACTATCGCTTAAGTTTACGCTTTACTTCGCATGTTACAATTTTAGTCACGCTTTGGAAAGGAAAGTTATCGCTTACTGTTGTTAACATGTCACTTAGCATGAATTATTTTGTGCAATTTTAAGTTCTCTTTACGCCTCTAGATAAACTATTCATGCCTGTGTAACTTTGAGTAACACTTGAGCCGCTGCAAAGTGATGCTCGCTATTATCAAAGTTACGCTTGTCAGTAGTTTGTTCACACCTATTAGCTAGAAAATGTCACCTGATGTCTATCATCTATATTTGTTGTTAATTTGATCCAATCAGTTGTCTAACTCCATGTTTTTTTTTTTATTTTGACAGTAAATGAGCCACCACAGGAAAGTACAAAAGCCTGAAAGCTGATTTAACAAAGAGGAAAAGGCTTTAGCAAAGACGATTTAGAAGGAGAACTTTGAGCACATAAAGGCTATTCTTGAGAGTACACAAGAGGAGGAAAATAAGGTATATCAGGAATACCTTATTGTAGTTGAAGCATACAAAAAGAAATTTGTTTCTTTAAATTGGATTTTTAGTCCTTAATTCAAATTTTTGTTTGAAAGATTTACAATTAAAGGGCTTAAAATTCATTACATAAAATGCATGCTTTGTAAATTCAATTTTGGTTTCCCCTCACTTTGATTGTTAGTGTTGACTAACTTGTTGGAGGACAAGCACATTTGGAGGAGGTTATTGCCAAGGTGAGTTGATAAACAATAAAAAAAAAATCTTTCAAAAATGCGCCTAGCCTATGCTAGCTACAAGTAAAGGTATTTTTCTAGTCAAGCTTGCACTTGATTAAATTGTGGCATTTCTCTTTGAACATAGCATTAATTAAAGAAAAGAATTGAACCAAACATTTCCATTTCTAAGAATCTCTATGTAATGAGATTGAAAAAGAACCTTATTACTTGAGTGTTTGAGGAAGTAAAGGGAAAGTTAGGGATATGCTCTTCACCTTTTAGGTGAAACAAATTCCCAAACACTTAACCTTAATTCCATTTTTCTTGCTTTCAATGAACATGCTAGTTAAAATAGAGATTTAGTGGGCTCACCTCCTGAGTTTTCCTTAACAAGGCCGGTGAGAGGGACAACCCAAAGTGGGATACACTTGCTATTACCGCGAGAATTTGACCCACTCTAAAATGAAATGCATGTATCCTTAATGGGGTGCATGACAAAAGGGTTTTAATTTCTCTAACTTCCTTTAGTAGTCTTAACGGATTGCACAAAATCATACCTCGGTGCATGTGGGAAGCCCCTTAACATACTTGGGGGATGAGAGATTTCAATCCATTTTGAACAGAATACTTACTAAATCTTGGTTAAAATAGAAAAGCCACCTTTTTAGAGCCATGTTTACAAGCCAATTTGACTTTAGGTAGGTAGTTTGGAATCTATTCTTGCGCTATACTTGTGAAAACATTCAAGAATATACACATTAGATTGTTTTTAGAGACATTGATGTGTGTGCTACATTTGTTTTTAATTTTCAAACAAAAAATTTTCAAAAAATCTTATCTCAAACATTTAAAGAATTCAAAATTTTACAACCTGGTCAGAGAAGTGTCACTTGGGAACAAAACAATCATGCCTATCAGAGGTTTAGTCATGCCTGTGACTAGTGTAAAAATGCGTAGACATAGAAAAGTCATGCTCAGAACCTTTGTAAACACACCTATGTAAACTGGAAAATCGCCTATCAAAGGAAAAGTGCCACCTGCACCCTGTAGAGTGCCACCTAAAAAAACATTAGTACACGCATATACCAAATTGAGTCACACCTACACTCAGGCCAGTGACACCCAGAAATCTAAAAGGGCAAATAGAGAGTATTTGCAGGGGGGGTCAAAAAATTTTAGGTATATTTTCAAGTACCCTTTTCCATGTTCTTACTGCTCCAACTTGCAGTCTGGTCAAAAATCCTGTTCTACACAATTTTTTCAAAAATTTTGCAAAGGATTAGACCCCGAGTAATATCAATTCTTCCTCTCCAAGGTTAATGCCTTCTTTCACTAGATCTTACTATGTTAAACAAACCTTGCAAGAAGATGGGACCTATTTGAGACAAGAGTTCCCTTACCTAGGAGATGAGTCTACCACTCCTAGAATACCCCAGAAATCACCCGAACAAGAAGGGGAGGATAACATGATGTACTATGGTATTTTGGGTGGTAAAGACAATAGTGGCATTGATCTCTCTAACCAAGGTGATGCCAATAATGGGGGCATTGGCATAAATAACCAAGATAATACCAATAATGGAGGGACATATCAAAATGCTCAAGGGATTGACAACACTCACAATAAAACTAACACTGAAGCAACAACAGAAGATACCATGGATGAAAAGGTTAGTGGGGCCATCCAATGTCCCTATTTCTAAAATATCATGGAAAAGGCAATGGATAGAGATAGAGAAAAGTACTTCCTAGAGTTAGCACAAAAAGGCCTCAAGCTTCCCCATGACTACAATGTTAATCAACTCAAACTACCGAAAGTTGAGGAGATTACCTTAGACATCATGAATAAGCAATTCAAGATGTTTCAAATGCAATTGGATACCATTAAGCAAATTGGAGCTCCCAAGCCTTTCTCCATCCAAGCATTGTGTCCATTCCCATTTGATAAAAGCTTGGTCATGGTGCCATTCCCAATCAATGTGGTGTTCCCCAAGTATGACAAGTATGAGGGAACGTCGGATCCCCAAGACCACTTATGTGAGTTTTGTGCATTAAGCTTAGAGTTCATACATGATACAACATATTTAATGAGGCTATTCCTGTGAAGCTTAGGAGGCATGGCTATGGAGTGGTTTTCTAAGTTACCCTCTAGCATTAAGACCTTCGAAGAGTTAGCTTCAAAATTCATGGCCCATTACTCATATAATATCAAGCATGAGGTCATGATGATAACATTATGCAACACTAAACAAAAGGATGGAGAGGCATTCCTCACTTTTCTATAAAGATGGAGGACAATTTTTGCAAGATATCCTAGGAGCGTGCCTGAAAAAGAGAAGATGGATATCTTCATAAATAGTTCAAGCAATGAGTTGAACTACCAATTATGAATGCAATGTCCCAAGACCTTCCAGGTGTATGCACCCAAAAATGGTCGTCTAGACTTTGGGCCCCATTTATTTGATTTATCAACCCTGAATCATTTTGATCAAAAATCAATATTTTCAACAATATCAATTTCCTTGATCAAATCCTAATTTCATCATTTTCGATCATTTGCCCTGGGCTAACTATTTTATCCTAAGTATTTATTTACTTAAAAGGAATATTTCCTCCCCTTTTAATTAAATAAAAAGCTCCACCTTTTCATCTTATCCTAAGTTGCACAAATAAAGCATTATTCATATTTTGTAAAAAGGAGAAAAGCACTTTTTGTCTCATATGGACATAAAGTCGACTCTTATTTTCCTATTGGAGGATATGTGTGCACATGGATTGCTCCTCTTTCAAGCTCCATCACTGATTAAGACTTTTTGCCTCTTAATCTCCATGGTCCATTTCACCTCATTTCTTATAAAAGGAGAGCTCTCTCCTTCATTTGCATCCACTTGTTTTATGCTAATGTTATGCTGCAGGTTTTAAGTGCATTTGGAGCTTTTGATGATATTGAAGACTTGTTGCATTTCATTTTAGTTGCATATTTGCTTTCATAGTTGCATGATAATGGCATTCTTAGTGTAGACTTCCTTTTATGCAATAGATTAGTCTCACATAGTCTAAATAGGAAGCATTGTAATCCATTGCTATTTCCTTTCTTAGATTAGTTGCATTGTACCTTCCTTTCATAGCTTAGATTGCATTCTCATTTTAGTTGCATTACATCTTCATAGTGATTCTTGGAGATATTGGCATTGTTGCCCTTGTCTTCACTTGAATCTCTCATTGTGTGGTTGACTAGCAAGGTCACAAGCTTGTAGCTCTAGCTGAGAGAAAACACATCATAGTCCCTTGCAACTCCATGCATAGAGAGCTATGAGCCACCTTGCGAGGCCTCATTCTTGAGCAACCTTGCATGTAATGGTTCATAGAAGTGCACCCTTTTAGTGTGTACATTTCTGGCGCCCACCGTGGGGCTAATTAGATTAGCTTTGTCCTTTTAATTCTGCATTTTTCGTCAAAATTTTCATCAATTTTCAGATTGGTTTTCAGTCTCTGGTTTTTCTTCTCAGAGTATCGTGTGATACTTCTCAGAAATATCATGTGATATACCTTTGTATAGCGGTGTGACACTTCGTGTGAAAGAAGAATCACCCGCCAGTACTGAGAAATATTGCTTGTTATCGGGTGAAGTATCACCCGCCCATAGTGAGAAGTATCGCCCAGACTGAGAAATATCACGCGACTGTAGGAAACTGTGTCACGCAATACTGGTGAAGTCTGAGAAATATCGCCTGATCTGACAGAGACTTTCATTTCTAGTTTTCTCATCCGAATTTGATTATTTTAGCTTGCTATTTTGTTTTGCTATGTTTAGATAGGTCTAACCTGCATCTTTTAGCTTAAATCTATTAGATTATTACATGTTTACACTTGGATTTGGATTTTGCTAACCTTGTGGGTCTAACAAGTTGTGTTTGTAGGTACTCTCCTTTGCTTGAAAATTGCTAAAAATGCATATCAAAGAGGGCTACTAATAGTTTTTGTAGGGCTACCCAAGCATAAAAACAAAAAAAAATAAAATTTTTGCTTGTTTGTTTGCTTTCTTTTCAAGTGTGGCATTCACTAATTGTATTAGGAATCTTTAAAACCTGGTGAAAGAGATTTTGAGGTGGTAGGAGAAGTATGCTCTTCACCTTTAGGTGAACCAAAAAATCTTGACCCATCTTAAGGTTTTGGAAGCAAGGGAGTAATTGAACCTCTTTGCTTGGTGTGTTTGGGAGAGATTCTTGAGATAGGGGAGTATGCTCTTCACCCTTGTGGTGAACCAAAAACCTTGAACCTCAAGAGTTGATCTATTCTTTGTTTAGTTTAGGAATCCTTTAGCGGGCCTACTCTTGAGCAATCAAGAGGAACGACTCAAGTGGGGACAACCTTGTCATCATTTTCCTTGCTGGCAAGTGATTCCAACTCACTATAATCTCAAGGCTATCAAGGACAGCAAAAACCTTGGTAGACATAACACTTGTCTTTGTTTGATGTGAGTAGCTCATGGGATTGTGACCATGGGGAAAACATTGAACAAGAATGCTTAAGGTACTCTTGAGGCCACGAGGTCCTAGTCCTTTATGAGGAGCAAGAGGGGTGTTGTGAACGGAAATCCTTATTAAGAACCATTAGATAGAAGCCACCTTATTTTAGCCGATTATCTTCTTAGTGCAAGTATTGATCCAAGTGGTTTACCCAGATCACCTTAAGCTACTCACCATATGTGTCCCTTTGGTTGTGTTGTTTGACACTTCCATGACAAAGCCAATATCTCTTGTGGGCAACCACTTGGTGTGAGGTGAGGGGGCATCAAGTTGTGGGCTAAGTTGGTAAGTATTGAGCCTTGCCCCTTTTAGGATAGATTTTCCTGAATTGTCTTCGGTTGTGTGATACCAGTGCAAACATTCTTACATACAAATAATCAATAGCATTCATAGGGTGTTGTTTCAATTTTGATATCACAAGTGTTTGTCTTGGCAAGGTTGCTTTTTCCCTTATTTCAGGTGTTTGAGACCATGTTTTGATCCCTTACTATTTGCAAACCTGCCAAAATTCTGCTGACATTGTGATTGAAATTGAAAACATCAATCCTTAGACTAGAAATTTTGACCGAATAGACCCAAAAATGTAAATTTTACACAATTCTGGTCAAGAGTTAAACAAATCTACAACAGTATCGCACACTGTAAAGCGAAGTATTGCACGATACTTCACGCTTGCTAGAAATATCGCCTGATTTGAAGAGAAATATTGCATGATGGTTCACCCCTGATGGACTATTGCCCGACCTGCCTGGAGTATATCGCCCGCCAGTACTAAGAAGTATTGCCTGGCTTCAGGAGAAGTATCACGCGGTTATAGGTTTATCACCCCAGTAGCCTAGAGTATATTGTCTGGTTTATTTCTGCCGTGCTTAAATTTTGGTCAGTTTCAGTTGCTGTCAATCAGGCTAGGTCTTAGAGTAGGCTTCTCACCCTAACGTTTGAGACCTGTCTTGACTCCAAATTTCTGGTTTTTAGTCCATTGAGATAGCATCATTCGATTTACAAAATCACTTTGGAATAATCATCAAGTTAGAAGGCCATTCTTGGTGCCAAGGTTCATCTTTAAGATTGTTAGCTACATTCTTGGAAAATTTTAGTACTCTTATTGTCCAAATCACTTTCATTTAAATCTCAATTATCTTTTGGCCTAGTCCAACCTCCCGATTCAAAAGTGCAAGGGTAGTCACCCTTGATTTGAAGCACCTCTTTGACAGTGTTGGTAAAGCCCTTTTTTTTCTTTTCATTTCTCTTTGGACAATAGAGGACTTTAATTATCCTAGTTTGGCGTTGACACTTTGAGAGGTCACCTTTTTATTGAGAGTATCCTTCTTTCATGTCAGTTACGACAAGGTATCAAGTCAATCAAGGGAAGCGACCCCCTGTTGCCTTTAGCCAGTTACCACTTGTCAAGACTCACCGACAACCTAAGGGAAAAGGACCCCTTTTTGATCAATCTCCTAAGAGTGAATCTGAGGTCTGTTTTAATCCGAGAGCTAATCCTAGTGAATTGAGCACCTCTTTCATACCACTTTCATCAAGCATGGACATGAGTTACACTTTTACCCGACAACAAAGAGAAGCCATGAATCAAACTCTCGAGGATATCTTTCAACGACACAGAAGAGAGTATGGTGGTTCTTCTCATGCTAGTCCACCCGGGTCACCTCCCAAAAACATGAGGTATTTTGATGCTCATCAATGAGCCGAAAGACTTCATAAGCAAGCTCACTCAGATTCAAGGTCACAACATGAAGACTAGAACAACGAATCTAGTGATCACCACATCAACGCAGCCAATGCAATAAGGCATTCGAGACAAACCTCTCCACTTAAAGACACCTCTCGATATGCAAATACAAGATTGAAAAGCATTGAGAGAGAGAAGCAAGCCTACTTAGATGAACAGGCTACTAAAAAAGAAAAATTCAGACAACTAGAGGAAGAGGAACGTGCATTGTTGGATATACAGGAAAGAGTCACCCAAGAAGAAGAAGATAGACTCTATGCACAACAACTCCAAAGCCAATTTAATGGGAGGGGAGCCAATAGTGAGACCAACTCACCCCCATCTACCCCTTCCCCTAGCCCTAGAAGAAGATCAAGGACACCCTCACGATCCCTAAGTCCTAGAGGAAGAATGACTTCAAGATATGACCATCATAGGAGATAGTCGTCTCATAGACATTCAAAGCAACCCTCCCAATGAGCGCATCATGGCTCACAACATAGAGGAAGTTATGCTAAATTTGATCATATGGACTTCATGACTATGCAACAAGAACCATCCTTTCAAGCATATGTGGAGCAATATGTGGAACAAAACAAAGACCAATTCTTGGAAAGTCTTATTAACAAAGGCGCTAAAGTTCCATATAATTTTGATGTTCACCAAAAGATCAAGAAATAGAACCCTTCAATTGATGAGGTGATCTTACAAATGCAAAAGGATATAGACAGGATGAAGGCTCCCAAGAGTACATTTCATTTGGACTCCATATGTCCTAACCCCATTGACAAAAGTGTGGTGATGGTAGAATTCCCTAAGAAAGTTGAGTTCCCAACATATGACAAATATGATGGCACTGGTGACCCTCATGACCATGTTTGACAGTTCTACATAATGAGCTTTTCCTTTCACAATGAAGACTCCTACTTAATGATATTATTCCCAAGGAGTTTAAAAGGTCAAGCCATGGAGTGGTTCACTAATCTTTCTTCTCCAATGAAGACATTTAAAGAACTTGTCCAAAGGTTTGTTTAGCATTTTGCTTACAACCTATCAAGGTCGGTCACAATGCTTGATTTGTGCAAACTCAAGCAAAATCAAGGGGAATCTTTTGTCACATTTTTACAATGATGGAGGTGATTGTGTTCAAAATACCCAACGACAATTCCTGAAGAGGAGAGAATTGATATCATTGTGAGCAATCTGATACTCAAACTAAGATATGAAGTCAAGAAAATCTCATTTAATTCCTTTGATACTATGGTAGAGGTGGCATGTCACATTGAGGATGTCCTGAAAGAACAAGGAATTTTGGCTAAACCAACAAATAACAACAATAGCCAAAATAACAATACTAATGGTAACAAGGACAAAAAGAACTCCTATTGGAACAAAAACAAGCAAGTGGTCAATGACGGAGTTGTTGACTCATCTCAAGTCAAAAATGAAGGAGTTCTTAACCTCTCTCATGTAGTTCAAGCTATGAAGCTACAAACGTCTTCAACACAACAAGATAAACCTAAGTATCAAAAGAGATCTAAAACGAAGAAGAGACAATTTACTAAATTGGAAGAGTCTTATGCAGATGTTTTCAAGACATTAGTTGCTCATAATTTGGCGCACCCATAGGATCCTACAAAACATCGTATATCAGATCCTTTACCTCATTGGTGGGATGCGAAGGCCTTCTGCATTTTTCATAATGGGATTGGCCATGACATAGAAAATTATTTTAAACTCAAGCATCTTGTCCAAGACCTTATTGAGAAAGGACAATTACAAGTGGATGGGTTAACCACTAATGCAGATCATAAAGCCTTTAAAGAGCCCTTGCCTAAATATGAAAAAGGGGAGAATTATAACAATAAGAATGGCAAGGCGGCCATTAACTATACATACACACATGCTGACAATGTGATTAACATGCTTGAAGTGGCTGACGACAACATCAAAATGGTGAGAAAGAAAGATCCTTATGGACATAATGTGGACTCAACCCCTATGACTAATGAAAGACCCACTGTGGTGATAAGAGGTCCTTACTCCCAAAGGATGCCCCAGTCCCTCAATGCTATCACTAGGGGTCAGGCCCAAGTGCCCATTATCATTAAAGGTCCTAGCACTAGCAAGTCCAAGAAGCCCATGTCCAAAGGTGCTCCTCCCAAATCTGTCATTGGTCCTGATTCCAGTTATAATCTCATTGACCAGCTACAATGAACACCCATGCAAATTTCCATTTTTGAGCTTTTAGAATTATCTCCTAAGCACAAGCGCATCCTTGAGGATGCTTTGCGAGCAGCCAACGTCCCTAACAACTTAGATATTGATCAATTCCAGAACATGGTCAACCATTTGGCTAGCCCTCATTACCTCACCTTCTCAGAAGAAGATGACAAATCCATCAGCCACCCACATAACTTGGCCTTACACATTGAAGTCATGATTCATAAAACCCGTGTTAGGCGTGTATTGATAGATGGGGGTGCGGGGCTCAATATTTGTACCCTAAGTTTGTTACTGGCTCTAGGATATTTTGAGAATGTCATTGACACAAGGAAAAGGATCACAATCAAAGCATATGATGAAGCAGAAAGAAGTTCTAAGGGATTAGCCATTTTACCTATTCACATTGGTCTAGTAGAGAAAGATATCTTATTTCAAATTGTTGATGTTTGACCCTTAGCCTACAACATTCTGCTAGGTAGGCCATGGATTCACGAAATGCAAGCAGTCCCATCAACATATCACCAGTGTGTTAATTTTCCTCATAACGGTGTAGAAATTTGCATCCCTGGAGATAGTGCTTTATCAGTTAATAACATTTCTGTAGGATCACATGTACCTTTGAATAGGGAAGCTGACAGCCCTAGTAGTTCACTTGAACAATGCAAGTAGAAGTTCAAGACCATAGATCTTGGGATGGGAGATTATAAAATGGATTCTTTTACAAACATGCCAATCTCTCCTAGGTCTTATGGGAGACCATCACCAAGTATGAAGCCTTCATCATCAGCAATGATGTTATTTGGGAAATTTTTTGAGTCTTCAGTCCCCATTCAAGAAGAAAAAGAGGAAGTTTCCATAAAGGATTGGATCTATCACGAGGAAAAATACACACACAATGAGAATTTTGCTCTCCTCCACCTGAAACTTATGGGAAAGGGTACACAATGGTTAAGAATATGGGGTATCCTGGATATGGTCCCCTTAGCCATAGGCTAGATGCTAAAGCTGAGCCTCTTGATCATGCTCTCTTCGAACGAAAGAATAAGTCCACGGTTGGCTTAGGTTTTGAGAATAAAAAGAAGAAAGGTGTCCCTGTCCCAACTATGACAGACAGTGACAATGACTCAGATTATACACCTGATCTTTCCAATCAAAAAGATGTGTCTGATGATTGGGTCCCCTCAATGAATCTCCTTTGGGGAGATTCCACAAATTTGATACTTGACAGTCCTACTATCCCAGCTGTGATGGATAGTGACTATATGACTGCTAGATCAACAAAAGAAAGTGTTACTATCCTAGCTGCAACAGACAGTACCAATACTAGCACTAGAGAGGGGGAAACCCTTCCTAACCTTGAGGCTTCTACATCATGAGGCCCAAATGATGACTCAGATAGATTCCCATGAATATGAGTGGGACTCACTTTCAGATGCAACAGTTGATCTGGACATGGATATTATCCATGCCTATAGTACCCAACCCGATGCGGCTAACGATCCTAGTGTAGGATTAGAGGATTGCACTCCTCAAATTGCCTTAGTGGATGATGCTTCATTTGGTAGGATGAGTCCTAATTTGGGTATCTTAGGAGAAGACTTGATGAACTCTGATTATATGGTCACCAGAGATGACACCTTTCTCATAAACAACATTGAACCAGTCATCGACCTACCCCTTGTTCACTTCAACCTAATTGACTGGTCTCAATGCCATCAAGAGCCTACATTCCTCACCTTCCAGAATGACTACGAAATCGCTTGCTATCTGAATACTCTTGAACCTATGGCTTCTTCCACTAGCTAACCAACAACCAGCATGACAGAGCCCGATATTAAGTACCTCAGTCTCAAAATAAAAGAAAAAAAGAAAAATAGGTATGATGGTGAAAACCACTTTGTGGCGGTGTCAGAACCAAAAATAGTAAAAAGAAATGACGCATCCAAGGGTGAAAACCTCTTTGAGGTGCCTAAGGATGGGGTACTTAATAACTTGCCTAGTTATTTCTAGGATAGGTCATCAGTATTGATTGAGCCAACAAAGCCAGTCAATGTAAACATAGAAGAAAATCCTCAAATCGTCCATCTTGCTCAATCTTTATCAGAGGAAGAGACCAAGGCATATGTACAGTTTTTACAGAAAAAGAAAATTAATTTTGCATGGACCTATTCAGACATGCCAGGGCTTGACCAAAATCTTATCATGCATCACTTATCCATAGCTCCAGGAATCAAGCCAGTAAAATAGAGACTCAGAAAAATGCATCCCCATGTAGCTCTCCTTGTCAAAGGGGAATTAGAAAAACTTTTGAGAGCTGGATTTATTAGAGCCATCGATTATGCAGAATGGATCTCAAACATAGTACCAGTTTCCAAACATGATGGGTCCATTCGTGTATGCAAAAATTTTAGAGACTTAAACAAAGCATCCCCAAAGGATGACTTTCCACTTCCAAACATTGACATGATAGTGGATATGACAGCGGGCTATGAAATATACTCTCTAATGGATGGTTTCTCTGGGTATAATCAAATCAAAATAGCTCCTGAAGACCAAGAAAAAATAGCATTCACATGTGCATGGGGAACCTATTGCTGGAATGTCATGCCATTCGGATTAAAGAATGTAGGAGCAACCTACCAAAGAGCTATGACAACTATCTTTCATGATATGATGCACAAAAATATGGAAGATTATGTGGATGATACCCTAGCAAAATCAAGAAAATGGGACACACACCTCAATGATCTGGAAGTAATTCTAGATCGCATGGAATAGTTTCAACTCAGATTGAATCCAAAGAAGTGCCCATTTGGTGTCACCTCAGGAAAACTTTTAGGATTCATAATATCAGCAAAAGGTATCAAGGTTGACCCCAAAAAGGTCCAAGCAATTCTAGATATGCCACCTCCTTGAAATATCAGCCAAATGAGAAGTCTTCAGGGATGTCTTCAATCAATTAGGAGGTTTATTTCTCAAGTCGAAAATAGAGCACAACCCTTTAACAAGACATTGCATAAGGGTGCTTCTTGTGTTTGGAATGAGGATTGTCAAAAGAGCCTAGATCAGATCAAACAATACTTGGCTAATCCTCCGATTCTAATGCCTCCTATTCCAGGGAAACCATTGATCCTATATATTTTAGCTACAGACACTTCCCTGGGGGCATTGTTGGCTCAATCAGATGATACTGGGAAAGAACGGGCCATATACTATATCAGCCGTACTCTCATCTCCTATGAGATCAATTACAATAACATTGAGAAGTCTTGTCTGGCAGTGGTGTTTGCTTCTCAAAAGTTGTGCCACTACATGCTTGCTCACACCATACATTTGGTTGCCAAAATTGATCCCCTTAAATACTTGCTTAGTAAGGCTACTCTCACGGGTAGACTTGCTAAATGGATGATGGTCCTCACTGAATTTGACATAGAGTACATTGAAAGGAAGGCAATAAAAGGACAAGCTATCGCTGACCAATTAGCTGATTTCCCAGTTCAGGATAGTATGCCAGTCCAAGTGGAATTCCCAGATGAACACATCTTGTATACAACTACTTGCACTTGGACAATGTTCTTTGATGGCTCCTGCATGCAAAATGGATCAGGTGCTGGAGTGTTATTTGTTTCTCCACATGGGTACAATATTCCAAAGTCTTACAAACTATTATTCCCATGTACCAATAATATTGTAGAATATGAAGCTTTAACTAATGGCTTGAGGATGGCTATCAAATGGAACATCACAGAATTACATGTCTTTGGGGATTCCCAGTTAATCATCAACCAAGTCAATGACGAGTATCAAACCAAGGATGACAAATTGATACCCTACAAAAAGATGGTTGATTCTTTGAGATGCTACTTCACTTTTGTGACGTTTCAACAAATCCCTAGGATAGAGAACAAAGCTGCAGATGCCATGGCCACATTAGCTTCACTTCTTTAGTTGGAGACACATGAATCCAGATTTGAATTCCTGGTGGAAGCGCTACACCATCCCATCTTTGACTCATCTAAAAGCCATGACATTTGTGCCCTTGTCACACACGAGTCTTCCCGATATGGTGCTATCTATTCATATCTTTGTGATGGCATCATCCCTGACACATTCAACCACTCTGAATGCCAAAACCTCATCTATAACACCTCTCGCCACACCCTCATCTCTGGTGATTTATATAGGAGGGGTTTAGATGGGATGCTCCTTAGGTGTTTGGAAAAGGAGGAATCCAACCAAGCGTTAGCTAACATCCATGAGGGCATTTGTGGTGGACATTCTAATGGTCTTGCCATGGCCTAAAGGTTGCTTAGGGTGGGATATTATTGGCCCACAATGCAGATAGACGCAGTCACCTTTGCTAAGTCATGTGAAAAATGTCAGAAACATGGAAACCTGATTCATGCTCCAGGTAGGGAGCTGATCCATTCTGTTTCTCATTGGCCATTTCAACGTTGGGCCTTTGATCTGGTTGGATAGATTCATCCCAACTCATCAGGTGGACACAAGTTCATTATTATTGCCACTGACTACTTCACAAAATGGGTGGAAGCTGTGCCACTTTCTGTTGCTTCAGGAAGGACCATTTCTTTATTCATCTTGAACCATATTATTTGTCGATTTGGAGTGCCTTCTGAGATCATTACTGACAATGGAGGTCAATTTAAGAATAAGGACCTAAAACATCTATGCAAAAAGTTTAAAATCAAGCAACATTGGTCCTCCATCTATTTTCCACAGGGAAACGGACAGGCAGAAGCCTCTAACAAAACCATTCTTAAAATTCTTCATAGAACAGTACACAAGAATGGTAGGGATTGGCACTTACAAATCAATCTAGCACTATGGGCTTACAAAACAAGCATTCACACACCTACAAGAGCCACTCCTTTCTCTCTCACCTATGGCGCTGAAGTGGTATTACCTTTAGAAGTCGAGATACCATCACTTAGAGTCTCACTCAAAGGTTTGATTACAGATGAGGATTACCACGCCATGAGGTTACAGGAGTTAGAACTTCTAGATGAGAAGCGTAAAGCTTCCTTTGATCATATGAGAGTGTATCAGAAGCGTATGTCCAAAGCATTCAACAACAAGGTTCTCCCTCGAGAATTTCAAATAGGTGATCTTGTTTTGCGAGAGAACCCCAAGAACCAACAGAACAGAGAACAAAAGGGCAAGTTTGAACCTAACTGGCTTGGACCATATGTCATCACAGCTGCTTTTGGTACCGGTGCGTATTTACTATCAGATCCTGATGGAGAATAGCTCCCTGATCCCATCAACATTGTGCACCTTAAGAAGTTCTATCCTTGATGCCCATTCTGTCTGGGGGCATCCTTTGTATATATTTTATGATCCTGAAAAAAATACCAAAAAAATTGATATATGATGCTGAAAAAATCCTAAAAAGTATAAAAAGTTTTGAAAAAAAAAAAAAATACAAAAAAATTCAAAAAAAATAGAAAAAGTGCCTTGGTGAAAACCTAGCAATAGGCGCCTTGGTAGCAAAAATCCAAAAAAATTAAAAAATGAAAAAAGATTCCAAGTGGTGAAAACCTGGAAACAGGCGCTACTTGAGGCCTTTGCACCCCTATTTGTTAGCATGCATCCTCGACACTGAGCCTTTCCCTCATACCTTGACCTTATTTGGCTTAGTCTGGAATTGGTCTTTGTCTTTGTCTAGGGGGCATAACTATTAGCATTGGTCTTTTAGGTGCATTTGTCTCTTGGGGCATTTCACAACAGGTGTTTTTCAACACTACCCCAAACAGTGTTTTTCAACACTACCCTTGCGTCGAGTGTTTCTTAACACTTATCAGGTGTCTTACCCAATAGTCTCGTATGATGTGATATTTCTCACTAAGTAGATATGATACTCAAAATTTGACTCTATGACCAACACACATGCACTTAAACAATCAACTCGCTGATGATATGATGACTTTATTTATTTTTTTTGTGTGTTGTCTATGAGGATTTCTTTGATGAGTGGTCTCTCCCTGCGAAGTTTTTGATGATGCATAGCTAGAAGACTGAGGGAATGAGAACATGCTTTCTTTCTTTATCTGCTTGTGGGTATATTTTGTTGATCCTAACTGTCATGAGCATTTATGCTAGTCTTACTTGACATTATGGATTGACAAGGTATTATCCTTGACTATTTTTGCGAGTGCATGCTTTTAGCTATCCTGACTTTCATGTGTCTTGATACAAGCATAATATCGCCATATAAAACTTAGGTGATCTCACTACATTAGTCATCTTGACCTATATGTCTTTGATGCCTAGGTAGGATTCTCACATTTCTATCTGATAAAGATCATATTCATATCCACATAGTTATACTAGTGTGCATTGTATGATCTTACAATGCTACCAATAATGCTTAATGATGATAATTAGATGTCTATAAGCATTGTGACCTTGCAAGTCAACCACTTTCATAGTAGCTTGCATTTTTAGGGTCATGTTAGATTAGTTTTGCAATTTGCATATGGAGAGAGCTTTCCTTTTTATCATCTACGAACTAGTTGGTCAACTGTGCTCATTTTCTGATTCTTCTTGATCATATCTTTCATTTCTAGTCTTTCATATCACATCATTTTCTATCCATTTTCGGACTTGAAATTTAAATTTGAGTTGCGTTTCCAAATTTTCCCTTTCTTCTGAGCAGTTGACTGACTTTTTGAGGCATAATTTGATTTTCGGTGGAATTTATTCCTTTTCATGTCTCTCATTTTTCTAGTCTTTCATTCACCCTATCTCTTTTCTTCTAGCTCATCGCTGGGGCATGTTTCATTGCCTAATGGTTATCCTATTATCATTTACCTTCAATTGTGATTTCATTCTGATTTGATCAAATCCTTATCGATTCGTTGTTCTCCTCTCTACCTGATTTCGATTTCGATTCCGAGGGGGCAATACCTATGGGATTCTCATCCCTGATTTCCTTGATTTTCCTGATTCAGACATCATTTTGTGAGCTATCGCTCAAATTTGAGATTCTTATCTCTTACTTTGAATATGATCCTGAATCAACCTCATGTTCAAAGGCCTTTTGTTTATGTTTGTCCAGGTGTGATCCCGAATCGACTTCACATCTGAGTTGTCTTGTGATCCCAGATCGATCTCACATTTCAATTCTTCTTTGACTGCATGTGTTCCCAGATCAATCACACATTAGTCAAAGAGGGGCAAATGTATGCACCCAAAAATGGTCACCTAGACTTTGGGCCCCATTTATTTGATTTATCAACCCTGAATCATTTTGATCAAAAATCAATATTTTCAACAATATCAATTTCCTTGATCAAATCCTAATTTCATCATTTTTGATTATTTGCCCTGGGCTAACCATTTTATCCTAAGTCTTTATTTACTTAAAAGGAATATTTCCTCCCCTTTTAATTAAATAAAAAGCCCCACCTTTTCATCTTATCCTAAGTTGCACAAATAAAGCATTATTCATATTTTGTAAAAAGGAGAAAAGCACTTTTTGTCTCATATGGACATAAAGTCAACTCTTATTTTCCTATTGGAGGATATGTGTGCACATGGATTGCTCCTCTTTCAAGCTCCATTGTTGATTAAGACTTTTTGCCTCTTAATCTCCATGGTCCATTTCACCTCATTTCTTATAAAAGGAGAGCTCTCTCCTTCATTTGCATCCACTTGTTTTATGCTAATGTTATGCTGCAGGTTTTAAGTGCATTTGGAGCTTTTGATGATATTGAAGACTTGTTGCATTTCATTTTAGTTGCATATTTTCTTTCATAGTTGCATGATAATGGCATTCTTAGTGTAGACTTCCTTTTATGCAATAGATTAGTCTCACATAGTCTAAATAGGAAGCATTGTAATCCATTGCTATTTCCTTTCTTAGATTAGTTGCATTGTACCTTCCTTTCATAGCTTAGATTGCATTCTCATTTTAGTTGCATTACATCTTCATAGTGATTCTTGGAGATATTAGCATTGTTGCCCTTGTCTTCACTTGAATCTCTCATTGTGTGGTTGACTAGCAAGGTCACAAGCTTGTAGCTCTAGCTGAGAGCAAACACATCATAGTCCCTTGTAACTCCATGCATAGAGAGCTATGAGCCGCCTTGTGAGGCCTCATTCTTGAGAAAACTTGCATGTAATGGTTCATAGAAGTGCACCCTTTTAGTGTGTACACTAGGATCTAATTGAAAATGGAGTCACAACGGAGGAGGTGTTGGTCAAAAGTGGAGAATTAAAATTGTATAAAGATAATAAGAATAACTCCAACAATGGCAACAATCAGAAGAATAATTGGTTCAATAATAATAGTCGGTACAAGAACAAAAATAAGGGAATTATTAATGATGGTGTGGTGGAGTCTAGCAACTTGAAGGTGGTCCCATTTGATCTTACAAGGACACCTAATTAGGTGAATAATGCCAATCAAAAATCCAATGCACCTTCCAATAACAATAATGCCAATAAGGGCAACCAAGGAAATAATGCAAGAAATAACAAATTTGATAAATATTTGGTGCCCACTCCTCAAAGGAACTTCACACCCTTGGGTGAACCCCTTGAAAAGGCATTAAAGACTCTCATGGCTAATAATGTCATTACTTTACCCAGCATTCAGCCATATGAGCCAAATAACAAGCCTAGTTGGTGGAGTGCCAATAGCCATTGTGAGTACCGTAGGATTCGAGGGCACACAACAAATGAATGCTTGCAGCTAAAGAATATAGTGCAAGACTTAATCGATAATGGCACGATAACCATTGATGGACCTCAAAGAAATGAAGATCATACATTATTCAAACAGCCTTTTTACAAACATGACAAAGGGGAGTCATCTAATGGCAAGAGACAAAGTGCCAATAACATTAAATTTGCACCACCTTATGATAACATTGTGAATGCTCTAATAATTAATGAAAAGCCCCAAAAAGAGGCATCAAATGTCATTACAAGAGGGTAGAATTATAGAATGACCCTACAAGGAGCTTCTCCTAAAGTTATTAGCACTCCGCAGTCCAACATCATGGTCAAACAACCTTCTACAACAGAAAAACCTTATAGCTTGGTTGATCAGTTGCAAAGAACTCCAGCACAAATTTCTATCTTAGAATTGTTGAAGTTATCCCCTAACCATAAGGATATTTTGGAAAAATCTCTAATAGAGACACATGTTCCTACTAACTTAGAAGAAGAAAAGTTCCAAAATATGGTAGGTCATCTCATGGCACCTCATTGTCTCTCAATTTCCGACCAAGATGACATGTCTATAACCCATCCTCAAAATCTACCATTGCATATAGAGGTCCTAATAGAAAGGCATAGAGTCAAAAGAGCCCTCATTGATGGAGGAGCTGGCCTTAATATTTGTACTTTAAGTCTTGTTAAATCCTTACGGTTGTCTGAGTCTTGCATTGATGCTACGAAAAAAATCACTATCAAGGCTTATGATGAAGTTGAAAGGGCCTCTAAAGGCATGATCACATACAAGTGGGACCCGTCAAGAAGGACACCAATTTCCAAGTATTGGACATGAAGTTAAATTATAATATTTTGTTAGGGAGACCATGGATTCATGAGATGCAAGGAGTCCCATCCACATACCACCAATGAATCAAATTTCCATACATGGGTGAAGAAATCATAGTTGGAGGGGACTCAAACCCATTCCAATATTGCAATGCACTCAAACCCCTTCATGAGTTATATATTCCACATAACCGAGAAGGAATCATTCAAAGAGTCACCATTGAAGATACCAAAATGGATGATCCAATCATAACATTAAATGCTACTCAAAACCCTCCTCAAGCTAGCTCAACAACATCAATTAAGGGAAAGGAAAAGATGAGCTACGAGGGTCCAATTAATAATGAGGGTTCATATCAAACTCCCAAATTAGAGATAGTACCCTATAAACCTACTAGAGAAGAAAAAGATGAAGCTAAAAAGGAAAACTACAAGAAAATGGATAAGATGATGGAGGCATTTGACAAACAATGCAAAATTAGTTCAAAAGGAGTAGGGGAATACTCCATTTCCCTATTTGACATGCCCACATCTCCAAGGACACATGGAAAACCAGCTAAAGAACACTTACCTCATAAGTACAACTCTTACTTCATAAGAGAAAGTGACAAAGAAGCATTTGACAAAGAGGAGAATGAAGTCCTTCAATGGCTTTATCATGACGAGGAAGATATTTCAAACATTCCCATGTAAAGAATTCAGCATGTTAATATACAAACTGAGCAATATGGGAAAGGGTTTGAGATAATGTAAAAGATGGGATGCAAGGGAAGAGGACCCTTAGGCCAAAGGAATATAGGATTACTAGAACCCATTGAACCTACTTGGAGGGCGAAAGAAGAAAAATCTAGAGTAGGCTACCAATACAAAGGTGAAAGCTCCAACCCAATGCAAGACTTTTATCCTCAAGTAAATGCCTTAGAATCCGATGGAGATAGTGATGAGTCCTGACATTATGAGTGGGATACCCTATTGGATGAATCATGTCAAGATAAGGAGGTGATTGCAATACATATGCAAAAATCCCAAGGCAAGAAATTCAAATCAATGAAGAACCTAATATCCCAGATATTAACATAAGGCATGCACCTACCAATCAAGCATGGATAGAGACATTTTGGATGCCTCTGGAGGAGGGAAATTCAAATGTTAGCTTTAATCTACTCGTGGATTTTCCCACGTTGTTTCTCATAGAAGTCGAAGAGGACTCAAGTGAAGAAGATTTTGACCCTTCTTCCATGGACCATCTCGAGGAAGCTCACATCATAGGTCTAAATGATACAATATATGAACCCTCAAATGAAGTCATGTCCATAAACCCTATTAATGACATTTTACCCAATGAATCCTTACTTTTGATGCATCCAGACCTCATTGATTGGGATCAAACCGAGCCAAATGACTTACTTTATTTTCCAAATGACCAAGCAATGAGCCAATACCTTAATGTAGTTGAACCCTCTTTCACCAAAAAATTCCATATGGACATGATGAGAATAGTGGGGATCCATTCTCTTAGTCAAAAGAAAAAAAAGAAAAAAAAAAAAAGAAAATGAAAATTTCTAGTGCTGAAAACCACTATGTGGCACCACTAGAACCAAAAAAAATAAAGATAAAAGATGTTTCCTATGGTGAAAACCCAACTGTGGCACTAAAGGAAGAGAGATTGGATACCTTGCCCAAACACAAGGAAGAAAGGTCACCTATTCTTATAGAACTGAGAGAAAAGGTCAGCATTGGGACAGAATTGGATCCAAAGTTTATACACTTGGCAGCATCACTTACACCTCTAGAAAGAGAAGATTTCATCAAGTTTTTCCAAGAACAACAAGTGAACTTTGCATGGTCATATGCTGACATGCCTAGATTGGATCCCAATTTCATAATGCATCATTTGAATGTTAGATCCAAGGTTAAACCCATGAAGCAAAAGTTATGAAAAATGCACCCACATGTGGCTCTCCTAGTGAAGGTAGAATTGGAAAAATTGTTAAAGGTTGGATTTATAAGAGCAATAGCATATGCTAAATGGATCTCTAACATTGTACCAATCACTAAGCATGATAAATCTATTCATGTGTGTACGGATTTTAGAGACTTGAATCTTGCATGCCCTAAGGATGATTTCTCACTCCCTAGCATAGATGCCATAGTGGATTTGACAGCAGATCACTCCATGTACTCATTAATGGATGGTTTTAGTGGTTACAACTAGATCAAAATTGCACCCTAAGACCAAGAAAAGATAGCTTTTACTTGCCCTTGGGGCACCTTTTGTTGGAACGTCATGCCTTTCGGCCTTAAAAATGTCAGAGCCACATATCAAAGGGCCATGACAACTATATTCCATGACATGATGCACACCTTTTTAGAGGATTATGTGGATGGCATACTAGAAAAGTCTCACAAAAGATAAGAACACCTCCAAATTCTAAGAAAGATATTCATTCAGTTGGAACAATTCAAAGTTAGATTAAACCCAAAGAAATGTGCCTTTGGTGTCCAATCCGGCAAGTTATTAGGCTATATAGTTTCTGCTAAAGGAATTGAAGTGGACCTAAAGAAATTCAAAGCCATCATAGACATGGAGATACCTAAGAACATCAGCCAAATGAGATCCTTACAAGGAAAAATCCAATCCATAAGAAGGTTTATTTCTCAATTGGCCGAAAAATGTCATTCTTTCACTAGGTTGCTACATAAGGATACTATATTCATGTGGGATGGGGAATGTGATCAAGCCTTCACATTATTGAAGACCTATTTGATAAATCCACCTATTCTCATGCCACCAATTAAGGGCAAAGCATTGCTTCTATACATATCCGCTGCCAAAAGATCACTAGGAGTGCTTTTAGCATAAGAAGATGAACAAGGAAAGGAAAGAGCTATCTACTATTTGAGTAGGACTTTGATTAAATATGAAATTAATTACACATTCATGGAATGAGCTTTCCTAGCAGTGGTGTTTGCATCTCAAAAGTTGAGACATTATATGTTGATGCATAAGGTCAAGTTAATTGCCAAAATTGACCCTCTCAAGTATTTGTTAAGCAAAACTGCCCTAACAGGTAGGATAGCCAAGTGGGTTATGATATTGAGTGAATTTGACATTGAGTATGTCAATAGAAAGGCAATAAAAGGGCAAGTGATAGCAGATCATTTAGCTGAGAATCCCATGAATTCTACACAAACTATTCAAGTGGAATTTTTGGATTCTGCCATTGTAAACATAGAAGCAAAATCATGGAAGTTATACTTTGATGGCTCCTACACTCAAGGAGGTTTCAGTGCCAGCATACTATTGGTCACTCTGCAAGGTTACACCATTCCAAAGTCCTACAAGCTTATGTTTCCATGGACAAATAATATAGCAGAATATGAGGCACTAGTCATAGGCATCAAAATGGCCTTAGAGTGGAATATCACAGAGCTACAAATTTATGGAGATTCTCAACTCATCATTAATCAAGTCAATAATGAATACAACACCAAAGATGAAAATTTGATGCCATATAAGACTATGATTGATGGATGGAAGAAATAATTTTCCTTGATCACTTTTGAGCAGATTCCTAGAGAGAAAAAGAGAGCAGTTGATGCCATAGTCACCTTGGCTTCCTTGTTACAAAAACCATATCAAAATGAGAAGTATGAGTTCTTGGTGGAAGAGTTGGTGAAACTAGCATTTGACCTTCCCGAAACCCAAATTGTTTCCCTATTACATGGACATGACTCCCCTTGGTATGGCCCTATATACACATATCTCAAAGACCAAGTGCTACCCTTAGCCCAAACCTGAGCTCAAAAATGCAATTTCATACGTCAAGCCGCCCGTTACCTAATCCTTTCAGAAACATTGTATCATAAGGGTCTTGATGGAACATTACTTAGATGTCTAGAGGAAGAAGAGTCTAAGTTATCTTTACATGAGGTCCATGCAGGCATATGCGGGTCACACTCAAGCGGTCTAAACCTAGCTAAGAAAATCCTTCGCTTATGGTATTTCTAGAAGACATTAGAAAAGGATGTTTGCCATTTTGTGAAGATATGCATTAAATGTCAATATCATGGCAATATGATACATGCACTGGTAGAGGAATTACACCCATTTGTTACACCATGGCCTTTTTACCAATGGGGGTTTGATCTAATTGGTGTCATTTACCCGCCTTCTTCAAATGGCCATAAATACATCATATCCACAATGGAATATTTCACAAAGTGGGTTGAAGTAGTTCCTTTGATAATGGCTATGGGTAAACAAATTTCTATGTTTATCTTGAATCACATCATTTGTTGATATGGCATTCTGCATGCCATAATAATAGATAATGGAAAATAATTTAAAAACAAGGATGTGGATGAACTTTGTGCAACATTTCATATCACTCACCACTCATCATCGATCTATTACCCTCAGGGAAAGGGGTAAGCTGAAGCCATGAATAAGAATATCTTAAAAATCTTGAAGAGGTCAGTCAATAAATCAGGAAGGGATTGGCATGTGCAAATTAATCCAACATTGTGGGCCTATAGAACTAGCATAGGAACACCTACGAGGGCCATGCCATTCTCATTAGTCTATGGGGCCGAAGTAGTTCTACCATTAGAGGTTGAAATCTTGTCTCTACGAGTGTCATTACAAGGATTGATCATAGATGAAGACTATAGAGTCGCTAGACTTCAACAATTGGAGTTACTTGAAGAGCATCAAACACAAGCTTATGAACATCTAAAAGTGTATCAAAATAGAATTTCTAGGAACTATAATAAACATATCAAACCGAGAGTCTTTTAGGTAGGAGACTTAGTGTTGTGAGAGAACCCAAAGAATCAAGTTGAAAGAGAGAAGAAAGGAAAATGGGAAGCTAATTGGCTTGGCCCATTCATCATAGTATCTTTATTTGGCATAGGAATCTATAAGTTATTAGATTGTGAAGGAGAGGAACTCCAAGAAACCATCAATAGTATTCATCTCAAAAGGTTCTACACATGAGTCAGATGAAAGAGTATAAAGAGTATCAGATGAGAGAGCATCATATTTATTGTACATAGTTCAAAAGAGATCTTGAAAATTCCAAAAAAATATGGAAAAACACAAAAGATCAAAAACATTCAAATAAGATGTTGTCTTGGTGAAAACCTAGCAAATAGGTGCCTTGATGATAAAAAAGAAAAAAATAAGAAAAATACAAAAATACAAAAAAAAAATGGAAAAATAAAAAGTGCCTTGGTGAAAACCTAGCAAATAGGCACCTTGGTAGCAAAAAAATAAAAAAGCTTTAAAAATTAAAAAAAAAAGAGCTTGATCTATCCATAAGGTGAAAACTTGGTAAACAAGCACCTTTGGTTCCCTTAAGTTTGTCATTCCTAGTCACATGTGTACATATTGCATTTTCAACATCCCATTTGTAAACCTTCATTGCATCTATCATTTGTATATAGTCATAATAAAGTTTTCAGTCACATTGTTGCATTTCCTACAAACATAAGTTGTCCCATGATCGCATTTATCACTTGGGGGTAGGAAAGGATTGGAATTTTGGTACCATATGGATTCAATAAGTTCTACAATTAGTCATGTTAGAGAGAAATTTATTAGGACTTTAGAGAGAGTGATTTTCGTGAACCTTGATGGATATCATTATTTACCACCCAAGTATTTGATCCTGCAACTTGATCCGTAAGCCTTCATTGACTTTATTATTCAGGATTAAAAATTGACAAAACATCTTAAAGATCAAAATGCTTGGAAATACTTTTTGAAAATCATGAAACATGGAAAAACACCTAAAGCTTTCTTTTGATAAATTTTTAGGAAATTGACTTTTTATCACCTCTTTTAGTTAATCGATGATGTTTCGACTAGATTGGCCATGATAAAGACATAATATTTTCTTTTGTTTGAGTGACTGTTTTGAGGAAGATTCATCAACTTATGAGAATTCATCTAACAACATGGTCCTCCAAGAACCATCGAGGACTATCTCATAAGAGGAAGGATTAACCTTTTCTTGTTTATGCAAATGGATCCCTTGGCTATTTAGATCTTCCATATCTTAATACCAAAAATCCACTTGCAACATTGAATCTGTTGACACCAGTATTCAGACTCCCATAGTTTTGGCATCCAACTAGTGAGGGTTGTACCAGTTTCAAAATGAGGTTACCAAAAAGCAATAAAAAGTGGTATTCATATCATTATGATGTGGTCAGTGATGATTGTACTAGCTTTCCAGTCCCAAAAATTCTCAATGATGAAAATTTATCCTCATGGCATTTCTTTGCTAAAAGCCGGTGACACTTAGGTTGCATTATCATGTTAGATTAATTGCATGGCACTATCATGTTTAGATTAATTGCATTGCATTATCATAGTAAGTTAATTTCATTTATTTATGGTTAATTTCCAAGGACAAAGGGGGGGCACATCAATAAAACTTAAGTTGTTTTAAACATCAAAGAAATGGGGGGAGATTAAATTCAAACATTCATTATAATCCTTGATTTTAAAAACAATGCAAGTGAGATTATCTTTGCATTCATGTATAGCATTAATCATTATTCATTACTCATATATCAGAAAAATGAAATGAAAAGAAATCATGTTCCATACATCATACATTCATAAAAATAAGAGTTAGCATTGCATTCATCTAAATACTTGAAAATAAAAAACATAGGAACATACATGTGCATTTCCATAAAACATTTTGCATCCATACATTGACAAAATAGAAAAGCATCTCATCAAAATCCATACATCATTGCACTCATTTATTTATATCATAACATAAGATAACTACATCCATAGCATAAATTGTAAATGCATAACACATCATATAGTTGCATAAAAGATAATCTCATAAATCAACTCATCAAGACGATCCAAGGAGTATATCATCATATTTCATCAAAAAAGTGTTCATCAATGATCCATCAAATCAGTACATCGAGTATCAAGGTACAATATCATCAAAAAGGGGTACATCAAATGTTTTGAACAATCAAATAACATGAAATATGGAATAGAGGACATCAATGATGGATGAATCTATCAGTAGATAATCACGATCCTATGGCACCTAGATCTCTACCATTTGGTGGAGGAGGAGGAACCTAAGAAGTACTCACTTTGTCCTGTCTCGACACTACCATGGCTGATACAAACTATTGTAATAAGGAAGCAACCTGATCTAATCACCCTACAATAGTGGACATATCTATCCTCAATATCTGCATATCTCAGAATAATGAATCAATGCAACCATCCTAGCCACCCTGTCCATGATCCTGTGGCTAAGGAGCTAGTGGAGGCATCTTTGGAGCCTGATCCTACTATACCTAATCTAGAGGAGCACTGTCATCCTATTGATCATCATCCTGTTGTGCCAAAGCTACTCGCTGCAACTACACTAAAGGATCTAAACCTCTAGGAATCTATCTAGAGACATCAATATGAGCCTGTCTCTGAGCTCTCTATTGTCTCTGAGCTCTATCCTACCTAACTGCTACTCTAGGATGACCCGTCGGGACTGCATCAACCTATATATCTCTACCATCACCCCGACCATGTCTATCACCATGATGATCTCTATGTCCACGTCCTCTCTTATGTCTACCACCACCGCCAATGACATCTCCACCATCACGTCATCCAGGAATAGGCTCTACTGGATCGGTAAACCAAGGAAACATGTTCCGAGCCCACCAATCTACATACTCATGTGACATCCTGACATCTGCAATACATGTCAACATCTCCCATCTGCACATAGCCATGCCTGCAATCTAATCTAAGACAAACTGGTAGTCAATGCAAGGACCCCACATAGATATCTTTGCCTGTACGTGGGTGTATAGTGCATTTCCCTAAGGCATAACCTATATCCTACCATACTATCTCAAAACTCTACCAAAGAAGAAGTGCTCAATAGTAGTGGGAGTGCACCCAATCATCCAATGAGGGGTAAACATATAAGATAACTCATCCTCATCCTCTCTCCATCGATCACAACTAATGTAGGGACGCCACTGAACCTAATCAATATCATCTATCTATTGGTGCTAGTAGTCCAGATGACCCAAATGATGTTGAGTAACCATGCCTATATATAGGAAAGCATAAGGATAACCCCGGGGCCATCTCCTATTAGAAATAGGCCTAGTAATGGGAAGATGCTCCCATATCCATAACTAAAGAACAATAGCACCAGTTGACAATGATGCACTCGCCTAATAGACAACCTCATGTAGATCATGATAAAGTTGAGAAAGGATGAAAGAACCCCAATCTAACTGTCGAGGATGTGCAAGCAAGTCCTCCAGTATCCTACCCCAACCAACAAAAAAATTGTGACCTCATCGGTTAGGAAGAAGAAAACCACCAATCAAGGCACCAAGTATGGCTGGCAATCTTGGAAAAGAAGCAAATTGAGGCCATGTGATAGTATCCCCATCACCTATAGTGTTGTCCCCGAACACTCATTGGTAGAAAGTAGAATCATAAATAGAGTCATAGTATACCTATAGACATGTAAAATTGGAAAAATACTTTTAAATTGCAAAAATCAATTAAATGGATCAAAATGCATTAAAAGGGACATAATTAAATAAAGTTGAACAAAATCAATTAAAACAAAGGAATTATTAAATAATGATGTTAAATGATTAAATTGAAGCTTAAAAGGGACAAAAATAATATATAATTGATTTTAATATATAATTGTATAGTTGTTTAATCAAAAATCAAAATGAACCTATTACCCTTCCATGGCTAAATTTAATTAATTAATTGAATTTAATAAATCTTATTTTCTTTCAACAAAGTGATCAACCAATGAAAATTGAGAACAAAAGGACATAAATCACTTAAACATTTAAATTGTCCAAAGATTTGAAACCATTTAAAGGCTTGTCCCCTCGTTTGTCCCCCCATTTATGGACAATGCAAATTTTTTGACTCAACCATGAGATAACCATGATTACTTCACTCTACCCCCTACCCTTGGGAAATTACTATAAGTATGAGGCATTTTGGAGAGCATTTCCATCTTGGAATTTCATGTGCATAGCATTGTTACTATAGGCAATTGAGATCATTTCTAAGAGCAATTTGAGCAATTTGAGCATTTTTAAGCATTTAGTATTATAATTTCATCATTCTTGAGCTAGAATCATCATAGAAGCATAGCATAAGCATTGTAGCAGCGCCATTTCTCATTTTAGAGGTGTCACTAGTGAGGACTGTAGTTGAGAGCTTCACTTACCACTTCTATCTAGAGATCCATGGGATAATATAGATTATAATTTCAATTTTAGTTAAATTTGCATTGTATTTTATTAGATTGATGTTAGTAGATCTTAATTTCATGCAGGTGAGTAACTTCATCACACAAATGGTGCCCACTGTGGTGCTCTAAGTCTCACTTCATCATTTTCATCTTTAATTGCATGCTTGGATATTCTATTTTCCATGAATTGCTTGCAGGAAACTGGAAAAGTCACACATATAGGAGGTTGAATCATGCTTACAGTTGGTTCATTGTCACCTAAGAGCTATGTATTAATGCCTACTAGCTGGAGATCTACACTTCCAATGACAAAGCCTTCAGCCTTTATGGGTCACAGTCACGCCTATGACTCGGGGAGTATCACCTGGCTTTACTTTTCTATCGCTTAAGTTGATGCTTTGCTTCACATTATATAGTTTTAGTCACGCTTGTGCAATGAAATTTATCACTTAGAAATGTTAATATGTCACTTAGCATTAAATATTTTGTGAAAATTTAAGCTTTGTTCATGCCTCTAGATAAATTTTTTACGTCTGTGTAACTTTGAGTAATGCTTGAGCCCTGCAAAGTGATGCTCGCTACTATCAAAGTTACACTTGTAATTAGTTTAATCATGCCTATTAGCTGGACGATGTCGCCTAGTGTTTGCTACTTGTTTTGGTTTTTAAATTGATAAATTTCAATATCTAACTCTCTGTCTATACTTTTTAACAGTAAATGAGTAGACATCCAAAAGTGAAAAAGCCAGAAACTAGGTTCAACCAAGAGGGAAAAGCATTGACTAAAAGGATCAAGAAGGAAAATCAAGCACATACAAAAGCCGTTCTTGAATCAACGTTGGAAAAAGATGTCAAGGTACATGAAAAATAAATTTCTATGATTGAAGCTTACAAGCATAAATTTGTTTCATTAAATTGGATTTTTGATCCTTAAGCTCAATTGTTAAAAAAAAATGCAAACAAAGTGCTCTAAAGTTTCATTTACTTAAAATCTTTGTATTGTCAAATTCAAATTTTGGTTTCCCCTCATTGTGAATTGGTTGTGTTGGCTGAATTTGTTGGAGGAGGAAGCTGGAACGATCGCCACTAGGTGAGTGGAAATAAGATTAAAAAAATCAATGATTCAAAAATGCCCCTAGCCTTTTGCTAGCTACAAGGAAAGGTATTTTACTTGAGCAAGCTTGCATTCCCTTAAATTGTGGCATTTAATTTGAATCTAGCTTTAATAAGGAGGGAATTTATCCAAAGATTTCAATTTTAAGAACCTCCTTGTCAAGAGGTTGAAAAAGAACAATAAATTGCTTGAAGTGTTTGGGAAGAAAAGGGAAAGTTAGGGATATGCTCTTCACCTTTTAGGTGAACCAAATTCCCAAACACTTAACCTTGATTCCATTTCATTGCTTTCCATTAACATGTTATTTAAAGTAGAGATTTAGTGGGCTCACCTCTTGAGTTTTCCTTAATGATGCCGATGAGAGGGACAACCCAAAGTGGGATACACTCGCTTTTGCCACGGGAATCTAAACCATAATAAAATGAAACACATCTATCCTTAATGGGGTGCATGACAAACGGATTTTGATTTTTCAACCTTCCTCTAGTAGTCTTAACAGATTGTGCAAAATCATACTTTGATGCGTGTGGGAAGCCTCCTTGGACGATTGAGAGATTGAAGTCTATTTGAACGGAATATTTATTAAAACCTGGTAAAATAGCAAAGCCACCTTGTAGAGCCATGTTTACAAGCCAAAATTGACTTTAGGTAGGCTGTTTGGAATTCTTTATTATGAAATACTTGTGAAAAACATTGGAGAACGTACACATTAGAGTGTTTTTAGGGACATGATGACAAAGTGATGTGTGTGTTGTGCTTGTTTTTCTATTTTCAAACACATAAATTTCCAAAAACTGATCTTACACATTTTAAAAATTCAAAATCTTATACCTTGGTCAAAGAAGTGCCGCCTGTGCACGAAACACACTCACCTATCAGAGGTTCAGTCACACTTGTGACTTTTTTAAACACACGTAGACATACTAAAGTCATGCTTAGAAAATTTTCAAACACACCTGGAAATACTGAAAACCTGCCTGGCATTAAAAAAGTCTCACCTAGTAACCTATAGCGTATCGCTTAATAAGAAACCAGTGCATGCTTACAGAATTTTAAGTCATGCCTATACTTGTTTCAGTGATGCCTAAAGATCAAAAAAAGGAAAACAGAGAGTACTTGCAGTGGGAGTCAAAAAATTTTAAAGTCATATTCGAGTACCCTTTTTTGTGTTCTTACTGCTCAGGCTTTTAGTTTGGTAAAAAATCCTATTTTGTATATTTTTTTAAAAATTTGGCAAAGGATTAGACCTCAAGTGATATTAAATTTCATTCTTCAAGGTTCATGCTTGCATTTACCAGATCTTATTATATCAAACAAACCTTGCAAGCTGATGGAACGTACTTTTTCCAAGAACTCCCTTACCCAGGAGAAGAATCTACCACTCCTAGAATACCACAAAAGTCACCCAAACAAGAAGTAGAAGACAACATGATGTATTATGGTGGTTTGGGTGGCAAAGATAATAGTGTTATTGATCTTACTAACCAGGGTGATGCCAATAATGGGGGCAATGATATAAATAACCAGGGCAACACTACTAACCAAGGCAATACCAACAATGGGGGCAATGATATAAATAACCAGGGCAACACTACTAACCAAGGCAATACCAACAATGGAGGAGCAGATCAAAATGCTCAAGGTATTGACCAAACTCACACTAGAACTCACACCGAAGCAATGACAGAAGATGCCATAGATGAAAAAGTTAGTGAGGCTATCCAATGTCCTTATTTTTGAAAGCTCATGGAAAAGGCAATGGATAGAGATAGAGAAAAACACTTCTTGGACTTAGCACAAAAAGATCTGAAACTACCCCGTGACTATGATGTCAACCAACTCAGAGCACCGAAAGTTGAGGAAAGTACCTTTGACATCATGAACAAGAAATTCAAGATGTTTCAAATGAAATTGGACAACATTAAGCAAAGTGGGGCTCCTAAGCCTTTTTCCATAGAAGCATTGTGTCCATTCCCATTTGATAAAAGCTTGGTTATGGTGCCATTCCCAATCAATGCTGTGTTCCCCAAGTATGATAAGTATGAAGGAATGACAGATCCCCAAGATCACTTATGAGAGTTCTGTGCATTGAGCCTAGAGTTCATGCATGATACAACATATTTAATGAGATTATTTCTACAGAGCTTAGGAGACATGGCTATGGAGTGCTTTTCTAAGTTATCCTCCAGCATTAAGACCTTTAAAGAGCTAGCTTCAAAATTTGTGGCCCATTACTCATATAATATTAAACATGAGGTCACACTGATAATGTTATGTAACACTAAACAAAATGATGGAGAGGCATTCCTCACTTTTCTACAAAGGTGGAGGATAGTTTTTGAAAGATATCCTAGAAGTGTGCCTGAAAAAGAGAAGATGGATACCTTCATAAATAGTTTAAGCAATGAGTTGAACTATCGATTACGAATGCAATGTCCAAAGACCTTTCAAGATTTAATTCAAAATGGAGTAAAAATGGAGGAAGTGCTCGTCAAAAGTGGAGAACTCAAACTGTACAAAGATAACAAGAACAACTCCAACAATGGAAACAATGGTAACAATGGAAATAATCAAAAGAATAATTGGTTCAATAGTAAGAGTCATTATAAGAAAAACAATAAGGGAATTGTGAATGATGGAGTAGTTGAATCTAGCAACTTGAAGGTGGTCCCCTTTGCTCTTACAAGGACACCTAATCAGGTGAATAATACCAATTAGCTTCCCAATGTGCCATCCAACAACAACCATACCAATAATGGAAATCAAGGAGATAATTCAAGGAGTACTAAATTTGATAAATATTTGAAGCCAACCCCTCAAAAGAGCTTCACACCCTTAGGTGAACCCCTTGAAAAGTTATTAAAGACTCTCATGGCTAATAATGTCATTACTTTACCTAGAATTCAGCCTTATGAGCCAAATAATAAGCCTAGTTGGTGGAGTGCCAATAGCCATTGTGAGTACCACAGAATTCAAGGACACACAACAAATGAATGTCTACAACTAAAGAATGTAGTGCAAGATTTAATTGATAATGGCATGATCACCATTGACAGACCTCCAAACAATGAAGATCATACAACATTCAAACAACCTTTCTACAAACATGATCAAGGGGAGTCATCTAATGGCAAGAAACAAATTTCCAATAATCTTAACTTCATGCCACCTTATGATAACATTGTGAATGCTATAATAATTAATGAGCAGCCATGAAAAGAGGCATCAAATGTCATTACAAGAGGGAAAAATTCTAGAATGACTCTACAAGGAGCAGCTCCTAAAGTCATTAGCACTCCATAGTCCAACATCATGGTTAACCAACCTTCTACAGCAGAAAAACTTTATAGCTTGGTTGATCAGTTGCAAAGAACTCTAGTGCAAATATCTATCTTAGAATTGTTGAAGTTATCCCCGAATAATAAGGATATTTTGGAAAAAGCTCTAGTAGAGATAAATGTTCCTACTAACTTAGAAGAAGAAAAGTTCCAAAATATGGTAGGTCATCTTGTGGCACCTCATTGTCTCTCATTTTCTGATCAAGATGACATGTCTATAACCCATCCTCAAAATATACCATTGCATATAGAGGTCCTAATAGAAAGGCATAGAGTCAAAAGAGCCCTCATTGATGGAGGATCTAGCCTTAATATTTGTACACTAAGTCTCATCAAATCCTTAGGGTTGTTCAAGTCTTGCATTGACCCTACAAAAAAAATCACCATTAAAGCTTATGATGAAGCTGAAAGGGCATCTAAAGGCATGATCATGTTGCCCATCCAAGTAGGACCAGTCAAGAAAGACACCAATTACCAAGTATTGGACATGAAGTTAACTTATAATATTTTATTGGGGAGACCATGGATTCATGAGATGTAAATAGTCCCATCCATGTACCACCAATGCATCAAATTCCAATACATGGGTGAAGAAATCACAGTGGGAGGGGACTCAAACCCGTTCCAATGTTGTAATGCACTCAAACCCCTTCATGAGCTATTTATTCCACATAACCAGGAAGGAATCATTCAAAGAGCCACCATTGAAGATAAAAAAATGGATGATCCAATCATAACATTAAATGCTACTCAAAATCCTCCTCAAGCTAGCTCAAGAACATCAACTAAGGGAAAGGAAAAGGTGAGCTATGAGGGTCCAATTATTAATGAGGGTTCATATCAAACTCCTAAGTCAGAGATAGTATGCTATAAACCTACTAGAGAAGAAAAAGATGAAGCTAAAAAGGAAAATTATAAGAAAATGGATAAGATGATGGAGGCATTTGACAAATAGTGCAAACTTAGTTCAAAAGGAGTAGGGGAATACTCAGTTTCCCTATTTGACATGCCCACATCTCCAAGGACACATGGAAAACCATCTAAAGAACACTTGCCTCACAAGTACAACTCTTACTTCATAAGAGAAAGTGTTAAAGCAACATTTGACAAGGAAGAAAATGAATTACTTCAATGGCTCTATCACGATGAAGAAGATACCTCAAACACTCGGATGGAATGAATTCAACATGTTAATATACGAACCAATCAATATGGGAAAGGTTTTAAGATTATGCAAAGAATGGGATACAAGGGAAGAGGACCCTTGGGCCAAAGGAATAGAGGGTTATTAGAACCCATTGAACCTACTAGGAGGGCAAAACAAGAAAAATCTGGAGTAGGATACCAATACAAAGGCGAAAGTTCCAGCCCAATGCAAGATTTTTATCCTCAAATAAATGCCTTAGAATCTAATGGAGATAGTGATGAATCTTAGGATTATGAATGGGATACCCTATCAGATGAATCATGTCAAGATAAGGAGGTGATTGCAATACATACTTATGCAAAAATCCCAAAGCAAAAAGTTCAAATCAATGAGGAACCTAATATCCAAGATATTAACATAGGGCAGGCACCTACCAATCAAGCATGGATAGAGACATTTTGGATGCCTTCGGAGGAGGGAGATTCAAATGTTAGGTTTAATCCACTTGTGGCTTTTCCCACGTTGTTTCTTATAGAAGTTGAAGAGGACTCAAGTGAAGGGGATTTTGACCCTTCTTCCCTGGACCATCTTGAGGAAGCTCACATCATAGATCTAAACAATACAATGTATGAACCCTCAAATGAAGTCATGTCCATAAACCCTATTGATGACATGTTACCCAATGAATCCTTAGTTTTGATACATTTGGATCTCATTGATTGGGACCAAACTGAGCCAAATGACTTACTTTACTTTCCAAACAACCAAGCAACAAACCAATACCTTAATGCGGTTGAACCCTCTTTCACCAACAAATTCGATATGGAAATGATGAGCACAATGGCGGTCCATTCTCTTAGTCAAAAGAAAAAAATGAAAAAAAAAAAAGCAAAATAAAAGTTCTAGTGTTGAAAACCATTATGTGGCACCACTAGAACCAAAAAAAATGAAAATAAAAGATGTTTCCTTTGGTGAAAACCCAACTGTGGCACTAAATTAAGAGAGATTGGATACCTTTCCTGAGCATGAGGAAGAAAGGTCACCTATACTTATAGAACTGACAGAAAAGATCAACATTGGTACGGAGGTGGATCCGAAGTTTATACACTTGGTTGCATCACTCACACCTCTAGAAAGAGAGGACTTCATAAAAAATTTCAAAGAGCACCAAATAAACTTTGCATGGTCATATGTTGACATGCCCAGCTTAGATCTTGACTTTATAATGCATCATTTGAAGGTTAGACTAGGGGTTAAGCCTGTAAAGAAAAAGTTGAGAAAAATGCACCCACACATAGCTCTTTTGGTCAAGGCAGAACTAGAAAAATTGTTGAAAGTAGGCTTCATAAGGGCAATAGCTTATGCTGAATGGATCTCAAACATTGTACCAGTTACAAAACATGATAAATCTATTCAAGTATGCATTGATTTTTGAGATCTAAATCTTGCTTGTCCTAAGGATGATTTCCCACTTCCAAGTATGGATGCAATAGTTGACTTGACAGCAAGTCATTCCATGTATTCCCTAATGGATGGTTTCAACAGGTATAATCAGATTAAAATTGCACCTGAGGACTAGGAGAAGACTACCTTTACTTTCCCTTGGGGCACTTTTTGTTGGAATGTCATGCCCTTTGGCCTTAAGAATGCCAGAGCTACATATCAAAGGGCCATGACAACTATCTTCCATGACATGATGTACACATTCTTAGAAGACTATGTGGATGGTATCCTAGCAAAATCCCACAAAAGAGAAGAACATCTCCAAATTTTGAAAAAGATATTTGTTAGGTTGGAGCAATTCAAGGTCAGATTAAACCCAAAGAAATGTGCCTTCGGAGTCCAATCTGGCATGTTACTAGGCTATATAGTTTCTACCAAAGGAATTGAAGTGGACCTAGAGAAAGTACAAGCCATAATGGACATGGACATACCAAGGAACATCTACCAAATGAGATCGTTACAAGGCAAAATTCAATCCATACAGAGATTTATCTCTCAATTAGCCGAAAAATGTCATTCTTTCACCAGGTTGCTACATAAGGATACAATATTCATGTGGGATGAGGAATGTGATCAAGCTTTTACATTGTTGAAGACTTATTTGATAAATCTGCCCATTCTCATGCCACTAATTAAAGGCAAAGCATTGCTTCTATACATATCCACTACTAAAAAATCACTAGGAGTGCTTTTAGCACAAGAAGATGAACAAGGAAAGGAAAGAGCTATCTACTATTTAAGTAGGACTTTGATCAAATATGAGCTTAATTACACATTTATGGAAAGAGCTTGCTTAGCGATGGTGTTTGCATCTCAAAAGTTGAGACATTATATGTTGCTGCATAAGGTCAAACTAATTGCCAAAATCGATCCTCTCAAGTAGTTGTTAAGCAAAACTACCCTAATGGGTAGAATAGCTAAGTGGGTTATGCTTTTGAGTGAATTTGACATTGAGTATGTCAAGAGAAAGGAAATAAAAGGGTAAGTAATAGCGGATCATTTAGCTGAGAATCCCATAACTTCTACACAAACTATTCAAGTGGAATTTTTGGATTCTGCCATTATCAACATAGAAGAAAAAACATGGAAGTTATTCTTTGATGGCTCTTATACTCAAGGAGGTTCCGGTGCCAGCATACTATTGGTCATTCCTCAAGGTTACACCATTCCCAAGTCCTACAAGCTTATGTTTCCATGCACAAACAATATAGTAGAATATGAGGCACTTGTCATAGGCATCAAAATGGCCTTAGAGTGGAACATCAAAGAGCTAAAAATTTATGGAGATTCTCAACTTATCATCAATCAAGTCAACAATGAATATAACACTAAAGATGAAAAGTTGATGCCATATAAGACTATGATTGATGGATGGAAGAAATAATTTGCCTTGATCACTTTTGAGCAGATTCCTAGAGAGAAAAATAGAGCAATTGACACCATGGCCACCTTGGCTTCCTTGTTACAAAAACCAGATCAAAATGAGAAGTATGAGTTCTTGGTGGAAGAGTTGGTGAAGCTAGCATTCAACCTTCCTGAAACCCAAATTGTTTCCTTATTACATGGACATGAGTCAACTTGGTGAAAACCTATATACACATACCTCAAAGACCAAATACTACCCTTAGACCAAACCCAAGCTCAAAAATGCAACCTCATATGCCAATCAGCCCATTACCTAATCCTCTCCGAAACATTGTATCATAAGGGTTTTGATGGGACGTTACTTAGATGTCTAGAGGAAGAAGATTCTAAGTTATCTTTACACAAGGTTCACGAAGGCATTTGTGGGTCACACTCAAGCGGTCTAAACCTAGCTAAGAAAATCCTTTGCTTAGGGTATTTCTGGAAGACATTAGAAAAGGATGCTTGCCACTTTGTGAAGACATGTAGTAAATGTCAATACCATGGCGACATGATACATGCACTGGCATAGGAATTACACCCATTTGTCACACCATGGCCTTTCTATCAATGGGGGTTTGATATAATTGGTGTCATACATCCATCTTCTTCAAATGGGCACAAACACATCATAACTGCAATGGAATATTTCACTAAGTGGGTTGAAGTGGTTCCTTTGATCATGGCAATGGGTAAACAAATTTCCATGTTTATTTTAAATCACATCATTTGCTGATATGGTATTCCTCATGCCATAATAACAAATAATGGAAAAAAGTTCAAGAATAAGGATGTTGATGAACTTTGTGCTACATTTCATATCACTCACCATTCTTCATCAATTTATTACCCTCAGGGAAATGGGCAAGCCGAAGCCACAAATAAGAATATCTTGAAGATTTTGAAAAAGTCTGTCAATAAATCAGGAAGGGATTGGCATATGCAAATTAATCCAGCATTATGGGCCTATAGACCCAGCATAAGAACACCCATAAGAGCCATGCCATTCTCGTTAGTTTATAGGGCTGAAGAAATTTTACCATTAGAGGTTGAAATCCCATCTCTATGAGTATCAATACACAGATTGATCATAGATGAAGACTATAGAGTAGCTAGGCTTCAATAATTGGAGTTACTTGAAGAACATCAAACATAAGCTTATGAGCACCTAAAAGTGTATCAGAATAGAATCTTGAAGAACTATAATAAACATATTAAACCAAGAGTCTTTTAGGTAGGAGACTTAGTGTTGAGGGAAAACCCAAAGAATCAAGTTGAAAGGGAGAAGAAAGGAAAATGGGAAGCTAATTGGCTTGGCCCATTCATCATAGTATCTTCATTTGGCACAAGAACCTATAAATTATCAGATTGTGAAGGAGAGGAACTCCAAGAACCCATCAACAGTATTCATCTCAAAAGGTTCTACACATGATTCAGATGAAAGAGTATAAAGAGTGTCAAATGAGAGAGCATCATATTTATTGTACATAGTTCAAAAAAGATTCTGAAAATACCAAAAACATTTGAAAAGCACAAAAGATCAAAAACATTGAAAAATTGAGCATGAAGAAAGGAAAAACATTCAAAAAAGATGTTGTCTTGGTGAAAACCTAGCAAATAGGCACCTTGATGATATGAGAAATAAAATAAAATAAAAAGGAAAAAAAGAAAACTACAAAAAAATTGAAAAAAAGAGAAAAAGTGCCTTGGTGAAAACCTAGAAATAGGCACCTTGGTAGCAAAAAAAGTAAAAAAGCTTTAAAAATAGAAAAAATAGCTTGATCCATCCAAAGGGTGAAAACTTGGTAAACAAGTGCCTTTTGTTCCCTTAAGTTTGTCTTTCCTAGTCACATATGTCCATATTGCATTTTCACCATTTCATTTGTACAACTGTCATTGCATCTGTCATTTGTACATAGTCATAATAAAGTTGGTCAGTCACATTGTTGCATTATCTATTAGCCCTAAGTTTGTCAAACGATCACATTTATCCTCTGGGGTCAAAAGAAGATTGCAAATTTGGTACTAAAGGGATTCAATAAGTGCTACAATTAGTCATGTCAAAGGGAGATTTATCAGAGTTTCAAAAGCGAGGAAAGTTTATTAAGACTAAGTATTTGACCCTACAACATGATCCTTGAGCCTTCATTGACTTTATTATTCAGGATTAAAATGGACAAAAATACCTTAAAGATCAGAATACTTGGAAATACTTGTTGGAAAATCCTAAAACATGGCAAAACATTCAAAAGCTTTCTTTCTTTGCAAAATAATGAAACATGGTAAAACACTTGAAATTTTCTTGTTGATAAATCTTGATGAAATTGACTTTTTATCACCTCTTTTAGCTAATCAATGATGTTTGGACTAGATTAGCCATGATAAAGATGAGATATATTTTTTTATTTTTTATTTTTTGCCTTTGAGTGACTGTTTTGAGGAAGATTCATCCACTTATGAGAGTTCGTCTAATGACATGGTCATCAAAGAACCATCGAGGACTATCTCATAAGAGGAAGAGTTGTCCTTTGTTTGTTTACACAAATAGATCCCTTGGCTATTTAGATTTTCTATATCTTAATACCAAAAATCCACTTGCAACATTGAATCTGTTGACACCAGTATTCAGACTCCCATAGTTTGGTCATCCAACTAGTGAGGGTTGTACCAGTATCAAAATGAGGTTACCAAAATGCGATAAAAAAAGCGGTATTCATATCATCATGATGTGGTCAGTGATAATTGTACTAGCTTTCCGGTCCCAAAAATGCTCAATGATGAAAATTTATCCTCATGGCATTTATTTGCTAAAAGATGGTGATACTTAGGTTGCATTATCATGTTAGGTTAATTGCATGGCACTATCATGTTTAGATTAATTGCAGTGCATTAGCATGGAAAGTTAATTACATTTATTTATGGTAAATTTTCCAAGTACAAAAGGAGGGGCACATCAATAAATACTTGAGTTGTTCAAACATCAAGAAATGGGGGGAAGATGCCAAATTCAAACATTCACTATAATCCTTGATTTTCAAAAATGCAAGTGAGATTATCTTTGCATTCATGTATAGCATTAAACATTATTCATTACTCATATATCAAAAGAAAAGAAAAGAAATCATGTTCCATACATTATGCATTCATATAAGTAAAAGTTCACATTGCATTCATCTAAATGCTTGAAAAAAAAAAAAAAGATAGGAACATACATATGCATTTCCATCAAACATTTTGCATCCATACATTGACAAAATAGAGAAAAGCATATTATCAAAATCCATACATCATTGCTGTCATGCCCCGCAAGGGAACCAGGGAAATGCACAAAGGTTTACTTTGTACAAGAAAACCTAAGTAGAGTTTTACGAAAAATTTGAACTTTTAAAGTTTGCAAATAAACAAAACATATTCTAACTTCTTTCCAAGGTTCCCTTAAATGTAAATGTATAAATTATTAAAAACTGAAAAACTATTAACAACATTTACTAACCATACAAATTCCATTTCAAGTCCTTTATTGGAAAATACTTAAACACATTCATAGTTAATTTCTATCTAAAGATCAATTACTATAATTCCATTTCATCTAACTAACATATTGCAATAGTACAACAAATGATTCATCAACATTTTACATAACTTGATACATAACAAGATTACATCTTTCCATTAAATAAACATCCCATATAACCCTTTTCCTACGTCTACCCATTATTACATCATTTAAAAATTACATTACATTTAAACTCCTCATAGGAGAATACATAAGTTTACAACAACATGAATAAGTACAAGTCTTCATTCTTCAACAGGTGCACAGACAAATATGAATCTTCAGTTGTTTACATCTGCACAAGATACCTCGATAGAAAGATTTTTCCACCCAACCATGTGAAACTGGTAAAGTTTCACCCCCCGTGCTAGGAGATAAACACCAAGCTCACAAAGAAGGGACTTACTAGGTTGTACCAAAAGGGTTGGATAACATTTCACACAAGTAAAGTACATTTCACAAGGGATTCTAAGGTTTGGGTAGGAAATCCTAAGCAACAACCTAAGTGAGTGTCATCGCATAGCCCTCACCCCTTGGGTTGTCCTGGTACTAGCCACACTGGCCCCGGCCCCCAAGTAGGCACATGCGGAATCGAATGCCTTTCATACAGACAAGCGCCATTCAATTGTACCTATGCATAGGTACCTTCTCCCACTCCCATCCATAGCCTGTCCTAGCGCTAATGGCATGGGCGAGGCACAATTTAATCTTTTTAATGTTTTAAACCCATCCCTTAAATTTTATTAGGTTATCACTTGGTTAACTAACTCATCAGTCGGTTATCCTGGTCTAGCCACTTTAGGGCCCCGGCCCCGCACTGAG